>VZRU01014267.1:129324-298899 GCA_013398155.1 Pedionomus torquatus
TGCTGGAAAGAGGGTGACACACCATGAGGATGTTTTCTATGAAAGTAGGTGAAAGCTGTTACCCTGAGAATTATGCATCCATCAGTACTGTTATTAATCCTTATTGCATGTTTCTCATTATCATATTTTTCAATTTATAACATCACATAGAAGAATATGATGTAAGGCAACCTGCTAATAAATTTACTACACATACATCTTCATACAATACCTATGAAAGTGTGAAGGCTATTTTTTATTTTTATTTTTTTTTTCCAGGATTCATGGCAAAAGGGCTTTGTGAATTAATTTCTTTGTGAATTTGCAAGTCCCTTAAATAAAACACATCTTTTGAGATTCAGATAGGGTACTTGGAAGTAATAGCTAAAATATATGCTATAGGAAATAAGTGGTACAAATAATGTAATAAACCATGAAAATAAAACAAGAACAATTTGTATATTTACCAGGTAACCGGTAATACATTATAAGATTGCAGTTTAAAATTTATATATTAGCTGCCATCCCACAACAACAGTTATAAGAAGGGATAAAGCAATAAACAGTAAACTGTCTTTATGTCCTCTGATTTCTTATAGTCAGGTTTTAAAAGTATCTAATTTGTCAGGAATCTGTCTTCTTTAAATAAATGACAGTTGCAGTATTTGGAAATCCGTAGCTGGTAGCAGGGCAGACACAGCCTTGAAAATTAAGAATATGGAAATAAGTATGTAAGAGGGGACTGGGAGCTATTCCTAAATGTATATTGTTTAGCTATTTTCTTCCTCCTTTGTAGTGCTGGGGTCTGAAGAAAGAATTAAAAATTTGGTGAGGCAATCATCCAACAGCAGAAGACATGCCATGAAAATGGNAGATGGGGTATCCACAATTTCCCTGGGAAACCTATTCCAGTGCCTTGTCGCTGTAGAGACAGACTCGACACCAATAAGTTCTTTACAGCGAGAGCAACAGTCACAGTTAGAGTTCCTTTGTTATACAAAGCTTACTCTTTTATACAAAAGGCTCTTATGGATCCTCATATTGNACATTCCATTATGTTAAAAACAAGTTAAGGTTGCCAAGGCAAGAACTCAGAAGTTAGGAAATGAAGATGAATCAAATTTTAATTCTCCCTGCTTGTACATAGGAACTATGACCACTCTTTAATGTGATTGGAAGTGCTAGTCAGATATTTTTCAGCTCCCCAATATGGGCTAAACATTGAGATATTATGATGAAAGTATTAAATACAATGTTCACTTAGCAATGCGGGGAAATTGTGGGAAGGGCTTTTCCCTTTTTTATTTGGTTTTTACTTTTTATAGTGAAGCAAAAATTAAAAATCAAACAAATATATCATTTAAAAACTGCAACATTTAAAGAAGTTGGAATATTTCAAATATTTCAACAAGAGTTGGATCAAGATGAACAAAGCTGAATAAGGCACTGATCAAGTAAAAAAACCAAAACCAACAAACAGAAAAAGGGAGGGGGTTTATCATCATATTATTAAAGGCTACATCATTATGCTCAGGAAGGCTGTTGGTAAACCAATCTTATTGCTGGCATTTCTTACTTTTAAACTGCTTGATTTGGCAGTCTTAGTAGCAGTCTTTTAACATCTTTTTTAATGAACTCTACCCATATTTTAGCAGTTCCACATGGTAGAAAATTATTTTATCCACAAAGCCACTGGCAGAGAACAGCATATTAAAAGTGTAATTCAATTACTGAAAAAAATCTCTTGTTTTTTGCCACAACTGATTTCAAAATTAGCTTCTTGACTCTGAGGTTTTGGAAGTCTAATCTAGCAGAAAATACTTAAAACTTGTGATGGCCCCTGCTGAATACCATCTTCATAGCATTGAGAGGCAGTGCCTGGGCCATATTGCCCAAAAGCATAGAAGCTATTTAAAATTTGTTTAAGAGGTGATTTGGAACTCTACCATTCTCACAGGACTCAGGTCATGGTAAAAATCGGTCATGTCAGGACATTATTTGGTCCCATCCCAGCTCAGTGCGTGGCTCATGGCCAGAGTACTCTTGTTTCCATGAGCCATGAGTGCTTGGAAGGGAGCAGTCTGGAGCTGTTTTAAAACTGGAAGAGCATAAAGGCATTTGTATTCTGACTTTACACTCTGCACTGGGTGTGCCCTTGACTGGTCACCATAACACAAACAGCTAAGTGTTATTGTAGATAGTTCTTTGTAACTGCATGGAGGTATACAAAACCTACAGAACTCAAAATTACAGCTAGACAAATGGAAATAGGCAAAAAAGTTTGGCAAAACTGAAGAAAAAGCTGATTTAGGACTGCATCTTATAACTAGCAGGGGTGTAGATCAAGATAGTGGGTGGTAGAAATAAAGCAGGGAGATGGAACAAAACAATAAAAAAATTAGCTTGCACTTTCACCTTGTATGGGGGTTTTCACACCAAGAGTCAAAGAACAAAGAAGAGGTATGAGGAATTCAGGAAGGCACTGGGAAAATACAGATATTTGCTATCTGATTTTGAAGGCTTCTCAGGGAAGCACCAGAGAGGACTGAAGTGATCCTAATGCTGTTGCTGGTTTCAGATGAACTCTGGTCTGCCTAGAAGGCGAGATTCATATTACAGCCCTCATTCCCATGCACCATCACCTGTTTACCACCTCATTCCTTGTCCTTCCTATTTGTCTGGTTTACTATAGTTTTATTAAAACAACCAAATAAATAACTAAGCTTCAGCTTAGCTGCTCCACACTGCATCTTTGCTTCCTTACAGCCACAAACACTTGATTGCTCAGAGTAATATTAAAACAACCCCACAATGGTACACATTTGCTTTATAGTTCATTCAACTACAAAACTGTGTGCTGTGAAAATTGCTCTTAAGCGGAGATGCAACAGGTTGAAACCTGTGGGAAAATTTTGATTTTCAATCTTTCATTTCCATTTTGCTTCAGACCTAAAGAGCACAAATCCTCTAATACATCTGAACTAACAGAGAATGACAAAATCATAAAATGGTTAGAGTTGGAAGGGACCTTAAAGATTAACAGGTTCCAAACCCCCTGACATGGGCAGGGACACCTCCCACTAGACTAGGTTGCTCAAAGCCCCATCCAGCCCGGTCTTGAACACTTCCACAGATGGGGTATCCACAATTTCCCTGGGAAACATATTCCAGTGCCTTGTCGCTGTAGAGACAGACTCGACACCAATAAGTTCTTTACAGCGAGAGCAACAGTCACAGTTAGAGTTCCTTTGTTATACAAAGCTTACTCTTTTATACAAAAGGCTCTTATGGATCCTCATATTGTGTCTTCTCTTCATTGGTCTTACATGTTGTTTTTCTTCCTCTGGTTGGCTAACACACTTAGATGTCTTGAAAGTGCAGCCTCACCAGGGCAGAGGATGTGGAGAAGATGACCTCTCCTGACCTTCTGGCCACACTCTTCTTGCCCCCCAGGATGCCATTTGCCTTCTTGGGCACATTGCTGGCTTCTGGTCATCCTGTTGCCTGCCAGGACTCCTAGGTCTTTTTCTGCAGAGCTATTCTCCAGCAGGCCAGCCACCAACCTGTACTGGTACAGGGGGTTATTCCTCCCCAGGTGTAGGAGCCTACACTTACCTTTGATGATTTTCATCAGGTTCTTCTCTTCCTGACTCTCCAGCCTCTCTCTATGGCAGGTCTCACTCTATGGCAGCACAGCCTTCTGATGTGTCAGCCATGCCTCCCAGTTCTGCATCATTGGCAAACTCACTGAGAGTACAGTCCATCCCTTCATTCATGTTATTGATAGAAATACTGAAGAGGATTGGATCCAGCACTGATCCTTGGGGGTCCTGACTTTTTATGGACCACCAACTAGATTCTGTGCCATTGACTGTGACCCTCTGAGCTCTGACTTTCAGACAGTTTTCAATCCACCTCACTGTCCATTCATCTAATCCATACTTCCTAACCTTACCTATGAGGATGCTGCAGAATATTGTGTCAAGGATAAGGTTAATAAAGTCTGTGCTTTGCTAAAGCTACTGAAGGACACATTCAGTGGAAAGGACTGCCTGTTCCCTGAAAAATTGAGTATGCCTTCTGGTTAGAATTTTCCTGTAGAAATAATTTGCCTCACCTGAGAAGAATGATTTAGAAAACACCTGCTGTGAGATGTAATTAGAGCACGAATCTCTGCAAAACTATGAGGCTGCTGAGACCTTACCAGGAGCAGGAGGCACCCAGTTCCATTGCGTGCATGCGGAGGTTTAAGGTTCAAAAACATTCTCTGTGAGTCACATTCTGAAGGTGACTATATGCACTAGGGCTGTAAATCATTTACCAAGAAAAGTGGGTGGCAACCTGATTAACACACAGAGTACAGAGGGAGACATAAATTACTTAAAAACTCTTTTCTGTCTGAATCATGTATGCTTAAAGCTACTACTGTAGCAAGGTTGCATGTGATCAAACAAAAGTTCCATTGTAAGGGCTTTGAGAGCCATTTTAAACAGTTTAAATGATTTCTGAGAGAGAATAATAAAGATTTTTATTTAGCTACATGCAGATGTAAAAATACTTTGTTTAATTCCCCAGTTTTTACCCAACCTACACAGTTTCAGTTGTGCAAAGAAAAAAAAATAATCTGGGAATATCACATTACTTGTATTACCATTTGATTAAGACAGTTCTGAAGCATCATTAGCAGTAAACCTGGACTTTTAGTGAGCAGGAAAGACATCACTTCTAGAACTGAATTATTTTCCTCTAAAACAACATGCTTCCAGCTCATGAAACCCAAGAGCAATATTTCCTAGGCTGGGAAAGAAGACCTAGCTCCGAGGTGTGTATGGTGTAAATTTGGAGTTATGTTTCCTCGATAAGACTGAAGAAGTGATTTGTTGATTCTGCTGGTGAGATCCTCAGCCCTAGCAAAGTCCCCAATATTTGATCCTGCATCCAGTGAAACCAATGGGAAAGCTATTGGTGCTTCAAACGTGATCAAGCCTGATATAGAGAACCGGAAAATTTTGGGGTTTTTTGTTTTGTTCTGTTTTGGCATAATTCCAACAATCTTGATTGCTGATGAGTGACCTGGCCAGAATTAAGCTAGGGTGCAAGTGAAAAGATTTTGAAAAATAAGAACAATGTAAATAACCTGGACACATTGGGAAACAAAAGCTCTTGCTTTTAACATTGAGCTTGGACAGTGGAAAGGCATTTTAAGTTGCAGTTTCTCCAGGAGTCTCTTACAGGGCAATTGTTCCTAAATGTTGAAAGAAAACTAAATTTGAGGGAATTCATCAGTTTCCAATGGAGTCCATGAGAAGGGTCCTACTGGAAGTGGATTTTGGATCAGGCGAGGGTGAGCTATGGTATTTTAAATTCTTTTCATTTTAGCAGTAACCTACATGTTTATAGCTCTAAATAAGTTCTATTATCCAATTCTATAACTTCTGCAAGACTAAAGATAAGAGATAACTATTTTACAGAAGAGATAGCAACTAAACGAAGCTTTTTCTTGGATAAATGATTGTTTGATGTCATCAGTATCAATTAAAGATGATTTGAAGGAACAAAACTAATAGAACCTACCTATTATAGAGCTGCATTCAGTGCTCCAGAATAAAGAACCACATAACTGTTTGAATTTTCTTATTTAGCTGGTTTATTTTAACCAGCCATGGGAAAAAAGTTTCAAAAATAAGAGCAAGAATTGGACAGCTACCCAAGTCTATGGCACTTCTCCCTGCCTGCAGCTCTTTCACACTCCTGTCTCCAGACCAGCTAATAAAATGGAGGTGCAAGCTCAGATATTTTTCCATCTTTTAACCATTGTAACGCATTCTAGCTAACAGGAGCACAGAGAGCCCTTGGTGGTGTAATTAATCCATGGGCAATTGACAGACATAATCAACACTTAGGCTCCCAAACAGTGCAAAGCTCACCTGATGATTTGTTTATTTATTTATTTTTTCTGGTAAACATACAGTCTAGGGACCATGGGTTTCCTTTTTGCACAAATTGGGATACTTCCTTCCTTTCCTCTCACTCTGTTTCAGTCTTAGTCTTATTTTGGGAAAAGCCTTCAATCAGGATGAATCATTCACAACAGGAGGCCAGATTCTCAGCTGCTCTAAATCAGCGTAGATCCACTGCGGTTAATCTGGTTGCAATGCAGATACACCAACTGAAGGGACAGCTTCACTCTTCACTCCTACAGAGGCTGTAGGCAGGCCCAGCATCTGGCAGAGGCACTCTAATATCTGAAATAATACAAAGTCTCCACAACCTTCAAGACTAACATTTCGGTTTTCCCACCTCCTGAAATTCCCCCCACATGTGGTATTTCAGATATGACAGACTGAAAATTATTTACATGTTGTCTAATCTCTTGACCACTTGCAATGCAGGAACTCTTTTATTTCAATTTCATTTCTGCCTTCTCCTCTTATCTCTGCCTAACACCTGCTTAAGAGAATATATATTATTGCTTCTTATTCCTTTTCTTTCAGAGTCTTTCACTTCTTTATCTTGCCTTTTTCTTACAAATATTTTCCTATTGGAGTCTTAACTCTTGAAATGAAATCTGATTGTGAAAAAGTATTTCTAAAAGAAGTTATCTCATCTTTTCTCTTTCATTTAAAAGCAGTACAGAAAGAAAACAAAGCATTTCCTATCAAATGGTTTGTTCAGATTTTTTTAATGTTTTTCTTCTTTTTTTGTTCTGCTCAGCTGGTGAATCAAGAAATTTCTCAGCAAATTAGATGTAGGTTGTCACAGGAGATACAAACATTTTGCAGCATGTCATTAAGAACCCTTACTACAATGCTTAAGAAAACTCCAGCTGGTATGCCACAAATACTCTCATGACTACATTGGCAGATAGCTGAAAACATCTGAGTACTTTGAGCATGAATCAGTCAATATGGAAAATACTTCCCTTTTCTTCTTCCACAACAGCTATGTGTGTTATTTGGCATAGTGTGAATGAAAGAAATGCAACAAATTACAGAATTAAGACCTTGCAGTTTTCCACTTACCTGTGTGTTTTGGAATTCTTTCTGATCTAGATACATCTGTGTTTTAATTACAGTTTCCAATTAGTCCAATGCGGTTCTGGACATGACTTGACTTAGTGAAATTTCTGTGTTACAAGGTGAAAGCTTGAGACAGACCCAAACAAATCATCCTGCTGTGAGCAGGGAGGCCAGAGAAGATGACCTAAAC
The DNA here is from genome assembly GCA_013398155.1 of Pedionomus torquatus. Classification (NCBI taxonomy): domain Eukaryota; kingdom Metazoa; phylum Chordata; class Aves; order Charadriiformes; family Pedionomidae; genus Pedionomus; species Pedionomus torquatus. The sequence goes on from VZRU01014267.1 coordinate 136,513, forward strand.
TGTTCTTTATGACCCTGTGAGTCTCAGCTTTGTATTTCAGAAAATGTGCCTGACTTTTTTAAAGTGCGGCACTGCATTTTTAACAGGCACCTGCTTAGCATTTTAACAGGCGACCTGTTAAATCTCCATGTCTGTGGAGATACTAATTAGACTCCCCAAAAATAATTTTAGAAGATGTGTAAGATTCAAAGAAGAATTTCTTTTCCTTGATTGTTTTTAGGTTTGGATTTATTTTTTTTAATGTAAAACAGAAAAGCTTTTACCTTACATTTGCAGCTCAGTTTGAAGGAAAAACTTTCAGTTGTCTCTTGGGCATAGGTAAGAAACAGAAACAAAGTGACCCGTGATCCTCAAACAGCCTGAGTGGGTATTTCCTTGTCCCAAAGCCAGGGTATCAGCCTTTTGTCTGAGGGACTTTGCAGTTTGGAAAAATCTCTCTGATGGTGCTAGAAAGCATTCTCTAGTGACAGACTTCCCTTTAGCATTAAGTGATAAGATGTTTTTCTGGACTGTGGGCTAGAGCTCTCCTTGGGCTGTACTAACCCCTAGACTATACAATCGTTCTCATTTTCTCTTTACCAGTATCCTGCCAGATTTATTGGATTGGTCAGAAGTGCAATCTATGGAAGAAAAATCTGCCCTCTGGTAATACAAGCTTGTAGCCATTCTGCTAAGGCAAAGTGTGGATCAGAAAGTAAATCCCCTGCTTCTTCCTTCTTCTCCTCTTTGTCTATTCCAAACATATATGTACTTTTAAAGCATCAGAGCTACTCGGAGAATTCAGTTCAAACTCAAGACTATTTATGGGGCCAGTTTACCATTTTTGCAGTGAATGAAATACTTGCTGAAAATCTTTCACCAACCTTTGTCTGTGGTGCATGGCATCTCAGTCTCAGGCTAGTTCTCTTTATTCTCTCGCATCCTTTGTCTTCATCTCTATACTTTAGTTGCTAATAATGCATACTTTACCTCCAAGGTCTTTTCTGTGCTTGTGGCTGAAGAATCATGCACAACCACTCCAAGTTCTCTTCTCTTCATAGGCTTAACTTCTCCATTCCTGCAACTATTGCAGCAATTGAGATGCCCACCAGTATAGGGCCATTCTGCAGGACCTGTCAGTTGACCAAAATTTTTGTAGTCATATTATATATGAACCACCAATTACAAGTTAATGTTCTTTGTTTCACAACAAAGATAGTGCCTGTCTGACAGAATCATTAATCTTTAGATTCCTTATCTCGGTCCTTAAATGTATAAAACATATATAGACCTATAAATGACATTGGTGTTAAAGAAGAAAGTAAGGTAGGTCCAGAAGTGCAGCTATTGGGAAAAGCTTCTGCCTGTGGTGATTATAAATTCTGTGCTTGCAAAAAATCTTCCTGGATAATTTATAGCCCGTGATGGTGAATATCTGAGTTTAAACAGTGAAAGGAAAAGAACCTCTATTTCATACAGCAAATGTGTGATCCAAAGAATATTGAAGTCAGCAGGCATCTTTCCATTGGCTTCGGCAGACTTTGTCAATGATGTAAAAGTGGTTAAAGGGATTTTACTCAAATGTTCCAATATTTGCCCTCTGGACTTGAAAGCAGCTGGAAAACTTTAGCCTACAAAAAGGATTTAGAAAAAAAAATAAAAGAGATGAGCAGATGAAAAAAAAAAGTATGAAAAAATTATCTGCAGGCAAAACTGCCATGTCTGAACAGAAGTAGCAATAGGAGAAGGACAAGCTAGCTCTTTCAGACTCACTACAACCAAATATGACCATGTCACTGTGATCCAAAGAGATACCCTGAAAATCATTCAGGTCTTGATATACAAAAACTTGTATGGTGGCTAAGGAAGGGTTAAAGACGGCTAGCTTTGAAGGTGCCAGAAGTCGACATTATTTCTGCTGTGTGGATGCTTAGATTTCAGAATATACTTCTACCTCTGGTAAATGGAGGCTGCGTGTTCTGCTACTGCCCTTGCAGACTTTACATCAGTGCCCTGATTGAATTAAACGTATTTTGGATTTGGCTGTGAATTAATTGCCCTTATGAAAATTCTTACATGAAGAAGGCAGATATTTTCCTTTATTAAAGTAGCCATGACCATAAACATTACTTACTAATGTGTATATTTTAAATGAGCTTTCAATTTACTGTAAGAAATCAATAAGCAGTGAAACAGTCTACCTTGTGCTGGTAATATAAATAATGCATGACATACCTTTCAACAGTATTAGGAAGACTTAATTAAGATCACAAAAATATTTTCCAAACGGCTACCTGATATTCATGGTTGAAGCGTGTCCTTTAATGATGATTTTACCATACACCTGAAAGCTATTGATTCAGCAAAATGTGGTTTATTTTGAAACCACTTATAAAATCTGAGTGCCCAAAGAGAAAAGACTTCTTTCTTCCTTTCTTCCTTTCTCTCTTAGTTTTTTACTTTCTCTTTGTTGTTCTCTTTATTTCTCCCTTTCTCATTCTTTTTTCCCTTCCTTCCTTCCTTCCTTCCTTCCTTCCTTCCTTCCTTCCTTCCTTCCTTCCTTCCTTTTTATCACAGTTTCCAAAAAACAAAAAAAATATATGTGAAATATTGTATAATTTTTAATATCACATTAGATTGCAAAAAGTAATACAGATACCTCATGTCTTCACCAGCAGAAAAAATATCAATTCATATGTACGTTAATGGAGTTGTTCACAAAATTGGGCTGATGAGGGTAAAAAACCAGGACACTAATCCAGAACAGCAAACAAAACCCCTCCTTTGAGGGAGCAGTGGGAAATGACAACATACTTTCATTTTCCTACCTCTGGGGAAAGACTTTCAAAACAGTACTGGGCATGTTGTCCAAAAACTACATTCAACATAAAAGTATACAAACTACTACATTCAGAGAGCATTAAGCATCTGCCTTAAACTCACCAAGGTAAGGAAATTCAGAATTAAGACTGTAACTCCATACTTAACTCACACCTTTGTAGGCAGACTATACGGAATGACAAATCACCCACTGTTAAGAGCCCACAGCAATTCCAGCTTTAATGTTGAATGTCTTTGCTCTTTAAGTGCTGAACTGGATCTGGAAAGTTAACCTATTTGTTAGTTTTCTTTTTCTATTTTTTTTACACTAATGTGAATAAAAGCAAATAAAATGTATAAAGACTGTATGTTTTGAAATAGCTTGTCTTTTATTTTTTGTAGTCTATATTTTTTTCCAGTGATCAAATTTGAAGAAAAACTAATTACGGGAAAAAAAACATGCTCTTTTACTATGATCTTATGCCAAGTCTCAGTCCAAAGCAAAATTTTACAGTCATGTGAACCCCTAAATAGAGAAGTTTATAATGGAAGCATTGACAAACCCTTAAGTACAGCAGGGCAAGTAGGTGTCTCTATAATATTACTCAATAAGAAGCTTGTAATTATGGCTCTCAATAGAAGGAGGGAGTATAGGGGGAATGAAGGTTTTTCCTCCATGTGATATTTCTGGCATAATTTGTGCTGAAAATTTTCCAGGGTCTGTTGAGCCATAACCACAGCTCACTTCTCCAGTAACAAAATATTAATGGTACAACTGTTTTTCACTAGATTTCTAGAAAAAAAAAAAAAGTTCTTGTTTTCTTACCAAAGCTATGTTTTATTGCTTAATCTCCAGTTGTAGCTGAGAAAATTATTGTGAAAATTCTCTGATATGTGCAAATGGTCCTTCTCTTGTGAAATAAAAATGTGACATTTCAGAAAAATCACACCTCACTCCAAGGAAATGGATTTTTTTGGCTTTTATTACATGACTTTAAAATTTGCAATGTCAAGTCCTTTGAAACTATTCTTCTTTATCAAAATTTAAACAGGTATAAAAACTTTTCAGTGATTTATTCAGTCATACAACCCAGCTGCATCTTCTTCTTCAAAACTTTATGGTTATGATCTTCCATTTGCAATTCTTTCCACGTTGCGTTAAAGATCACCCTTGTCTGCTAGGATGTGTCACTTTTTCTTCAACATCAAGACAGTGCTCTTGTAGCATCCTCAAGGGAAGAATAACCACAAAACAGTTCTTTCCAAACAACTTTTGAGGATGGGACCACATGGAACAATGCTGTAAGTAGAATGTCCTGTAGGATATTTATCTCTAGGATACAAGATTGTGTGGAGGAAAAGGAGACAAATCACATAATAATTTCATATACAGAGACACATGGAAAGGCAGGTTAAAATTAGCAGCAGAGTAGAAATGGACAGAAACATAAATTAAGGTTCTTTGGTGAGGTCAAAGACTGTGGAGGAAAAAGGTGTAGGCTTTTGGCACCTCTTTCTGAAGATGAAGGTCCTTTTTTCATTGCACAGTAATGGTCACTGTACTTGGCCCTCGCTCAGGTCACATTCCCATTAATCTGACTTTGAGCTGTTCTTTTTCCATATTCTCTTTGATTTATAACACTTTAAGTAAACTGAGATAAGCTCCCCTGAAACCAAGAGAGCTTTATGCCAGCATAAATCTGATGTAGCTGAGAAGACAGCCTAACTTTGAGGACATTACAATTTGGCTTAAAATGACAGTATTAAAAAAAAAAACCAACCACAAAATCAAGTCCTTTCTATCAAACTTTGTATGAGGAAGACAAATAATGCCACTCCAAATTCTGCTCTGCAGTCTTACTGTATATGCCCATTGCTAAGCCCCACAAGTATTCCTTTTTCCTTGACCCTGAAGCACTGATTTCGCCTCCTGTTCCTCTGTGCTGAATGAAAGGCTGGCAGGGGTGTAAAATGAGGACTAAATGTCTTTAATCCAATCAGAAAAAAAAAACCCTTGGCACAGGTGCTGAAGAAGACAACATCATCCCCAGGAGATCCAGTCCCCAAGAGGCACAGCAGCAGCTGCTCAGGGTGAGGCTCTCTCTGGAAAGAGGTGCCTTCAGAGCTGGAAAGGTTGAACACCCAGGGGGCCAGAAGCGAGGCTCTCCCTTGATGGTTTAACATCCCTTTCACCTCCAAGCCTCAATGGGGTGAGTATTGTAGTCTGCATCTTTCACAACCACTGCATCATCTGGAAGCCAGATGGGACTGATGACACAGACCCAGCTGCGCCGACTGCTTTTGACTGCACTGATGTTGAGGCCACAGACTTCCCCAAGGTTGTCCCATATTGTTGTCTCAGTATTATTAGTCCTTCAAAGTTGTTGCTGAACTACAGCATGTATTCTACTGTCCATATGTTCTTTTTGGACAATAATAAAAAAGCAAAGAAAAACTCACATTGAGTCACACACTTGCAGGTGTACATGGAAACAAGCCAGCTATATAATGCTCAAAAAATAATAAATGAACATGCTGTCTCCACTTCACTTGCATGGGATTAATGGCTCATCCATTTCTACTGGTTACTATTCCACCTAGCTATATTTATTCCCATCTCTATCAACACATAGAATTTCTTCTTTAAAGGCAATGGCTTTTTACATTCTGTGCCATAGTCACAAATTAGGTAAGCAGCTATGTAACTGTGACCCAGCATCTACTACAAGTTTTTATTTGGGTTCAGTTAAATCTTCCAATGAATAGTAACTGTCATAATATTGAAAACATGAATGGCTTTCTGCCATTCTTATGGTTCTACCTCCATAAGCCACCTGAGAATCCTCCCATGTGCTCACAGGCATCCTACATTTGGGGCCTGATGTTCATTTACCTTCAGGATGGCTAATACCATTTCAACACAAAAATATCAGGCGGTCCTGTGACAAACGGAGGTTGGGTCCTGTGAGTTTAAAATATCAGGCAATAGAAACAGAAAAGGGTAAACTCCTGAAAATTATTTCAACTCAACCAGAATATACACCCTGTACAATGGTTGACATTCACACAAAAGCAAAAATGTTTTTATGTTTACCACAGTGGAACAGCAAATGTAATGTATATGCAGTTTTGTCTTGAAAAGTTATATTGGTGATGCAAGAATAGCTTTTTCAATGTGGAATTATTAATTAGGTTTATAACCCTAATACCATTTAAATTTACATTTCTAAAGCTGTAATTTCTCCTGAGTGTTTAAAAGAGAAAGAAGAAAGGGAAGAAAGAAAAAGAAAATTCATATTAACACTGGCAAACACATACTATGACCCACCCTCCACAAAACACAGTGACATGACAACAGTCATGGCTATTGTCCGGCTTGCCTAGACTCAAGCTCTGGCTTTGCCTGAAAATGTAGGGCTCCTTCAGGCTGTAGATTGCCCTTAGTCTTCCATAGTCCTCCAGCATGTACATGTAATATTCCTTGGTGCCTCTGCTGAGCTGCACTCCCCACTGGCCCTGCTCTTCCTCAGCAACTCTTGGGAGGCTCTTGCTTAAGGTTCCCTCATGACAGGTAGTGTGTTGGTGTCTGTAGGAGTCACAGGCTCTTACACGTCTGCAATGATGAGGACAGGGCTGCAAGTGACAGACACAACAAAGCTTGAGAGCCTTGGTGGCTGTTTTGGTGACTTTGAGAGGAAAAAAAAATAAAGGGAAAATGTGCCTTAGTTGCTTGGACTTCTGAAATAATAGTTGTGCTTATATAAAGCATAGAAAATAAATATTTCAGATAAACACACCCCCATATGACAAGAGCTGTTTTAGTGTGTGTAGGGAAATCTGCCTTTGATGGGCTGTTTCTTTCTTGTAGTTTGGATCTTGTGCCTCGTTTGCAGCAAAATCTCCATTTTCTAAACTTGCTCAGACCATGCTTCCCTTGGACATACTCCCTGGGATAATACTGAGTCCTCTGCCATATTTTGTATATTAACCTAACAGTCTGGGAAATCCTTGCAAAACTCACAGCTCAGCATACAAATCACTGTGATAGCTTCACAGTTTTCTTTCTGAATTCATTAGTTTTATATTTGTTCACCAAAAAAACCTGAAAAGACTACAGGGTATTGTATCCCTTTCCACTTGAATCTTATGTGCAGTTCTGCTTTTCCACATCAAACCAATAAAACTGGAAGAGGAAAAAGCGACAAAGATATTGGCAAATATGTTGACAAAAAAATGGAGAAACTTCCTCAGGAGCACTGAAGGAACTTTTCAGCCTGAAAAAGAGAAATATGCTACTGATGCATGTACTAATGGTCTAAGAAAGCATAAAGAGCTCAGAGAATATGATTAGGAAAAGATTGCTTACACTGTCTCAATACAAAAACAGGGGAGACATCAAGTCAAAAGATCAGTTGCCAGGGTGAAAGCATGCTAGTGGTGATACTTACTCATGCGTGTAAAGTCTCTGTGGAAATGATTACAGATGTTGTGTAATCCAACAGTTTTTTTTTTTTTTTGGACTGGTGAAATCCATGGAGATATAATCCAACAAGGGCTGTTAAACCTTCCATCTCTGGCTCAGAAATCCCTGAACTGCAGGTCACCTAGATAAGGAGAATAATCTAGATGAAATGTTGTCTACCACAAACTCTCAGGCAAAGGAAGGAGAAGCCAGTGCTAACTTCCTTACAGATTTAGAACTGATTTCTGATTTCTCTGGATGTCTCTATGAAAGACAGAAAGACCACTCACAGGCCTTACCCCTGGAGTAATGTTAACTGTGTTTAAAATTTCATAGGGAGAAGTGAAAACAATAGTGAATTAAAACACTGCATAAAAATAACAATAAGAAATACAATTAGGAATCCATAGGGTTTTTGAGGATTAACCTTTGCATTTCTGACAGGGGAAGAAGGGAAGAATATTTGCATTCTCTGCTTAAATTTTTACATAACAAAATATATAAACCCTGTTAAATTTAGATGATTCTTGAAATTAGGAAACTAGAAGAGGCCAAGGATAGCCAGTGCCAAAATCCACAGCAATTCAAGCTATTTAACTGCAAAGTTTTTTAAATCTCAGAAAAACATTTTATTTCATAAAATAGCAGTAATCAAATCAATGAGCAACCAATAATCCAGAGAGAAGGATGTGTAACAAATTTTACATCTGTAACCAGAGGGATGACAAAGAAGTAAAACTACCTTATATGACACTTCTATTTCTATAGGAGAAGAAAGAAACCCAGTGAGTCATGGTATTCCATTTCCTACCACATTAATTGTTAGAGCAGGAAACATCATAAGGAAATGCAAAGAGCCAGAAGCAGCAGAGGTATTCTTGAAAAAGATGCAAAATGAATTGCAGTACAAGTTGGACTCCAATACAGATGAACTCACTGAGCTTGGAGAAATACCTTAGGACTGGTACACGGTAATGAAAAACCCTAATTGGAAAAAGATTTAAAGGAATAAGGAATCTCTGGAGGAAAAGATAGTAAATAAAAAGACAAAAGGCAGCATAATAGGCAAAAGAAAATAAAGAAAAGTATTTCAGGTGAAAGACAGTTTCTACAGTCAGCGTAATTCATGATATTATTATCATTATAGTGATATATTGCACCCTAAAAATACTTGTTCCTCTCAGGTAACTATAAAAAGTTTCTAGTCAGCTACATCAGGTGTAGGTATTTTTATTTTTTGTCTAGAGTTAGAGGAGGTAAATGCCATGCTGGGTCTTCAGCACCCCTCAAAATACATAACCACTGGGCTGCAGTCAGATTCTGCAGCTCTAGGATTTCTTGACTGTACTTATTAAAAAGTAAATAGAGTTAAGAAATATTTACTCTTTGTTTACTTTTTTCTTTTGGTCTGGAAAAAAGACTTCAGAAAGATTGTCTGAATAGCACTGCACAAGCTGTTAGTATTACTGTATAGGTGTTGTACATTACCTTATGATATAAAAAATCTAAGATGAAATCTTTAGTGTAAATCAGAGGACAAACTTGAGTTTTGGTCTCCCATAACCAGATTCTGTGCTCTCACTGTAGGCATCTTTATAGGCTTGCTTATCCACTCTCCAATCCTGACTAGAAATGTCATCCTAGATATGAAAAAAACACTTTCTGTTAAAGTTGCATCCAAACTAGCATAGCCTCACACAGAAATTTCCCTTCAGCAAAATAAAATGTCCCGTGGCAAAAAAGAAATCTTTCTTGAAAAATGCATTGTTAGACCTATGGTGGCTTTCATAAAACAAACAATGGAAAGGCATTTAAGAGGAAACAACCAAAGGGAGATAAAACTACTTAAATTCATAAATTCCTGTGGACACTCCAATGCAATTAATTCTGCTGACTGTAAGTGTGGAGGCCCACATGTACCCAGGAATGGACTCCTTTGTACTACAACATCAGATGGCAGTTTCACAGCACCTCTGTCCTATGCTAGAAAGGGAGGTAATCACATTGAGTCCTAAATCTCACTAAAAGTTGTGTGATTGCACTTGTTAAGTGCCATGAAGTAAATGATATTTGGCTCCCAGAGAGGAGAAACTGCTGCACTGCTAATACAGAGGTTGGCCAGATCCTGTGATCTCAGCACTGCACCTACACCTCAGAGGGACTCTTAAAAGTGCTTCCACACTGTCTCTGAAGAAATCATGTGTTTACCTGAGAGAACAGCTGTTGTGCAGTTAGTGATATGTAGTCCTCGTTAGATATGTTGCCATTAATATATGCTTTTCTGGGATTATGGAACATTTTTTCCTTTGGCTTCATGATGTCTCTCTTCTTCTCTCCAGATAGGGTTTAAATTCTCCTACTAACTAACCTCTGTTTGGAGGACAAAAGTATTTCTTTAAAATACAATGCATTGCTATGGAAGAATGAAGATTTGACTAGTCGATATTGACTAGTGGCATGACATGTCAAGCTATTTTCGTGGGGACAAACAGTGGGATTTGTTTGGGATTTGACTGGGAGTCTTCCAAACTCAGGCTTAAAGCTGGAGAGAACTATCTTCTTTGAGTTTTCAAATCAAATAAATAGTAATTGTTCCTCCTGTTGTCTTCCAAGGTGAATACTTCATACTTGAAGGAGAGGTAACCATGAAAAGTTTGGAGCTTACCTTTCACTCCTTCATGGGGTTGTTGTTACAGTAAAACAGTAATGATGTGAAGAAAGCATAAATTATGGCAAGGAGGCCAGACAAGGTAACAGCTGAGACAGAAGCAGAAATGTGAGCCATGGTAATAGCTCTTCAGTCTGGTGGAATGGATTTTAATTGTATGTCTAAAGCTCTGGGACTTTGCAGCATGAATTAAAAATTCAGACCCGTGTAACATTAACATGGAACTGTCATTAGAGGTTAGGTAACTGAGAGTCTGACCCAGTGCCTTTTACTGTTACTAGAAAGATCATGCTCACTCTATTTTAATTTTATTTAAACCATATAATATTTTTTCCACTGTGTCAACAACTTCAATCATATATATTTGGAGGATGGTGGGTTGGGTTTTTTTTCAGGTTTTGATATGCATCTGTTGTTTATGTTCAAGATGGTATCCCTAGGCAAACTTTGAGGACAAGAGGAGGTCTCTTGTCATTCTCTTCAGCCTCAGATTTATAGAAAGATCTCTTTCTACCCTCTCCCAGTGAAACTGGGCAAATGAGTGTGTGGTAGTTAACCATCTAAAAATAGAGTTTTGTTTATTCATAGATCTTCAGGTTCTTAGGTTTGAAGAAGCACTAAGGAAAAAGTGTATTAATTCCAGTTGTTTAATGAGAAGATGACTTTTCTTACATTGGGAAAAAACCTGTAACAAGTAAATGAGAAACTGGAAAACTGTGATTTCCAAATGGAGTATTACAAAATACCTGTAATAAGAGATCTGAGAGAAATGCTTTGAGGATATGAACATAGCATCTGATTCTAAGTGCCTAATTTATGCTGACTTTTTGTAGCCATGATAGAAAGACAAGATGAAAAGTTATAGGCACAATTGTCCTAAAAGGAGAGCACAGACATAATGGCCATGTGTGAACAATGATGGCAGATTGAAACAATTTGATTAGCTGACATTTTGTATAAGTTAAAGTCTTGTCTATGCTTGAACTTGAATTTTTTTTTTTGTTAGCTGGTACTATTCGATGTTAAAAAACCTAGTTCTATCAAACAATATTTATGTGGCCAACATAATCTTTTCATGTACAATACTAAACCCATGGTGGAAGTAAGTTTCAGTGAGAGATGACATTTTCCACAACAGTGAATTTTATTTATAAAGGGTGGCTATGTGCAAAGTCCTCTTTTGTGACCCCCTGCTACTGTCAGGTCATAGCAACCAGATAAAATGATGCTATTCAATGCTACTTTCCAGCCACAATCTATTCTGAATGAGTTCAGGAACCTCAATCAGATCTTGTGCCTCAGCTTAAGTCCGAGGTTGTGAATTTCAGTTCTCACATGCAGTCACGTCAGTGCTCAGCTTTATAGGTAGAATATGAACAAAACTGAGACCAAGCCCATGGCACAATAAAGGCATTATAGATGCATATGGATAAGTGGAGAAGAGCAACACATTTTATGGAAGATGACATTAAATGAGTAGATACTCTAAGGAGATGGATTCTACACTTTTTGTGAGATCCCACTGCCCAGTCATTGGATTTTGTTGACTCCATGCACACTTATGTGATTGCCACTGGTGATGTGGGGCAGACAGAGTTTGTTCCAGAAATCTAGGATGTGACTGGAGGGCTGCAGTTTCAGGGGTTCGCATCCAACTTGACTGAGTTGAGGGCAACCATGCCTAAGATGAAAGTCACCTGTAGGAGCTAGTGTGTGCAGGGGTACATTAACAGCTTGATGTTGTGCTATCAGATCTCTGCCACTGTAAGATTCACTTCTTTGCTTCTTTTTGTCTTCTTGGCTTTCTCTTTCCAACTTTTGTTTCATAAAATAGAAGCTGCACTCAGGGAAGTGCTGGGTAGAAAGTGGGTCAGCTCCATTGCCTAGTGTGTGTGAGAAATTATTGTGCTGTCTTGTGCTGTCTGTTGCTCCAAACGGAGAGCAGTAAATGCTTTTTATCTGAATATTCCCTTGATTTTACTTGGCATATATCCAGGAACTATTCTAGAGATGTACAGGCTTCCCAGTTCTTGTCTTTATATTGCTACATCTGTACCCCACATCTGTGTCACTTGCTGCCCCCTTCTCATTGCTCCCCATACTTCATAATTTTCTCTTCTAATTCCTTCCTTTTCCTACCTCCAAAACCTACAAATTAGCTTCAGCCAAAATGGTGGCACTGTGTGTGGATTAAATACTAATTTTAAAGGAAATACACCTTCCCCTGTTGCAGTAGTTACAGAGAGGAGAAAGGGGGGAAATAACGGGTTCCGAGCCTCTAGCAACATGAAGTATGATACTGGTAAATCAGCCAAGTCACACAACACAAATGTTTCCAGCAGAGAAAGATATTTTGGTTACTGCAGAATCCTAGCTATTTTGCAGCACCCATTATGTTGATCCGTGAATGTTTTCTTTTTAGAAAAACAAGCCAAAGAATATGCTTTAATTTGATGCACAGATTGCATGGCAATGCAGCTCACTTGGCACTTTCCATAGTGCCTGTGATTCTCTTTCACCCCGTTCCCAGCTCTGAAAACTCCATTCTGGCAAAAGAGGTCACTAGACAGTTTCTCAGCTGGACTGGTATCTCATCGATAGATGATATTTTCATTGTTGGGTGACACAAATAAGGCATTTCATTCCCCAAAGCAGGGACAGCCTACTGGAGGCTCCCTGCAGTGATTAGCCTCTTTCAGTGGCATTGTCTTTAGAAAAAGAGCCTAAGAGAACAAGGAAGAGTTGGAGGAAGGGAATGAAGGAGAGAGAGAAAAAATAAAGAGAGAAAGACAAAAACCACTGTAGAGTTGCCGCAGACACAACTGGGAAAGATAATGAAAGGGTAAAGAGGCTTCCTGAAAAGCACGGTGGATAGCATGACAGGACACTGTAAAACAGCCTATATAGACCTCTCCTATTAAAACTGTGTTTAAGGTTTTAACTTGGCACACAATTATGTGTGTTTAATAATACTTTTTATTGGTCACAATTGTGTGTTTAATCCTTTACTACTGTTCACAGCATTTAATATGGCATCCTCATTGTTATTTATTAAAAATTCATTGAAAATGTCTTTGCATTCATGGGCTCCAGTCTTGAGCAATTCATTAAAATGCCCACCTTCATTCCACTAATTCATTAAACAATTCATTAAAATGCCTGCATTCGCTGAACTTTCAGATGCTTTATTTTAATCTCCAAATGTGCACAGTGTTAAAATCTCCATGCACAGCACACTAAAATCCCCACATGAAGCGTGATAAAAGTTTTATAACATTGTACCTATCCCTTAATACACATGTTAATCACAATTCAGTCTTATACTGAAAGTTGTGCACGTTGTTCACAGGTGGCCTTTAAACTTTAGAGGAGGAGTGGAATTTATTCTTCATTTTATTCCTACAAGTAAATGTAGCATCTCAGAGTAAACTCTTCACTGGCTCATCAGTTCAGCCATCTGCACGCTCACCTCCTTAATTTCACAAAAGTTGAACAAGTGTCAGCAAGGAGCTGTTGTAAGAGTTTGGGTCGTCCTAACAGCCTCTTCCTTTCCACCCTCTGTGTCTTCACTTCCTATGCTCTGAAAACTTGTTTGTGTCCAACACTACAAAACTGCTCGCCAGGATTTCTTACATGCTGCCTCACAAATGGATGGGACGAAACATGAATCAAATGCACAGTTTTGCCTTCAGCCCCCCGAATTTCTTTGTTTTTGGGTCAGCCTCTCAGACCATGTGACATGCAAAATGCCAGATGCAAATGCAAGATGTGTATAGTACAACAGCAGAGCAAGGGGAGCTTTTAAGGCTTGACAGAAAAGAGAGAGCTGATTTCAAAATGTCCCAGGGCTGGGTGGTTGTGAATGACTCCAAGTGAAAGAATATCAGCTGCGGGACAGTGTGGCATGCACTGTGCATGGAACTGTCCTTGTGAGTCACTCGGTGGAGGTTTGGAAAAGTTGGACCATGTTTCAATTATAAACATGTGCTAAGAATGGAGATGTCTCCTCCAGATGAATGCCTGAATAATTTACAGCTGCTCTCTCAGTAAGACTCTCCTGTAATGTCTTCTTATATAAATATTAGTTTTTGCAAACATAGGGATTGAAAACCATCTGGACAGCTCTATATTTCTTTGCTTAGCAGTGATGGTAGTGAAGTGCTTGTTACAAAGGGCAGTGCATCTTATAGTAAGAAATAGAGGTATGAGGTGTGGAGGCTTGGCTTCCAATGTCCATTTCTGCTTACATCTCCATATATCTAGTGGGAGATACTATAAAGACTTCAAAACACCAAACCACACAATATGATGCCCATAATGTTTAGGTTAGAAAGTTTGATTTTAAGGAATGCAACAGAGTGCATTCCTAGGAGAAACGAAATAGGCAGGATGAAAAAAAATCTTTGGTCTGAGAAATGACAAAACTAAGTACAGATCTGTTACATGTGAATGAACACCTAATTCTATTTCCTTGCTTGGTGGTGAAATAGGAACTGTTCCGCATTTTAGAGAGAAGAATCTTTCTTGTTATCAAATAGACATAAGCCACAGAAATAATGAACATCCTTAGATTCAGAGTAGAACAGCAGGGACCAAAGAATAAAGCACAAAAATTTGTATTTATACCTTTTTGGCAAAAGTGTTAAATTAATGCTTACTTTAAATATTTATATACTATGGCTATGTTTGACAACTGGAGAAATTATTTGTTTAAGTGATTAATGATCATTATTCTCATGCATCATTAACTATGTGTGCAGTGATCTATAATTATTTTTCATATATGTTTAACAAATCTTTCAGTAAATTATTCCTGGTTTGGATTTCCATAGAGTATAAAATCTTCCTAGCTGTATTTTTTTAAAACTCAGCAGACCAGTCAACATTGGGAGAATGCTGTCATTTTCTGACTCCTCCGAGATTTGAGTGTGAAAAGCAACCTTCCTGGGAAGCCTAGGGGACTAATTATTCCCACTGGTAGAATTGAGCAATGCTTTTGAATAGTCAGTTCATCAAAAATGCAATTTGGAGGATACTGAAATGATTTGTGACATATCAAGCCATAATTTCAGCCAAAAAAAAAAAAAAAAAAAAAAAGAAAAAAAAAAAAAAAACAAAAAACAAAAAAAAAAAACCAAAAAGGGGAGGGGGAGAGGGAAAAGAGGAAAAGAGGAGCTGGAAAAATTGAAAAATAATCCACAGAATTTCATTTTAAGATTGATCAACAGTTTAGGGGAAAAAAAGAGTGTAAAAGAAACAGAACAAAAAAAAGCCAAAGAACCTCAAAAAATTTGATTTGACCTAATGCAATTTCTTGCTGTTTCTTAGCTGATAAACAGAAAATTCATATATTCATGTAGTCCTGCTCCCAAGGGGCTGGTAGCAAGTCTTTGAGGCAGCCTATTCAATTGCGCAGCCAGCCCATCCCATGTGCTGGGCTGGAATAGTAGAGCTGGGGTAACACCTTACAACATCGACTCCTTTTAGCTTCACCTCAGATGTTTCATTCCCTGTTTTTTTTTTTTCTAAGGACCAGGATTACACCTATGACTTGTTTTTGCAGAGGTAAAGGACAAACTTTTGGCATAAACTGTAGTGCTCCCACTCTTCTCCAAAATCTGTTCCAGATCCTGTCAAAACCTGTGCCTCCGCAGTCTGAGGATTTATTTAATCAATGCTACCACCTCTATGGATCTGGACATGGAGAGTCACACACTGGACATTGTAATCCTACCCTGAAAATATATTTCTTACAGAGAGAAAAATAATCTTGGTCTGTTCCACAAAACTACTGAGGCAACTCACTGTGCCAGCTCTGCTAGTAAGTATAGTTATTTTGGCAAATACGTGTTTTTGAAGACTGGGAGTTTTTTTCTACATAGTTAGTGGTGTCTGTAACATATGTTTGCACAATTGACTGTAGAAACTGCTTCTACTTTTACTCTGTTCTTCCTTTGGTGGATTGAAGTATGGAAATATACTCACATATTCAACTGTCTTCTGTGACAGGCTTGACAGAAACTACCTCTTATTTCTCCTGTTTTTCCATGGGCAGTGTCTTCTTTATGTTAAAAAGAAAGTCACGTTTATAATATAACTTCACTTTCATATGATGGCCTATTTGCAGCATTCCTTGTTCTGTGGATCACCAACGTTTCATGCTTTCACATTCATCTTCCCTCTCAACTGTCCATGTTGAATATGCTGGTATGGAATGTCTTCGATTCAGCCTCTTTTTCTGTAAATATATGATTTGACAAACCATTTCAGGCATTGTACTTCACATATATTTTAAATATATGTAGCTAAATTTTCTTTAGACAACATTTTGCAAATCAACCAAAATATCTGCACAGCATAAGATGGATATAAAAAATATCTTGCTGATGACCACATGCTATTAATGGTTCTTGCTTTCACTCCTGTTATCTTTTATCCTCTATCTGTCTGGAAGCTTATTTGTGAATAACAGCTCATTCAGTTGTTTATGTAAATATGAAGTTCAAATTCGCTTTAGAAAGTAGTTGATTTCAGAACTGAACAGAGATAATAAGAACTATCAAGGTTTCTATTAAATTATATTTTTACCAACATACCAGATCCCGAATTTGAATGTGAGGTTGCTTGTGTATAGCAGCAATATATTGCATACTAATTTACTCCAGATATGCCCTTAGAGGGATAATAAATCTAGTCTTTCAATCTATCCAGAACCTCTACGTTAAGTGCCTGCAATTTTTCATCTTGATGGCAGTGGGTATAATCCAAAACCCAGTGAAGTCAACAGGAGTCTGTTCGTCAAGTGTTTGGAATGTGGGCCAAGTATCTGCCTCACTGTTTTTTTTAAGGCGAGCTATTCATATGATAACCAAACAAGTCCATCATCATTATTTTGTTCAAGTCTCTTACTGAAACCCAATTGTTGTGAGAGTATAACAGTTAGGTTTTGTTTAAGCTGGAGAATAAAATCTATGTAACATGCCTTTGCAGTGAACTCAAGGTGGCATTTCTGTAGACACACATTACATCACAATCTCTTGAGAATTTTGTGTGTATGAAATGAGTGGCAAGCAACAATAGGTGAAAAATAGCACCTCTAGATGCCCATGCTGCAGTCTCACAGGCTTGCGCTGCTGTGAACATTATTGGAGTGTGTAAAAGATATTTCCATTGCAAAGGCTGAAGATGTTGAATGGATAGAGAAGATTTATGGAAAATTTTCTTTAGAAAAATCTTCCTAGCATGGTACTGAAATATAATGGTTCCTATAACTAGTTTTCTGTATGCTGTATACCAAGGTCAGCTTTATTTTAGTATAGGTGTCATTTGCACAGAAAGTCTTTCTTTGTTTCTTTTCAGCTGCTCTGGGCGAAGAGTGTATGGCATTTCACAAACTCCTGAGGTGACGTGCTGGATGGAATACTGCAAAACTGATACAGGACAATCACCTAAAAACTATGGCAGATCATCACAGAGGAAAGATTTACTAGGTCACTTAGTCCATGTTCTTATCACTCCCAGCAGGGAGTATGAGACATCACACAGTCCTATTTTAAGTGTCCAAAGCAACAGATTTAAACAGCTTCTGCCGCTTCAGAGCCTTCTTTCATTTATCAGTTTAATTTCATCCTGTTGTGCCTAGTTAATTCTTGCTGCAGCATCCAGCATCACCTTGCTTCCCTGGCTACTTCTTTGTTTCAGTATATATATTTGCCAAATTTTGAACTGATCAGCTGATACTTATTTAGCAAGGAAAATAATTTTGATATTATGATCCCTTAGACTATCCACACTCTCTCTAACAGCTGGATTTTGTCACTTACTCCCATGTTATTCCCCTCTCTCTGTTCTTGACCTTGTCCTTTCCTGCCTTTCAGATTCACTTGTAGCTTGTGTTACAGTCAAGCAAGGGAAAAGAGTTCTCCATGACTTCATACCATCAGATCAAGATCTGCCTAGAAATGTGCGCTATCTGAATACCATGTTATATAGTTTTCCCCTGATTCTTAGATTTGAGGTAGAAATCTCTATTTGAAGTTTTGTACCTTATGTTATGGAGGGGGAAGTGCAGAATAATCGTGAATATTTTTTTGGACTGTAATGTTTCTGTGTCTCATGCATTTCTGTAGCACCTAAAAAAATGAAATGGACTGAGTTCCTTGGCCAAACATCAAGAGTTATTGAAATATTAAAATTAATAAATAAATACAGTAATCTGAGGTTTAGAAAGGCCTTCAAGCACTAGATGGTCTTATAATTCATGCTCTCCTAAAGCAAAAAAAGACACTGTTTTTCTGAACTGCATGCTGAGCCTTGCTCCCTGCACAAAAGAGAGTCCAGACGCTGTCATGTAACCATTTTTGCAGTCCAATTTTATCATAAGCGATCACCAGATAGAAGAGACATTAGCTAGGTTTGAAAATATTTTTCTATGACATTGTAAGCAGTAGGGCTTTCAAACTGAGGTTTCAACAAGGGCTGATCATATCTCAGCTTGCCTGGCTTCCTAACTGCTATTAGGATGTTTTTGTTCCAGTTGGCTTTGGGACTTGTTCTATCATAACTTAGCTTGAGAGCATTGTGCCGAAAGATGTTGACACTTTAAAGTTGTGTGAGGACAGCAGCAGCAGCAGCTGCCTCTGCTTCCCGCCAGGAGACACATGCCCAGCAGGTGCCCAGACCCTGAAACATATCTTGGGGTTAGAGAGATATCCAGAAATTTTCCAAACATTGGGGCAGGGAAGTACTGGTGATTTAGCCATTTCAGTAAGAGATAATTTCTAGAGGGCCCTTTTTATATTTACACAGCTTATGTGACTTTCCCTGCCGAAAGTAAAATGGTTTCCATATCCTTCTGTTACCAGAAAACACATTCATTCCTTTCACATGAAGAATATACTCTGATATGGGGTGCACTTTATGTATAATGATCCCTATAATTGTACCTTGACCCTGTGGTATTATAAACTCAGATTCCTGTCTGGCATCCTGCAGCACTTTCCATCCCTACTTTCCTTAACCAGATGCTCATTGATGCCCTCTTTATTATCAGGCATTCTTGGGTTTCACTGATTTCCAAGACATTTTACAGTGACTTAGCTCTTGTCTGTTCTTCTCAGGTCATCTGTATTTTTCTGGTCTTTCTCCTTTCACTGACTGTATGCTTTGGCAAAACTTTTGTACTTCTTAAACTTTCTGAAGTTCTTCCTACACATTACTTCCTGCCGTCTCTCTAGTTTACCGCGGCAGGAATGGTGACTGATCATTGAACTGGATTTACTTTTTATTGGTATTTTATTTTTTTATTTTCCTCTTTTGTATTAATTTTGGAGGGAAAGAGTCAATTTTTTTTATTTTTTTTTTAATTTTTTTTTTCAGCATTTGCAAGTGCTACACCTTTTCAGCACGAATTCTGTAGATGACGTTTTGCATATGGCATAGCCAGTCATGAACTTCATGGTAGCTTTACTCTTTGGAAAGCTAGAAGAAAAGCAACCATGCCAGTTTGATAATTGAGTCAAGAGTAAATGTCTGTAATAACTGACTTATCTATCATGTTGAGCTGCATATTATTGTCTCTGAGAACATTCTTTATTCAGACAGCAGGTGAATCAATAAGGGCACCACTTCTCAAAAGATATACTACATAAGAGAATGTTTTTGATACTTGTAGGTAGATTAGAAAGCAGCATGATGCATTTGGAGCAAAAGACAGGCTATGGGACCTAATGTGATTTTGCAGTTACCTAGCTAATCAGATTAAATAAAAACATGACACACAGTGTTTAGGTACTATTTTGTCAAATGTTCAGTCTGGTACAGGATCCTTGACACAACAGTCTTCCATAAGAGCAGGATTGTGGCATAGCCCGGGATGGGATTTTAGAATGCTAGGGCTCCTCCATGGCAGGAGCCAGTATCTTTGCTTTGACCATGTGATAGCCTGTTCCTGCACCCAGTTTTCTGTGAGATATTTGATGTATCCCAAAAGGAGCAGCACAAAGTAGAAATGAGCTGCTCATTATTTGGATAAGAAGCAGAATATCCTTCTAGCTTTCCCTTCCCCTTGCTCCTTCTTTCCAGGTTTCTGCTCAAGCTACTACTACTCCTGTTTATACAAAGAAACACCCTTGCTCTCCAAGTAATGTGGGGAAAAAATCAAAATAGAGAGGAATGTGATTAAAGTAAGTATAATTCATCATGAGAGATAGGGAGGGAACTGACCACCCAGCATGGTAAAAGGCCACTGCCTTTTCTTGGTTATACAATATGCTAGGATAACTGGAAGTGTTTTCTGAGTATCTCAAGGGTATGGAGTATCCTGTATTTTAGAGGGGTTTTTGTCAGCTGTTTTTGAATTTTCCTTTCCTCCACCTCTGAGCAAAAAAATAGATAGGTTAGAGAGATCTTTGCTTTCCATGGGGGTTGGAACTGGAACATGTTAGCATGCTTTTAACCCACTCCCAGCATTTCTTTCATTCTTTCCGCAAGTCCAGTACTTTCTCCGTTTTTCAGAATCCTTTGGGCTGAAGCTACTCAATGGTAGATGTTTTCGTACTTTAGAGCTTAAAAATAGAAGCAGCTTTAATGAATCCAATATGCTCAATGAGCAAACATTAAATTTTCTGATATTCTTAAGGGAAGTCTACTAACTTTAGTGTACCATTTGTCAGGAGCCACACCCATTGTTTTCCACTTTCTGGTCAAAGTAGTTCACTTTCTGGTCAAAAAATCATAATGTAGTGAAGGAATATCTGTTAACTTCCAAAGTCGTTTTTGAAAGGCAGTATTATTGCCAGTTTCTGTCTATGTCCTACTCACGTTAAAAAATGTCATGAGTCACAACGAGTGTGGTTACAAAGAACTGCCTGATAGGGTGTTGTTTCTGACAGCTGTCTGAGCCTGAAAATGCAAGGAGAGCATGATCTTGTGAAAGAGAAACATGAAAAGGAGACCAATAGGAGCTGTGTTTGCTGAATTAGAGGCTTTGGAAATAAGGTGCTGCTGGACATCACCATATGCTTGAGAGTCAGGGCTCAGAAGTAGTAAGTGTAATTGAAACATTTAAGAGCTGGTGCTCAACTAAATCCAGCTGTCTCTGTGGTGAAGTCTATTTTGAAATTAAAGGTCTACAGATTTTCAGTGTCACTCAGTTCCAAAAGGGATGTTGATGTAATAAAAATATTAAAACAAGATGGAAATTTCTTTAAGGCCTACTGTTCAATGAGGAATTTTGCTTAAAGAGCAGGATGCATAGAATGATTGTTGTATTTTCAGTCTAACAGCAAGGTGAGGTTGAACAAATCCTTCTCAGTATTATCTGGAATGTTTTCAAAGCAACCATAGCAAACTGCACATTGGTCTAAAGTAGAAATATATCCTTTCTATCAGATTACATCTGCAGATCAGTAGCTTATTGCTCTTGTAATAAAATTTGTGTCACTGTCTCTTGCTCAGGTGTGTGTTGAGAGCAGTACTAACATAAACACTGAACGTACAGAGCAAAGTCTACTTTAGTCTGCAATGATTCTGACACAACAAGACCTCAGAGAAGTCACTATCATTTTCATATTTCCTCCAAAAGGTAGCTTAAAAAGAAGCAAAACCAACAAAAGCGGTTCTTCATTATGTTCATATGAAGCCCACGATTTAATTAGCAACTTTAATGCTTTAATTAGCAACTGTATAGATCGGGGTATATATAAATAGGATATGTGGTCAGCAAAGGCTTGGAGGCAAGATGTTATTCCTGTAGGTATAGGAGCCCCAAGTGTCTTGTATGCATATGCTACGTTTATATATCCATACAGAGACTGAGCACTCAGCTAAAGTTGAGCTTCCTCAGAAGATAATCAGTTGCGTGTACCATACTCAAAATAAAAAAAAAAAAAAAAACACAGTTACTGGTATTGACTATATAATTACAAAGTTAGGTTTATGTAACACAGCAGTATCTTCTCCAACATTTCTGTAATATGTAACTGAGTAGGTAAGAAAAAGCTCCCACTTTTAATTTCAAAATTTGGAAAAAGAAATTATCTGCTTATGCTACATTGAGTCTGTTACTGGGAAAGCAAAAGATAATGACAATGTGAAAATTAGACAACCATTTCCTTTATAACTTATGATAAGTATGCATTAAAACAAAACTGTCATAATAATTAATTCTGAATATATTTATCCCAATTAAATGTTGATTATATGCTACATTCTGCATGCATTACTTTTGGAATTTGAAAGAGTATTTATATCAAAGCATAATATTAGAATCCCTCCTTCAGATATAATACACTGTAAATAATTTTCTAAATTAAAGCCTTGCCAGTTCTGCTGCAAGTTTATTAAATAATATGCAATTGTCCATAGGAGAACTGGAAAAGGAGTTTTCCATATAAAATATCTTATGTTTTTATTTTTTCATCTGTATTTGCACCTTTGTTGGATTAATAAAACTGTATAAATGGTCAGCTGCAGAGTTTCAGCCAGCAATCTCTTTGGGCGGGTGGACAGTTTCACTGTAATTGAAAAGTCTATGATGGTACTCCATATCTCTCACAACAATGATGCAATGTTGGTCTGCAAGCATGTGAAGGTTCTCAGCATCTTGGTTTGCATTCAGACCAAGTAACTCTTTGATCATGAACACCACTGATCTTTAGAAAAAAATATTTTGGCAATAAGATAATTAATTGTACAGACACAGTTCCTCCGATACCTCTTCTCAAGGAGGACGAGAAGCTCAACATGAGTTGGCAATGTGTGCTGGCAGCCCAGAAAGTTAACCTCATCCTGGGCTGCACCAGAAGAAATGTGGTTTTAAACTGAAAGAAGGGAAAGAAGGGAAATTTGGATTAGATATTAGGAAGAAATTCTCTAGTGTGAGGGTGATGAAGCACTGGAACAGGTTTCCCAGAGAAGTTGTGGATGCCCCATCCCTGGGAGTGTTCAAGACCGGGCTGGATGGGTGTTTGAGCAACGTGGTCTAGTGCGAGGTGTCCTCACGCATGGCAGGGGCATTGGAACTTGGTGATCTTTAAAGTCCTTTCCAACCCAAACCATTCTATGATATGATTCTATGATTCTAACTGTTAATGAAGAGCACTCCTAATAAAAGGCTGCACCTAGAATATTATACTTAATAGACAGATGTTAATTGACATGTCTTCTGTGAATATGTCAAATTGTGTTGTGAGTTCAATTACACTTCCAGCTCTTAAAAAATGAGTTGCAGTGGCTCCTTGAAATCTTGCTTGGAAAATATGTTTTCTTTTGTTAGTTTTAGATTTGCTGCCTAAAAAGATTTGTTCTGTAATCTTAGTGCCGGAAGAAATTCTAAATTATTGTTTCCTTTCTTATTCCCCTACTATGCATAATTTGCTGTTACATATTTGCAACTGATTTCTTTCCCAAGTGAGAGAACCTGCTCCATACTCAGCATCATGCTCCTCACCACTTACTCTACTTTTCTAGTTTTATTGTCTTGCATACTGCAGTCAGGAAATAAGATACAAGTACATGAGAGTGATATACAGTGAACTATTTTATTCTCCATACCTTTCCTAATAATTTTCCTTATACTATTTTCCTTATACCTCCTCTTTTAATTTCATGTTTTTACTGTTTCATTGTAATTTTAACCTACTTCAAACTTAATTGAAACATATTTCAAAATGACTATAAGTGGTTTCTCTCTATACTCTTGTTTCCTAAGAGTTTCCTAACTCTTAAGTTAGGACATTGAGAGGTGCAGGTCAGAAATGTTTAGATAGGACCATTCTGCATTCAGAGTAATGACTAAGAAGTGTCCCACTGTATGACTACCACAGATTGTAACACACATGTTGGTTCAGCGCTATGATTAAGACTGAGTAGAGAACTATCCCTTTATGGGTATCTGGAACCAAAAATCTTTCATAGGATGAAATTGTCAGATGTAAAGACACGGAGTGGAGCAGCCCTTTGTTAGAGTTATTGGCTAGGAGTGATTGCTGACCAATATGTGACACGGGTAATGAAACACACTAAGAAAATATGTGGAGAAGGGAGTGGTTTGTAATACTACCAGAGGTGAAATACAGCTGGAGCACACCTTTATCTGCCAGAAACATGTGCTAGTCAACTAGAATTAGCAGCCAGGAAGTGCCTTTAGCTACGACAAACTTAATGTTTTATGTGTCTTAAGGCAGTAAAAGCTGCTGATTGTAATGCTGAATACTAATGTACGTCATGAATATCTGAGACAGGAATGCCACATTTTCAAAGAATGGGCCAAAGAAGATGAACAGAAGAGGCTTTAATGGATCTGAGGTGGGAAGTCAGCCTTTCTTACAATACCAGAGGTTGAATCCTTGCAAAAAGTCAGATTGTGGCTATGTTCTTGGTCAAATCACAGAAGGGATTTCTGGAAACTAAGAATTGTTCATTTCTTACAAAGCAACTCAGAGATACTGAAGAAAAGGCAAATAATGATCCAGAGAGATGTTTAGGTAGTGCAGATGATGATCTTGAAAATGAGATTATGCAGAATTTTAAATATTTCTAGTGAAGGGACCTGTAACAGGAATCTGGTAGCCTCAAAAAGTAGCACATGAACATGTACATCCTGTAGCAAACAACACTCACCACTGTAATTGATAGTTTTTGGAAGACATAAGAAGTGCAGTGGATTTTATCATGTTGCCAGAGGTTGCAGGTACCAGCAGAATATGAATAGATAGCAAGGACAAATAGGATGACTACAGAGCCATTAACTTAGAGCTGTTCCTCATTGCAGTAATGGCCAAGGTAGCAGCAGAAGATGAATGAAGTGTCAGCCTGAAAATAAATGGAACACTTTTTAATTTTAAGTTGGATGCAGGTGCTCAAGCCAAAGTGGTATCCAGAACAGCGATACTAGCTCTACTGAAATAAAAAAATAAAAAAAGGCAAAATTGTTGGGTTTACAGCACTGAATGTATGTCTGCTAAGGGTGTCCAAGGATTAAACATAAAGAATAATTGCAAAAATACAATATTACCTGAGAATGAATGCACATATTTTATTTTAAAGCATGCTGCCCTGTGGTCTCAAAAAGGAGGATGCAAATATTTGAAGGACAGTAAAAGATGTCCCTGCCCATGGTAGAAGAGTTGGACTACATGGTCTTTAAAATTTCCTTTCAACTCTAACCATTCCTATGGTTCTGTGGTTCTAGGACAAAAGATCTATGGAATTGCATTATATCCATCTTCCTGAAGCGAGAGATACAGAGCTTAGGTTGGAAAAATGTCATCACTCCCAAAGCAAATACTCAGAGATTTAAATGCCCATGCTTCTTGGAGTCTCCAGAGGCCAAAGAAAAAGAGGGAAGGGAAGGGAAGGGAAGGGAAGGGAAGGCAAGGCAAGGCAAGGCAAGGCAAGGCAAGGCAAGGCAAGGCAAGGCAAGGCAAGGCAAGGGAGAAAAAGATGAAATCCTATTTTTAAATCTGCCTAAAATGTAAGATATTGAGGGAAGAAAGGAAGGTATTGAATTTTTTTCAACAAGTGGATTCTACAGGTGTTCATTAAAACAAGGCAGCCTTAAAAAAAGTGGGTAGACTATACAAAGATTGCTAGAATATCAACAGATAGTGGCAGAACTGGGCTCGTTTCTCCTCTGTTTGTCTTCATTAACATGGAGGGACTGCTATAGTCACGTTATAAAAATTGGACATGCAGCTCTTGCTGCTTCCTTATTTCTAAAAATATGGTCAAATATGGAAGACATAAGATTAGTTAATATATAGTTTTATGTCTACATTTCTGAAGATTGGTATACTTCAAGACCAGTATTTTCTGAGATTGACTATGATGCAGGACACAGGGGAAGGTTGCCGAGTGTAGCTCAAAGGAAGCAGGAGGGACTCCATGAGTGTTCTGAGAAGAGTTTATAAAATACACAAAGCTGTTAATAAGTGAACTAAATAATCAGCAACAAGAGTGAGTAGATCTTGGTGAAGAATCAATCTTTTGAAGATGAATCCTATAACAAAGGTGTATGTGTAAAGGTCGTACACATGTAGAATTTATATGTTAATCTTAACAATAGGATATTTGCATATGCTTCAGATTTATAGACATCCTTAATTACATATATTTGTATATTATAATCTATCAAGTTTATATTTGTACAAATATAAGTCTTTATCTAAATAGTCCATAGACATTTATATTGTTTAACATTATTATTAAATATTTATATTAAAATTTATGTATTTTATCTCAGAAGAGATTTATAAAGGAGCAAAGAAATAAAGAAAAATGTTGCTATGGAATAAAAACAGGTTTGGCAAAGAGAAGGGGAATCAGTAAGATGTGAAAGCTGAAATAAGATGTTCTCCAAGACCTTAAAATCAGTCTCCCCAATTCTTTTGAACTAGATCCTAAGTCAGCATTCTCAGAGAGTTTTCTTGTTATTGCAGCTCCAAGAAAAGATATCACATCTAAAAATCCAAGTAACTTAGGAAAACAGTAATTCTCCAGATGTGCCAGCTACAGATACTATGGCATTGCTAAAGTGTTTAATGGTATAAATGGATCTAACTCTTTATTTAAACTGCGATAATGCCCACTTGCAAGTGCCTTGTACTTTCTTTATAATTATAATTATACTGTGCAACTAGATCTAAATGTAAAGGAGAATCAGGCCCAGTTTCTTGTGTTTACATAAATATGGTTTCTGCACTCCTGAACTTCTCTGCATGGCACGTTTCAAGTTGAGATAAGGTGACTGAAGCAGGAATCCCATCAGTCCAGCTTATAATGACGGATGTATGTGGAAGTGCATGATTCCCCATGCAGTAATTTTTTTCAGCTTTGTTGGAGGCTGGGAGGTAAATTACATTGGCAGAGGATTATTTCTCCACATTTGTTCCTTGGGTATTGTGACTATTTTAGGTAGTGCTAATATGTAGGGTTATAATTCAAATTTGCAGGCAAGTTCATTACTAGCCATTTAATCTTTAGAATGAGCTAAATGAAGACAAGTTCACAAAGGTTACTTAAGATAAATGAATAACACTTTTTTTTTTTTTTAATTTTATTTGGCAGACTAATTGCTCCATAAAATCACAAACTGGATAAACAAGTAGAAATTTGGACTGAATTTATGAAATATAACTAATTATTTCGGATGTACACTTCCCACTGTGAAGATAACTGGATTTACAAACTGAGTGTATTGAAAGACACACACTGAAGCATGTAAATGGTCAATATAAGTATCTGGGTCAGTATCAAATTACAGAAAATTAGTCAAAAAAGATATATTTAAGTACAGATTTTTTGTGTTCATATAAAAAAAAAAGTTAAGTATCATCTTCAGAATGCAATATTTAAATATCTTTAAGATGTCTCTGTACATAGTTTTAGATTCATATTAATAAATTGTATGAAAATATTTTCAAGGTTCCAGCAGCCACTGAGGATATGTAGTTTTTTTTTCTAAAATGGTGAGAAATGCAGCAGGCAGAGAAAGAAAGGAACAGAGAGAAACTGCAGCAATAAACAGAACCTTCATAGCAGAACAGATTTAGTCAGTGGTTGCAAGCATAATATTGTTTTCTTTACCGTAATAAGCTTTGTTTTGTGTTATTACAATAAAATGACTCTTCACCATGGCCACAGTACATGTTCCTTTCCAGAATCTTGTAAGCAAGAGCACAAACAAGGAGTTTTCAAAGTCAAGGATAATAAAGACTATAAAATGTCTTCACATGAGGTCAAAGTGTGAGCAAGATTTAACTATAGGCATCGTTCCAAACATATTTTCATTTTAGTGAAGGAAGACACCCCTTTCTGCCTATAACTCTGGAGATAGCTTATTTGTTAGAAGATTTATGCATTAGTATTGAAATGTACTTGGTCCAGTCAGCGCTATAAATCATTCCCAGATGATTTTTAAGCACATTTTTAAACGTCCAAGTAGAATAAGGTTTTCCAGCTCTAAGAGGGCTCAGTTTTGCAGCATTTACTGAGAAGGGTCATTTCAGCAAAGTCACAATAAAATACTACAGGTTCTAGTTCAAATGGACTAATTGACACAGGCTGAATTCTCACCAGTTTTGTGAAGTAGGAGTAAACAAAGTTTGTTGCAGCAATTTTGTGTGAAGATAGAAAGATAAAATCCTCTGACCTTAATGGAACCAGCTCCAGGTCCTGGCTGTGAGACTGTCCTCTGCTGCTGCAAGGAACCACAAGGTTGGGGCATCTGTGAGCCAACACTAAGCTGCTGTTCTTCCTCGTCTGGTAGCCAAAAAAAAGCATATCTACTGCTTTTTAGGCCATATGTCTGGATTTTTCCTTTCAGCAATTTTTCAAACAAGGTCTTAGTTAAGATACTTACAAGGACTGAGCCACACTTGCCAGTTCTCAGGGCAGAAGATGTCCTCAGGTATGTAATAGTAATCTTTGGTACTGATGTTATTTTTGATTTTTCCAAGTCTCTAAGAAAGTAGGGGAAAAGCTAAAGCATAAACTATTACTTTTGCTGATTTCTAATATATAAAGGTGCTCTATCTAAACACAGATACAATGCTTCAGAGCAGATGTAGGTAAATTGGGCGGTGTAGATTCCTTTAAGCCCCCTGGCAAAGCATGTCTTACAGCAGAGCCTTTCTGTCACCATCAGAGCATGGCCCATGCATTCCTGTATTTAGAGCATCCCAACAGCAATCCCTAAACAGCTACGTTCTTAACTACCAGGGACAGTTTTGACTATGCAGCGTGAGGGAGCTGATAAGGGTATCAATATTCACATAATAGGTAGCAGATAATCCAGAAGAATTTGGGGAAGGGACAAAAACAGAATTTAAAAGTTTACTGTGTTTATTATCCCACCCTATCCTAAATAACTAATGAAACTATGCTGTGATTGCCTTTTGGCACATGAAGGTGTGTTTTCAAAGAGAGGGCAAAATAAAGAACAAGGTACATTAAATGTGCAAACTGTTGCCCCAGTTCTGTCATTTTGCACTTTTTTCCAAAGCCGCTTAATAATGATACTGAAAAAAAATGATTAAGGTTGATCAGAAGAAAATGATTGTAGCCCCAGATTGCATTGCTTTATTCAGGTATGATAAATTTAAAGTGTTTGTGATACAAGACAATATTTTTAAAAAATTGTTTTGGGAATAGAATTAAAAAATCTGACAGACCATCTAACTAAACTGCTTTCATGAGAAAAATAAATCAAATTCATTTTTGAATTAGATATTTAGATCAAGGGAGTGGGTTTTTTATATCATTTTATAGCAGCACAGCATGAAAACTCCAACTCTGAAACACTGATACTTCAAGCATTTACATAATTTTGGGATTTTTTGTTTTGTTTTAATGCACTGGCAACATGAGAACTAGCTTTCACAATTTCCATTTTGACCACTATATTTGAAGGGCTAATTATGAGACAATTTCCTGATGAAAGTTTCTCTTATAATGCTGGGGGGGTTTTCTCTTACCCTTTTTCATATTCTGTTTGCTATCAGCAAAGCAACAGACAACCAGTCAAAACACTGATCAGATCCAGAGTTGTCAGTCTTGGTGCATACCCAGATAGATTGCATGATCACATCTTAAAGGGCAAATTGGCATGCAAAATTGTGCTGACACAGTGGTCAAGACATGGATATACCAGTACCATCTATTAACTCTGCTAAAGGTACTGAAGAAATGAACACACCCCCCCCTAAAATGCTCTGGAGACAGGCAAGGGAAAGAAAAAGGAAAAGTGAAGGCCAGAAAGCTGGCATAAAACAATGGATGTACCAATGCGATAGAAATTAGGAAAGCACTGCAATCAAAACATGAAAAATAAGTGAACAATGGGGACTTTATCAAGGATCTTTTAAAAACTTCTCAGGTGACAGATGGAGATCAAATTGCAAATTCAAACCACATCCAAGAAATACTCTTTGATTGACTTCCACAAGACTTCCTGACAGTATGAAAGTAAAGGATAACTACATTACAATACAATTTGCCATTTCCCAGAACAAGAATCTTCTTGGGTATGAGCTCAGGTAAAATGTGCTTTCATGAACTGAATCAACAGATTGCTTTTCCAATATAAATGGAGAAATGCATCACATTGGCAGTGGAAGAGATAGTCCCTGTACAGTGTACAAATTCTGCAGTTTGCTTTGGTCTGTTCACACAGAAACACTGTTGTTTTTTTTAGTTTTTCAAAAGCTTCAAGTGCACAGACTCTGTGGGGTCCCTCCACCCTAGACTACTGCTCATCTAAGGAAGATATTCCTTCCTTCCACAAGTCAAATTTTCTTATTTAATGTTCCTTTGGCTTTCTATGCTACCTGGGTTTGTAATTCATTGTTCAGATACTACAAGTACTAGGAAGCCAATAGATAGACAGCTTTTGTGTGAATTCCAAAAAGACCTTTAGTCTACTGGAGCCAGGACAGGAACTGTGGAAGTCTATTCAAGATAATAAATGTCAGCACATATTTCCTCTCCCTGACATCCTCAATTTCATTGGAAATAAAGACAGACATTTCCAAGAAGTCAAGAATTTTCCCAGGTGGCTTTTTCAATAAAGAACACTTTTTCTTTTTCCTGTCTCTGGATTTCTTCTTTGCTGAGTGGTCCCCCGTTTAAACCTCAGGCAGAGACAAGTGTGTGCTTGCTGTTCGGACTCACTCAAGCTTCTCATGTTTCTGAAATTACTGGAGTATCTTACATACAGTGTTTCTTAAACCCAGCATTAGTACCTGGCTTCCTTATTTACATTTTTCCATTTTCTTCTACCCTCTTTCTCATCTGATGTGATGCAAGCGAACTGGCTACTTGTAGAGCGTAGGCAAGGGACAGGTATCTCTTCAGTTTGAGGTAATTGCATCTGTGGCAGCCATCAAAGAGTTTTCCCTTTGCTGGGGGAGACAGGGAGCAAAATATTGCTGACCCTACATACACTGAGACACCCAAAGCTAGTACAATTGGACAAGAGCTGGTAAGTTATGTATTCAGCTAATAAAAATGTTGGAAATATATTTCTGGGCAAATTAAATGCAACTCTTTTGCACTCACATAAAACAGATGAAGATCCAAAGGTGACTGCTACTGCACTTATCCATCATCTCTTCTGTCATCTCATTGTAGCAGGTTGACAATTTTGTAGGATATGATTTTGCCTTTGTGAATCCATACTGACCACTCCCCACCACTTTTGTCCACTGCAGCCACAGTAGCCCCAATATCCCCAACTGTTCATTTTTTTTTAAGTATTATGTCCATCAGAACATGTCTCCTCATTGGCTTCTTGGTCATCGTTGTGTTAAGATGTTATTGTTGCAGATACTGAGGCAGTTAAAGACCTCCATGAAGACCAAGGCCTATGAACATGATGCTTCTTCCACTTGACTAATGAAGGTTTCATCCAGTTCTTCCTGAACAGTCTGTCTGTATTAAAAACACAGAACAATGTTGTTTATTTTGTATTCCTTATAATTCCAACCCATGAGCTCTCAGCAAGCTTGGTGTCTAGAGCTCCCGGCAGTCCCACTGCTCTCTGCTGCAAAGGGCAACTCTCCCTCCTTGCCTTCCCAGCCTGTCTTTCCCAATTCCCTTTGATCAGTTCACACTGACATCTATCAAGGTCCCAAATCTGCTAGATAATGAGATCACTTAGACAGCTTACTCTGCTAGGAAAAGGCCAAGCATAATATACAATGACATGCTTTGAACACTGATGTGTCTGTCTTTGGGGAAAATTGCTCATATTTTACTGCTGGAGAAATCTTCTAATTGCTACTAGGGAAAAATTCCAGAGAATTTAAAGAATTATGTGTTGTATTGCAACAGGATTCAGATTATATAGAATAAAGATATATTAAAAAGCCAAGCAAACAACTAAACATATTTGAATGAGACAGATATACTCAAGTAAAAGACATGTATGATAAAGCAATCCCAAATCAGCATTTCTTCACCGTGGAGTTCATTACCATGTTAAGATATATGGGTGGAATTTAAACAAGGACTTTCAAAATGTTATCAGTAATAAAAGATGTTCTTGGCAAATGTAATGATAATTATATGCAGAGACTTATTTAAATGCTCTTTACAGTGATAATGATTAGTATATAAGCTATTTTCAAATACAAACCATTTCCAAAATCAGATTTTTGGCCACAATTTCTGCCATGGGTTTAGGAGATTTAGATTTGGATTTAGTTCCTTTCTCTGCCATTAGCTTTAGTTCTGACATTGAGTAAATCACCTAATTTCTCTTTCACTGTAATGAAAAGTCCTCATTCTTCCCCTGTTTTGGTCACAGGTTATTTACAGTAGGGAAAATTTCTTAGTAGGTGAATATACTCTGTGCAGACCAGTGCTGTTATGATCAGATCACAGAGGTCTCAGTCTGCAGTAATATATCTTATTCTTTGCTTGTCTGTCAAAATAGTTAATCCCTGTGGGCACATCAAAACAATTCTTTTCTGCAAGCTGGCTAGCACAAAATTTGTGATAAAATGGTTTGGAAAAAATAATTAGTATTCCCACAACAGTCTGACACAACATGTTAATGAGTCATTATATTTGTCTTATTCTTTAAATCATTTGGATATATCAAACTATAACAAGATTTGTTCATCCTTCTCCTTTCACTGAAGAAGTTCTCAGTGGCAAAAGAATAATGTGTTTATCAGTTGAGGATGTATGATGTATGAGGATAAACCCTAAGTTCCTATAAAATCATATTCTACAGTTTGTGCACCTATGTATTAGAACCAAACTAGAATTACCTTCACTCAGTAACTTACTAGCAGTAGGTGGCTCTAAATAAAAAGGGGAAAAAGTTTGTATGAAAAACTAAAACATTTTCCTTCTAAATTGAGGGTCAATTTCTGACCTCTTCCTTCTCCAGCTAGTATGAGAAGG
Organism: Pedionomus torquatus; assembly: GCA_013398155.1. NCBI lineage: Eukaryota > Metazoa > Chordata > Aves > Charadriiformes > Pedionomidae > Pedionomus > Pedionomus torquatus. Next base: position 169,353 of record VZRU01014267.1, read on the forward strand.
GATGTTTCCCAATAATAAAGTTTTCTTAGGGTTTGTCTACACAAGAACTCCAAGGAAAGTTAATTTGAATTAAGTAACATGTGTCTGCACAGAGCTTTAAAGGCTTTTAACTAATTGATTTTAAATTCAAAGACAATGAATTCAAAATAACTGAAGATAGGAAGTTAATATATGTGTAAAAAAGCCATTAGATAAACTGTTGTGCCAAGCCCCTGAAGTTCACTTCCAAGGGGCAGTCAGAACATACAAACTGTAGAGCCAAAGACCAGAAGGTCTCTAGCATATAAACACTAGTATGGTATTTTGGAAGCTCAAAGCAGGTTCTGTATCAGAGAAGAGTCCTCCATTCAAAATTTCCCTTGGGAGATACTGGATTTGAGCAGAGTGGACACATTTCTTTCAGTAGAAAGAAACAGTCCTTTTCCAAGTCAATGATTATTCTGAATTAGGTCTGGAAAGAGCCTGGGGGATTAAGAGGCCATTTCCATTCAGATACACAGATGTGCGAATTAACATTTTAGATCATTAAAGCTTTCAGACTTTAAAGTCCAACATTCAGATCTCAGAAACTCAGCTGCTGTCTAACTCTAGGGACTCCAAAACACCGCAGGCAGTTATTGGGCTTATTTTTCTGCTTCTGGTAGTTCTGGGAATCCTTGGAAGCTCCTTATTCTTGCTAGTGCTGAATGGTTCCATAGCTCTTTTGTACATATACTCTGTTCATATTGACAGTTTAGTATTTTTTTGGCCTGTCTTTTATGGTCCAAGGCATGACATATTGTTGGAAGACGCCTTATGGAGAGAGTCAATGCAAAACATTTGGTCGGGAGTTATTGTTAGTTCCCTTTTCATCATCATTCATGGAACACAATTCTCCCAGATTCAGTTTCACCCTTCTTATATTAATTTGAGATGAAATTTATTAATAGCAATAAACGCAGTGACTAAACCTCAGGTCTCTCCCTCATTCTGATCAATAATGATAATATTGGTCAATATTACTCAGTTTCCAGGCCAAGAGGATCCATGCTATCACTCCCACTCTTTCTTTCCGCTTTCTTCATACTGGCTGAATGAATGAGTGGCAATACCAAATAAACTAGAACAGTTTTAACATGAGGAGCTGGAAGCGTGGTCTACTTATTCCCTATACCTTGAGGTTTATGGCTCCCTATATCTTGTGATGAGATAGCTGGAAGTGGACTGGTGTGTCCCCGCAAGAGCTCGCTGTGTGATTGCACCACTGACAAGCTGGATAAGGAGAGTGAGGAATCCCACAGCTTGCTTCAGTTTTGACATAGGCACCTGGCTCCAGCAGAGGTTCAGGGCTGTGAATCCCAAGTTGAGCATTTCCTGAAGAAGAATACAGTGTGAAACAGTGGTTTGCTTCTCTACATTTGCTATTGGCCCTCTGCTCACAACTTTACTCAGGGGACTGCTTTAGCAAATAGCACTTCTGCAATGCATACCTACTGAGGAGCAGTTTGGGAGATGCCAAAGCACTTGAGAGCTAAGTGCTTAAGAATTAAGCCCTGCAACTCTTATACAAACTCTTACTTCTTGATGACATAAAATGGCCTAAAGCATTTCCTCTTTTGACCTCCATGTCTGTGTGAGCCAGTCAGAGATTGGCAGGCAAACTGGCAGGCAGAAGAGGTCCCTGGGGATGGGGTGAGCTCTCCTCCACAAGGAGAGCCTGCCTAATCATGTGTGAAATGGCTACATCCTGTCACCCTGCTCATTAACTCATTTTACAGATGTGCTGACATGGAGCCAGTGATTCCCAAAACATCACCAGCCACCTAATGCGATGTTCCCTAGCCAGGCCCATCCTTCAGCCTTTTGCAAGTCAGTTCAGGCGGATATTTTAATTTTCCTTTGCAATCCATTTCTCTACTCGTATTAAAGGCAGGAAATAAGGAAATCTGCAGACTGTGCTGTGACAGGATTTCTGCACATTTTACAGAAGCTATAATGCTAGCCTATCGTTTGCTGCTGCCTTTTGTACTTATGCCTGGATCACTGGATTATTTTGGTGCATGCAGCTAATTATCTGCAATACATACGCCAACAGAATGTCATTGTGGAAGTGATTCAGAATGAGATCTCTGATATGTTCACTGTATCAGGACTTCCTCTTTTTGGAACAACATGGATTATATCTGCCTGTCAATGGAACAAAAGCAGGAATAAATGCAATAGAGAATCAAAATATTTTTTCCCCCATTTTGAATGGGCAAGATAATATTAAAAATGGTTGGGAGGAAAGGGAGAAAGGAAGAGATGGGGAACAGAGCTTTGTGTGTTTTTCTTTCTTCCTTCCTAATAGGATTAAATCCTGATCTGTTCTGCAAAGAAGAACCCCTCACTTGTGGCAAGCATGTGCCAGGCTTGTCTAGCATGACAGCAGGTTTTTCACTATTTTCAGCACCTGTATGAAGCTATGAATGATTCATGGGTTAAATGATTCACTATAAAAATATGGAAAAGTCTGTCAGCTCATTTTGTGATGAGCTGATGTTACTGCAGAGCTGGTTTTATGAATTCGCAGTGCACTGACAACTCAATTTGAAAATAAATATCTGAAATGTACCCTCTGCAGCATTTCAGAAAGTCAGTCAGTTACTAACTCTATGCATATCTGAACTCTGACTTTACTGAATCAGAGATATACATCAATTCCCTACTTTCACCTCAAAGCTGCACATTTGTTTCCACACAGAAGTCACTTCCATGACACGTCTGTGTAAAGAAACAGTTAATTTTTAACATTACCAGCTATTTTTAGTTTTAAATAAGTTATGTGAACTTTCCAAATATTCCTTTACTTCATTCCAATGCTTCAGGCTACACAGATGGACCAATTCAGAATTCAAGAGGCAACAGCTTGTATCAATCACTTTCTTTTTGACTCTCCTTATGGGCTGTCTTGAATTCAATATTACTTTGTCCTTCTTATGCCTTTTTTCTAAGTGACATATAGCTGAGCCGTAAACACACTGGTGACTTACCACATAACCTTCACCAGATTTTAGTAGCTTACAAAAAAAGAGTAAACCTAAACAACCTGAAAGAAATTATACATATGAATAAATAAATAGATAAAACATTCATGAGAAATTAAACAGGTTGATAAAGATTATTGCAGAAATATTGGAGTATTAATTTTTGAGGGCCAAGAAGTTAGTAAGTTTAATCGTCTGAGTTTGTCTTGAAAACTTCAGAGATAAACACCTCAGTCCCACGAATATATATAAATATGTATACTTGTGCAGTGCAAGATGTTCCACTAAAACACTGAAGCTAATTTCATGCATTAACATTTGCACTCCTGGAGCCTAGAAAAACCTGTGATCAGAAAATATACAAAGACAACAACTTGTGGAAGGGGAACTACACTGACCAAATGCCAGGTCAAAAAAACCCAACGCTTAGCAATATATAAGTAAGTTTCTAATGAAACCTTACTTACTGTATAGCTTTTGTTTTCAAGGATAAATCCTCTAAAATAATTGTGATCTTGTGAAAAAATAGAAGAGAATGGTGATGGAATGCATTAAGTATTGCAATAGCAAAACTGCTGTGATTGGTGATGTTTTCTGGGTGAAATGGAGCCAGAGAGATATACATTGGATCAAAAAGCTCAGTTGTAATGACAGAACATTTTTTCTAACTCAGCTGATAGCTGGACAAAAGAGGTGAATCCTATATTCCTTCCAAATCAATAGGTGCTTTTTAATTGATCTCATTAAAGCTGAGTTTTCACAACAGGTGTAAAAAACTATTAGATAATGTGTCTCTCTAAAGCAAAAACCTGTGATTTTTGGTTTTGGCTGCTGTCACAACCAGGTAAACCAACTTAAAAAGCAGTGAATCAAATTGAAGAAAACTTTAGAGGGATGATTGAAGGGCTAGTCTTGAGGGCAGTTTTCTAAAACTTCCTCATTAATGGTATAAAAAAAAAACCAACAACCTGGTGAAAACAATTTCAAATACACATTATAGAGCAATTTTGCATTGACAGGAAAGTCAGAAGAATGAGCTTACACTACTAATCCATACCCAGCTTCCAGGTATCATGTGCAATTGTTCTCTGCATTGCACAATGATAATTTACTATGAATTTGAACTTTGTCAAAAGCCATGAGACGGTCAGATTGTTATGCAGCACTGTAACATCCCCTAATATCACCAGGCCATAAAATAATGCAACTGAAAACCTGTGTCCTAAAAGACTGCATGACATGAAAAGTGGCTTTTACTAATTTTCAACTTGAATCAAAATTCTAGGGTCAATTTCTCTGTGAAATGCAAAATGTTCTATTTACATCCTTAGACCATTGTAAAAGTGTTGATATTTAAAATATTAATAATCCTATACTTTTAAAATGCTTATCAGTCAGCTAAATTGAAATGAATTTTCCTTAAGAATCTGTAAAGCACCTCTCATTCCCCAGATGCTGTTCTTCCTGCCAAATTTCCACTTTATACTCCAGTCTGGTAAAGCTATACACAAATTGGGTCAATGTTTGCTTGCTATTGTTTATTTGTTTGCTTTTTAAATAAAGAAGGAAATCGATTCTCCCCTAAGAATACTCTTAAAAATCAACACTCATATTCTCCTACTGGGAGAAATATGCCTCCACAGATGAAAGTTATGTGAAGTTTAAGGTAGGAAGATATAGACAATTTTAAATATAGTTGACTTGTTAAAATACATTCCTTACTTGCAAATATTTGCTATGTAATACAAGTTATCAAAGTGCTACCACCATCCAAACATATGTTGTTTATGACTCATATTTTATTGCCTGTGCATCTTGCCTAGGCAATGTGAAAATCTTGCTCTCTGGTGTTTGATGTCATGTTTTCTATATGATGGTTCTTTGACATTTTGCAGCAAAGAACTCAGTTTGCCTTTAAAGTGAGCTAAACTCTCTTCTGTCAAAGGTTTAGAGGCATTGTTCTCAGTTGTACCACATTTTTATTCTGACTTGGTGAACAAATGACCTCTGAGCTTCATGTAATTGTTCCAGAGATGCTGAGCATCTTAAATCAAACAGATTTTTTTGTCTGTATCAGGAAGCACAGCCTGGAATATGTTCCATAAATTCTGAATTGGTATATTCCCACAGCTCCATGCATGATGTCTGTCCTTAATTTATGCTATTTCTTCCACATTAGTCATTAAGTTTTTAATCATCATGAGGCAACTTTTACCCCCTTCTCCCAATTAAAAAATAGTAAAATCTTGTTTTTCTCTTAAGCCAATTATTACCTCCATGTTTCAGCTGACAAATTGGGCCATAAATTGAATTGAAAACCCATGGGCAAAATGTATGAGTTTGGAATCACTTAGAAATAAAATGGGCAATCGTCATTCCAATTAGATTGAGTATTTGAGTTCTCCAAGCAGATTAAAGCAAGTTTTCCTGATTAGAATTGGTGAAAAATTAATATCCTAAGAAGTGTCTGGAAATCATACTTTGCTGGCAATACAGTTAATGGGTAATATGTCATTGGAGACTATTTTTTCCATAAAGATCTACATTGTAGAATTATTTACTTATCGAAGTCATAATTATGCAGTCTGCCTGATGTTAGTAACATGATTTCAGCAGTGTCCTAGGGCCTATTTCTCTTTCTCTTAGAAACCTGGGCAGCTGCTAATGCAGTCTTCATGGTTTTTCACTTGTTCCCTCCTTTCATGCAAATAGTAGCGGTCAGCTATTTGTTTCCATGCTCCTTCTCATTAATTTTCTGTCTGCTTACCTTCTTTATGCTTCATGTCAGAGGTCTGCAGGGGCTACAGCAGCAGGGCGTCCTCATGGTCAGACCAAGCAGGGCTGCGGCAAGCTGGACACCTGCTCTCACATGGGATGTCTGGGGCAGGAACTGTCGGCCTGAAGGGTCTGAGAGAAGGGATACTGAGCTATGAGCAGGGTGTGGAGAGGCCGTGGTAGGGGGCTGTTAGTACTCTCAAGGTACTGACAATTTTTTACATGCTCACCATATTATACAGAGATGTTACAAAAATAGTGACTCAAAACATTCGCATAGCCTTCTTCTCCTTCCTCTTCTATGACATTTGAGTCTTCTCTTTGGATCTCATTCAAAACTTGTTTGCACAAACTAGCACGAGTCTGAAAATGGGATTTCTGTCTGACCATGTTGAGGTTAGTGACACTTTAGTATTTCCAGGGACAGTTGAAACATTGACAATATGAAAGCATTGTCATATAGATAATATTTAAAATCTATTATTATTAAATATTTATTTAAAATATGGGCTGCATAGGGAAGAGTGTGGCCAGTAGATTGAAGGAGGTCATTCTCACCCTCTACTCTGCCCTGATGAGGCCACAACTGGAATACTGCTTCCTGGGCTCCTCAGTTCAAGGGAGACAGGAAACTACTGGAGGAAGCCCAGACAGCAAAGATGATTAAGGGGTTGGAACATTTCCCTTATGAGGAAAAGCTGAGAGAGCTGGGACTCTTTAGCCTGGAGAAGAGAAGGCTGAGGGGAGACCTTATCAATGCTTGTAAGTATCTGAAGGGTGGGTTGAAGGAGGATGGAGCTGGAATCTTTTCAGTGGTTCCCAGTGACAGGATGAGGGGCAACAGGCCCAAGCTGGAAAACAGGAAGTTTCATTTAAATATGAGAAAAAACTTCTTTCCAGTGAGGGTGACAGAGCACTGGAACAGGCTGCCCAGGGAAGTTGTGGAGTCCCCTTCTTTGGAGACCTTCAAGAACCAGTTGGATGCAGTCCTAAGTAATGTACTCTAGGCAATCCTGTTTTGGCAGTGGTGTTGGACTGGATGATTTCTAGAGGTCCTTTCCAACTCCAACAATTCCGTAATTCCATGATAAGGCTAGAAATTGAAATTAAGATTAAATATTTAAACTGAGACTGTAGGCATATTTATGAAAACATCAAAGTGAGTCTTAAATACAAATGTAATACTTTTTTTTTTTGTCAGCTGGGATCAAGATATTGAGGCCCTTTTCCACCAGAAATATTTGCGTGGAAAAAAATCCAAGTCACATAACACATTTTAGTTTCAATGAAGCTGCATTCTGCAACACAAAAATACTAGTATCTTGATAATGGGAAGGTAACATGGCACTAGGGTACAATCACAAGACATTGGTGATGATATTGAACCTAATCCCCCAAGGCGCATATTTAAAATCTGAAGAAATTCCTGTATCTGCAAATATTCTAGAGAGTTCTGTCACTGACTTGAAGAGAGGCAGGATTTCACCTCTGCAACAAATGTTCAGCTAACTATCCACAGTTAATGGGTTGGAAACAAAAAACACCTAGCCATTGCACATGAGCATGGTTTCATTGGGGGACACCTACACCTGAGGCACAATGTTGTGAACAATAAATAGCTCAGGCAGAGTGTGGAAAATATTTCATGCTTAAATTCTTGATTCTGTATTCACAAAATAGTTGCAAACATTCTACTGGTTCCTGAAATCTTACAAATAATGGTATTTTAGATGAAACAACCACTGCTTAACCTTACTTTAACAAAGGAATAGAAAAGCTGTCTTCTAAGCTCAAGGGGGAAACACAGAGTACAAAGAGAATGCTCATAAAGACAGAAGTGAACAAGATAAAGAAAATGCCATCTGCTTTTGTATAATTTTTGACTGTGGATTGATGCAACTGTAACACGGAGTTCTTTCTCTTAGCAGTGCCAGAATCTCCTGGTATCTCTAAAGTTAATGAAAACACAATTCAAAGACATACCTGAGGTCAAAATTTGTTACAGTTTTTCTTTCTGTAGCACTCCCAGTTGCTGTACAAAGGTTTCCCAGAAGTCATTAGTATCTCAGCATTCAATTTATACAAGACAAAATAGAGTGAAAGTTCACAGTCTAGTGCTGCCTGTAGCTTATGACCAGTTCAAATATAGATTTTATTAAAAGAAAATTGGTCAAGTTCCATTACACCTACCTAGGGCCAGACAAAATATTTTTGACAATTAGTTAATTTATTAAGAATGTGCTTAAGTTTTCCAAATATTTGCAAATTAAGATTTTTCCTGGAAAAAAAGGGAAGTATTAAAAAAAAAAGAACAAAAAACCCACCTGTGAAATTCCAGTAAAACAGATTGGATAACAAGTGAAAGAGGAAACATGTGAGATCTTGGGTCATATTCATATTGCAAGAAGGGGATCTGACTTTGAGCGTGTTACCTTGGAGGTCTTAACTATGCAAATGTGGTTCTTTTTTATATTTTTAATAAAATGTGCAAGTAATTACTGAAAGACAGTGAGCTCTTATTCCAGCTGGGGACTTTGAAGGAAGACCATGTCAAAATTCTGTTTTGATCAAGTATGCACTGTCCCTACTCAAATCTTCGTTGTCACAAGTTCAGAAATCCGTTCCCAGTCTAGGCAATTAGGAACATATAGTTATATATTAAATGGATTAAAAAAAAAACAACCACAAGACAAAGCAAAACAAACAACCCAAACAAACCCAAACACCTCTTTTTAGTTCAGCTTTTGCTACTTTTTCATTTCTTAAAAGCAGCTGTTAATGTAACATTTTATGTCAGGTTAAGAAACAGGTCTTCATAAAAGAAAATGGCTGACTGTACTTAACTGCTTAGTTTTTATTTCAGTCAGACAAAGAATAATAAATATTTGTTTAGATCCAGCCCATTTTATTCCTGCAAATATTTCAGTTTCACTGCCAGAGGGTTTTGACACAACTTTATGTGGTCTATAAAGTGTTCAGCTGGACAGTCCTTGTGAGTTTGTTTACCTAAATTTCAGTGAGAGGTTGAAAGGATGAGCCTTGACTAGGTAATTCAAAGTAGTAGATGGATATTTATTTCTCAGTCAATTCTGTTCATGAAGGGAGGTGAAGGTCTTGAAGGACAGCTGGTTTTAAACTTTCAGTTACACCATCTTCTGCAGTAGGGGGAGAGGAGATTTGCTGCATTTCTTCCCACCAGCTCTTCAAGTGATATTTCCAGTATTACAGAAGAATGAAGTCTGTTGACAGCCCCCTGCCAGGGTTATTGGGAAGAGTGGCATCAATCCTGTGTAGGCAAGAAATGGAAGTGGGACACTTTCCCTGCACAGCCAGCTGGAAAACTCTGTCCCCTGTGGACAATGCAACCATCAGTTCTGGTCTTCAACACTGCTGCACACATGCTCCCCTCTCTTTCTAACAAGAAAAGCCTTCTCAGATATTTAAATGCTGAGTGACTCTGAGGAGCTCTTTCTGCAAAGCCACTAATACATATGATAAAAGCCCAAGGAACCCGTTGCAGAGTAAGCTCTGCTTCTGAGTGGTCCCAGACACAGCCTTTCACTCATCAGCTTTTTAACAGGCTGTTCTGCTTGCAGAAAAACTTCCAGAAAATGCTTCTCCTTTCCTTCCAAATACACCACAATTTTATTACCCTCTAGTGATTTCAGGAAGAAATTCAGTTTTAATTTTGTTGAAGACATTCACTGTACTCCTTTCATGATGCATCGAAAGATAGCTGTTGAATGGGAAATGGAAAGCCTGTGGTTTTTCAAATGGTGGGCTTCAGTCACCAGTTGCAGGTGATTCTGTATTTCTATTACAAAGACAGCAACTTCTTATTATTAAATTATCTATTATGAAGACAGTAAATACAGAAAACACCTTCTGCTTTTGAGCTTCATTCCACTCAAGTATTCCAAATGCACACAAAAAAAGGGCAGATGAAGCAAAGTTGTCAAGTACAGTGATTTTAGGGACAGAGATAAAACGTAGAATTTTATATTAGGGATTAAACAGTGAAAATAGAAGGGTTTTTTTCTTCAGCCAAGTTAATCTTTTACTGCAGCAGCATAACTGAAAAAATCCCAAGAAGATATTTCACTATTTAAAACAAGACCTTGTATGAGAAATGTATTTTTTCTTCTGTGAAACATTTCCCTCCTAATGATGGACAATGTGATATTTAGTTTGAATTAATAATTATCTGGGGACATGTTTCAGTATTTGATACAAAAACCTAAAATAAAACTGTTTTATTGAGCTCTTCCAATGGAATACAGGAGATGGTACTTCCCACAGCTATAGCAGGTGATTTATGTTATAGGCTGTGGTCAAAGTCAGGTCAAGACCTCTTCAATTGGAGTCATTTAATAATTTAGGTTAAAAGGACCTTCTGGAGGTTATCTAAGCCAGCTTCCTGCTCAAAGCAAGGCCAACTTCAAAGTTAGATCAGGTTTCTCATGGTCATATTCAGTCAGTTTTTGAATACTGCACATATCACAGTCTTCCCTCATCTCCATTTTTGGACACAGTTGGATGCTGAGTTATGTGAAGGCTTGGTTTGAGCCAGCGCATCTGTTCTTGCATTCTTATTCAAAGAAGTGCCATTTTCTTGATATTCTTAGTGCAGCAGTGCTCTCCTAGGAGTAGAAGAGTGGTACCTGACTTTGCTTCGGAGTGCTTTTTACTTTTTAAAACCAGCAGAGCAAGGAGGCCGTGAAGATTGCTTGCTCTCAGGAGGGGAGCCCCATCTGCAAGTCATCATTTTTACATGCATGCTTTGTGACAGGAAGGTAAAAAGCTAAAGCATAAGCTTGCTTCTCATAGGTGAAGTAGTAGGTGGAAAGTAGGCTGAGGTAGTGGATGTTCAGAGCTTGTAGCATCTGAGGAAATTTCCCCTGTTCACTTAATGCAAATCCCATACTCCTGCTTAAAAGGATTATTCTTTGTCCTTCCTCTTTTGGGAGATGGTGTTTCAAAACAGTCCCCTGGCTGCTAGTGCTACCCTCTTGCTGGTTACCCTGTGAATTAGAGGCAGAAACATTGCATTGGACCCCAAGTAGGAAATAGCATAACTCTTTGGCTGTGTGGCAAAAGGAGAATGTGCCAAATAAAGAAGAATAAAAACTCATTTGCTCATTAATTGGGCAAAGCTATAGTGGCTTTCCTTCATTTCCAATTGCTATGTCGAATATACAAACATTCAGGTCAAGCTGTTACTTTATTCCATCTTATTTGTGACATCATGACTCATGATTATACATATTTTTGTGCAATTTCATCCACTTGATATTGCATCGAGGGAATGCCAATGCATATGCTATAAAGGAGAAGTGATTACTCAAACTTCTCCCTCTGCAGAACTCACTGTCTTCAGTCCTGGCTCCAAACATGCTTCTCAAGCATCCTGTCAGGAAAGTGTAGCCATGGGATCCTCCTCTCTTAAGGGAGACACAAGCATAGGTGTATTCCTCATGAAAGGTGTCTGCAGCAAATTTGGGATCAGAAGCTGGTTTAAGGGGGCTCCCTCTATTGTAGAAGCAGGAGCTGGAGCTTGCTTGGAGCTTTCTGGCAGTCCCTAGGGTTGGGATAATTAATCCCTAAGTATTGGGAAAGACATAAGAAATGTATTCTTCTGTGCAGGCTATCTGGGCTGGCAGGTCTCTGGGGGCTGGGAAGCAGGGGTGGCAAAGTGTCCCCATGGTGGGTTTGACAGGGCCTGTGTCAGCATCCCAGCCAGGAACAGGGCAGCTGAGTGCAGCCACAGCCCGAGGCACCTGGCGCCTGAGTGAGGACAGGGCTGGGTGCAGGCTGGTCCAGGCTGTGAGCCCACAGGTGGGGTCAGGATCAGGCAGGCTACACCATGGCTTCTGTGCTCTTTCTCTGTTGACCCTGTACCCCAGCAGCCAGACCTCCAGGAGGGTCGGATGTGTTCGGGGCCCTGGGAAGGGCTGGAGGAGTCTCATGAAATCAGATGAATAAAATGGAGGCACTGACCCTCCAAAACATCTGAGAAATTGTCCTGGTTTGAGGCTTTCTTTTCTACATTGTTGGCTCCCTTCCATACCAAAAATGTAAAGTTTGTGCATCTTCCATTCTCTTCACACTGTCCTTTCTGGTATAACATCACCCCTATCTACAGTCTGTGGCTATAATCCATGTATTTTTAAAATAATAATAAAAAAATAACTTAAATATGTGAAAGGGAGAGGAGTAGTGTGAAAGGAAAACAGATTTAAATTCAAATCTTTCCCCATGCTGTGTAGAAATAAGGCAGTTTAGCTACAAAGGCTCAGGGGCACAAACCCAGCAGTAATTGTAGATAATCAGGCCTGCTTCTGAAACTACGTGAAAAGATCTCTAGCCATAGGCACACCACTGCCAGTCAGATATAAATGTTTACAGATATAAACAATAGCTCAGCAGCTGATAGATGCAGGACTGAGATATTTCTGCCATGAGAGCTGCTACCTCCATGAAGGGAAAGGTGACAAACTTCTGTGTCGCTCATATGGAACTGTTTTTGAATGCAAGAAGTGCCTATCAGGCATACAGATCAGGATCACTCTGAAGACCAAGTAGTGCTTTCTGAAGGAAGACAGAGAGGATGAGAGACAGTAGGAGATGCTGTGAACACTAGCATAAACACTATATTGAAATCATCTTTGAAAATGAAGGTAACACTACAAAAATAAATGAATGAGTATGCAGCTGCTTAAGTCACTTTCCTCCTGGAGCAGTTTATGGTCCCCATGAAAGATGGCACAAACTGGCTACATGCACACATCAAGGGTAGCCCACCTTTATCACAGCCCCTACACAGAGCCTGGCTCAAATCTTCTTTACAGTTGACACATGTTGTATTGTTTTGGAAAGAGAGATCCCTGGAGTTAGCTGCTCCTTTCTCTGCACCCAGCTCTGGCCACTCATGCGGTTGAGACCTGAAGAAACCTTACTCTTTTAGTTCTGCTCCAGCAATGAGCTACATTCATGCAGTAAGAAGAGGGAACTAGTTAGGTTAAATGTTGACATATAATATTGTAATTCTAACAGTCTTAAAATGACAGTCATGCAGTGTCTGTAGTTGTAATTCCCCAGTCTTGTCTGCAAATGTACATTCTCATCAGGAACAGGAATAGTAACAATTGGTAAACTGGGCTCCATCTGGACCTCTGCAGGATTTTTATGATTAGATGAGAGTGGACTCTCCTCCATAAATAAGAATGTATTTAAAGTGGTTCAAAAGATTTAACATTTTGATAGATAGCTTTTTAATATGAGAGACATGCTTACTAGTGGTTGAAGGATACACACATGAATGAATAGGAAGATTTATTTCTTTCTAAACAGTAAAAGAGCTTCACCTTGAGTATATGATGAAACTGATGGGGCAAATATTAGGTTGAATACTTTGGAAAGAATTCCTACCAATGAGTTTTATGGAATATGTTCCTGAGAGATACTGGTGGGATCCCCAATATTGGAGTTATCTAAAGTCAAATTCACCATCCCCTCAACTCTGTAAACCTCCAGGAAACAGTCTGGTAGCCTTTCCATCCCTAATTACCTTGATTTATGTACAGCTAGTCTCCATCCTCCAGAGCCACAAAGCTCAAAAACAAGCAGAGGCTCTCTCCTGCTTACCTTGACTCTGCACAACACAAAAAGCCCTTTGTCAGAAGACACTGTACAGTACTATATATCCTAAGGCACTCAGGAGCTGCTAAAGAACCAGAATGTCAACTTAAAATTCAAGAGGAGATTTTTCTTTGGGCCATCCCTATCTCTATAATAACAGTAATTCAGCAAAACACATTTTCATAAACTAAAGAATACCTTCTGGCAGAATGCTTTACTTTCAAGCTCCCTCTAATTTAATTTTTTAGAGGGATCAGAAGAGCCAGAGTACTTTCAGCATTCCTTAAAATGACAGGCATTTCTCTCAACTGAAAGCAACGAAGATGTCTCCTACTACTGAGGACAAGGCTAAAAGAATGACATGTTCCTCTATTTGTACAAAACATACTTCGCCTGTGGTTGGCACATCTGTATTTATTTTAGGCAAAGATACAGCTGTCTTGATGGCCTTTTCTTTCCTTCATCCCAGAGATAAATGTTCTTTAACTGAAACTTTACCAGCAGAAGCAAACTGATTAATGAAACAGAATTACCAGAATCTAAACCAGAGGTCTGCATTTGAGCTGCAACCACTTAGCTGGGCACAGTTTATTTTGGATTTAGCATGATACAGTAAGATTTTTAAGCTCTCAGCCGAGCTAGGAGATCTTTGCATGCATAAAGTGGCCTATAAGTGCATTGTTGAATCTGTTCTGAAGGAAATTAAATAAATTACTTGTTTAAAAGTCAATCTAGCATAGTGTGAAAGGTGAAACACACTGTTCCAGCTAACTGTGTGATTTATTGTCATGCCAGGATATGAGGTTTGTTTTTATTTTTTGCAATACTGTCATTTATCTAATGGTAATTATACAGAAAAATATTATTAATTATTGCCTTTAAATCATCCTGAACAAGGCATCTCTCTTTAACTTGACAGCAGGAAAGAGTAGCTTGCCATAGTACACAGGTATTTTCATTCTCTACCAGAAGCAGTGACAATAACTGCCCCATTGTTTTGCTACATTGAGTACAATTACAGAAGAAAAAGAAAAGTTAAGTGTCCAAAAATGTCACGTCCACTTGAAAAGGAGAAAAGGAAAAAGAACTGTCTCTTCTACTGTTTTCAAAATTCAGCCAAAGAAGCATCTTACGTAGCCCAACTGGAGAAGCTGGAAAATTCCCAGATGTATATCCAGTGTTCAATTACATGGCAACTCCAGTAGCTTCATTAACACAGCTGTGTCAACACTGGCAGAAAAGTGGGGAGAAGTGTCTTTTGGCAAAGTCTTTTGGAAAATTCTGAGAATCTTTCAATATCTAGATGAAAAAGATATGCTACATTTAAAATAGGTGAAGTGATATTTTAAAGTAATTCCTCTTTAAATACAGGATGGATCTTGTAAACAGTGCAACATCATGTATCTTGGTATGAAAAGTGGTTGTTCAGGCTTCTTAAAGAGCTGTGGCATTGGTTTATCTATAGTTAAAGGGTTACACTTTAATGTGTTTTTAATTTCTGAGATTCAATGTATATCAGAGATGGTAAGAAGAGACAAAATCTTGGATTTGGAAGTATGCAAATACATTCAATCCTCTTAAATATAGTCTATAAAGCCATTCCTTTTCTCTCCCCCTCTGGATTACTCCAAAATAAGATACATACCATAAATGGGAGTAAACCTTGTCTTCTGTGTCTGATTCAGTCACTAAATGCCATTGCCATGGACAGAGTAAAATTTGAGTAATAAAACAGTCCCCCTAAAAATAAGAACTATAAATTGTGTGGTTAATCCCACTTCAGACTGCATGAACACCCATTCTGTACCATATGCCCTTTATGGAACCCTATATCTTAAGAGCAAGGGGAATCAATGTCAGACGAGTTTCTAGAAGTGTGTTGTGCAGCAAAGTGGAGAGGCAACACCCAGAGCTTTTGGCTTCTTCTCATTGTGAGTCTCTCGGGAATTAACTGGGTTGCAAGGCCAAGCCTTATGAGATCTAGAAAGAACCTGCAAGCTTCCTGAGTCCTCTTCCTTCTTCGTGTGGATTTTATTATGGGTAAAATTACATTTTTTGAAATTATTTTCCCTAATATCCCAATTGAGTGGGATCAAGTTAAACAGGTGGATTAGATTCCTTATCAATAAGAGGAATACCACTTGGCTGGCACAGGTCCTTCACACTCACTTGGACTAACTGCAAAAGGATAGTTCGATACAATTACTCAACCTTCAGAGCTCAGAGTTTTATTGTCACCTAACCGCATTTCAAGTGCTAGAATGAGTTCAAAATATATTTAACTTGAAAATACATTTTAGACTCCAGGAAGATCAGACTTATTTGAAGAAGCATCTCTTCCTTCTTTCTTTCAGGTCTGAGAAAGTGCAAACTAGATAAATCTTAGAAAAAAAAAAAAAAAAGGCACACAAGATTCTGAAAAAGCATAGATAGAGGAGGTTGGCTTGGACATCCTCTGAGAGACACCAGCTAGTATAATTTCTACTCCATTATCACAGAAATAATTTCAAGGACAGTAAAGGCTTGAGATGACTGAATTATTAGGCTTGGTACTGCAGCCCTGGATGTAGATAATGTCACATCCTGGACAAAATACACTCTCAGTTACCTGGTGGTGGATGGGCATCACATAGATGTGTACAACCGCAACTCAAACCACAGTCCAAACAAAGCCTAGAAGGAGCAGTAATCTACAAAGGAGCAGTGTCTGTCACAGAACTAACTCCACTAGTATGGAAATAACACATACTAAAGAGAAAACTGCCAGCTTTCAGTAAAACTCTGTAGATTATGGATTCTGAAGGAAACTGATAAAGCTGAAGAAACCAGAGGATCCTTGGAGAAGTGTGGGATTCAAAACATTTTATTCTCAGTATTGTCTTATTAACTGCAGCTTGTTGTCTCATTAAGGGCTTGAAATTTCAGCATCTTTTTAATTTTTTCATACATTGTGCAGTGAATCCAAGCACCCAGCCTATTCCAGCAAAACTCCAAGGAGCAAATGTCTAAAAGATAGAAAATTCAAGAGTGCTGCTATGCCAGTCCTTTTCTGCCTGCAGACCTAGCTCATGAGAGCCAACACACAGTCTTTACACAGTGGTCATTTCAACTTAAAGTCTCGCACTGCCTTCATTTGTATTTACTTAAGAACTTGCAGCTGGAAACAAGACATTGTCTTGAACCTTATTTTGTGTCTTGTCCTTTCAAAACACAGAGGGAGAATAAAACCTCTGAGTTTAATAGGCAATTTTTGTCCAGACTACAAAGAAACATCAAAAAAGCTAAATAATAGAATTTAAACCATTATAGTAATTGTTCTAGTTGTAAACATAATTTTAGTCATTTGTAACTCTCAGTTGTCTTTCACTTGCAGTTTTGCTCATTAGTAACATTCAAATTACAGTTTTCAAATGCATTGGAATAATAATTTAATGGCAGTGCAATTAAACACTTCCAACATATTTAACAACTATTGAAATGGCATACATACTTACTTTACCTGCTCATAGATGACAGTATGTCATGTCACAACATCTCACTTCAGAGCAGAAAGCATTTTTTAATGGATGATAATACTATGGAAGGAACCAACGATAGTAATGGATTTAAATATCTTAATTGTAAAAATTGAATTTTTAAAGCTGCTCCTTGGAAAAATTGCATTCATTTATGTTATGCAATGCTTTCAGAATAGCACTCATTTACAGCTAAAACTTATCTGAAAATAGAAAGAAGACTAATTGTATAACATATTTCACCACTCTCTCACCTGTAACAGCCTTTACAAAAAGGAGGAGAAAAAAGAATTTTTATTTTTACAGCAATTTAATCTATTTTCTATTGTTTTAACATAATTAATTTAAACTTTTGTTTTCAACAAGCTGAACAGAACTGAGCATTGTCTTTAGCAAATCACATCCATTTTAAAAGTAAACACATATCATCATTCCTACTATGAGCAGAAATATAGACCGTCTCACTGCAGAACAAAGAAATTAAAGCCTATGATAAAAGCAAATCAGCATTGAGCCCTTTCCTTCATTCCTATGTTGAAACTATGCTGTAAAAAGTAGGTAAATAATGTATTGAAAGCAAGAATAATTTCATTTGTCAGCAAGAAGTCTGACACGAGGCTGAACCCTTATTGGAATGACAGACACTAATGACCTCTGTGAGACTGAATAGAGGTTCAGGCCGTGTTTGCAGAAGATAAGAGGGAAAGCCATGGGTCAATGAGATAGCAGAGTACTTGACTAATCATACTTAGATACTAAAATAGTTTACTGTACAGGAGCTTAAAATGCATTAAATAGAAAATCATCAGAGGTAGGTAAATTGTTTGTTTTAAAGCAATAATTAATTATCTTTTACTAGAAAGATATTGGAAATTCTTGTAATCCAAATCATTCTTTGTTCAGGATGTAAATTACATGAAGTATTCCTGATTTCAGCTGCAGCCCATTTCTTAAATGGTTATCTTTCTTTGAAGTATCTGCAGCTGAAGATGAAACAGCTCTTCGAAGAGAGAAACAAAATGTTTAAAAACAAATAACCTTAAATCTATTTACAGCTTGGGCAGCAGCATCCACTTAGCTGTAAGCAGATTTAAAATATTTTTTTTAAAACTAATAAAAACAGTGGTTTATGGTAATTCAAAGGTAAAAGATGCTATGACAAGTGTGAAGTATGTCTTGTCTTTGAAGTGTTTGATTCTTCTCTGGGACTTGTTCTTAAGAACTCCCAACACTAAAAATTAATTATATTTTCTTCTGAATTGATGGGAAGACAAACTATTGTAAATTGGTTTTATTTAACTTTAACAGAGGCCAGGGCCTCAGGGATATTATAGGCAATTTCTTTTATACTCTGAAACAATTACTACTGTGTTTGCAAAAGTAATATTAGGCTATCTTTGGTATATAAAAGTACTAAAAAAATGATATAATTTCTTGCTTACCAAAGTGTTTGAATTCTGAATCTCAGAGAAGAACTTCCAACAAATTGATTGTTCATTTGGTGGTTGCAGTTCTTTTAAAGGAGAACAATATTACAGCTGTGAAAGACTGGTGTGTTAACAGAGGGTTCATCATCAAGGGTGAAGTTAAGTGGTTAGAAGTAGATTTTCAATGAATGGTGTACCTTTTTGTTTGCCTTTTCTGGAGTCATTCTCACTGCAAGTTTCCTAGCTTGTAGGTATTAATGTAAAACCCTTCCTAAAACTTATATTTGCAACCAAAAATACATTTAACTCTTTGTATTATAAAAGGAGAAGATAAAATAAGCATAGGATTCTTGGGGTTTAGTAAGACTTAATCAGGAATAGAAAGCAGAAGGCTTTTGTACACATTTTCCAGCTAACTAACTGGTAAGTCATGGTTGTGCTAGCCACGTAACAGGGTGTGGAGGGATGTCCCAACATCTGCGTGCCTGTAGGTCAAGAAGTGAGACCCAATAAAAGGCTGTGCAGCTCACCTGTCCCTTCCCAGTGGGCAAGTGTGAGCTATTTTTCAAATGTTACATTGCTAATGTACAACTGCAAAGACCTCATCAAGCAGCTTTCAGTCCACTGCTTTGAATTATATTTGGATCAAGATGGGAAATATCACTTTCTTTTTCTATGTGTCCTATGTATATAATCACAGTAAGTACCTTTAAATTTATCCATTTTTCTTGCTTTTATTAGTGCTAGTTTAATTCTATCACTGCCAAATATACAATCGAAGTGATATTAAACTCAAAGGCACATACACCCTTTCATTAGCAGAGCTGCAGATGCCAGAGCATACAACTTGCTTATAGCTTTTAAAGCTAGCACCATTACCAGAAGAGCTGAAGACTCCAGGTTATGCCTGGATTACAGTAATCTTAAAGGAATATATCATCGTTATAGAATCATAGAATGGTTAGAGTTGGAAGGGACCTTGAAGGTCATCGAGTTCCACCCCACCTGCCATGGGCAGGGACACCTCACACTAGACCAGGTTGCTCAAAGCCCCATCCAGCCTGGCCTTAAATACTTCCAGGGATGGGGCATCCACAACTTCTCTAGGCAACCTGTTCCAGTGCCTCACCACCCTCACAGGAGGGCAGCCTAAAGCTGTAGGGTGACAGAATGTCTTGTCAGAAGCACTTAAAGGCAGCTTGCAAAGGCTTCAACTGGGAATGACTTTGATGAGAATACACTCAATTTCCAGAGGAAATTAATGTTGTTAATGGAAGTAAAAGTCTTGGGGATAGGAGGCAGGAACTTCTGGCTCTTAAATATCAGCATTTACAAAATGACTTGCAGCTTCTGAAAAACAGCTCTTAAAAGAATCCAGGACAGGGCAAAGGAGAGCCCTGCGTTAACAGTCTTCTTCATTCCTAAATGTAATGGATGTCTTTGGGAAAGAATAAGGGCAGAGATGGTACAGAAGAGTTTGGCTTGATATATAGCAGGCTAAACTGTCAATTTCAGACTAGAAGTATGGAAATTGTCATAAAAGCCTGCAGATGGACATTGGCTGGACTAAATGTAAGCAGTAAAATAACCTCACAGAAATGAGGGATGGATAATATCCACCTGCTTGAAGTGTCATAATTTATTCATGTATTCTTTCAGACAACAAATCCAGAGCTCTACTAGTCTCCACACCTATTAGCTCCAGCATATATATATATATATATATATTTCTAACTGAAGAATTGAACTGGCCTCTCTGCCAGATGCCAGATGTGTTTGGATGGCTGCTTACAGTCCATAATTTCTCTGCAGTTCTGATTTGAATTCCAGGTTTAAGACAGGCTACCTATTCTGGTGATCTAGAGGAGACTTTTTTAAAGTCAGACTTTCAGGGCCAAATCAGTTTATAGTGGCCTCCTTGTACAAACCATCTCTGCTCCACAGTGAGTGACATCCCAGGGAAGGTTTGCCAGGCCCTCTGTGTACCCACGGGTCCTGACTGCCCTGACTGCTGCTGACTGCTCCCCAATCAAAACCCCTTTGCCCCTTGCCTAGAAGTGCTGGTGTGGTTTGACCTGTGGCCAGACCTGTTCTTCAGCTGTTGACGGAGCTTTCCAGATTGACCTAAGACCTGAGGTACCACCTCCCTTCATCTGAGGATGTTGATGGGACCAGTCACACAGAGCATCCAGCCATTCTGCTGCAGGACAGTAGCCATCCATGAAGAAGTTTCTATGGCCCATGCTATGGCTACCCTGAACCTCCAGATTAGATCTCTGCCTGGGGTAGGCCCATGGACATATGTCAACTCCTGAGAACCTAGGGTCCTTCCCTCCACCACAAAAGCACCCTTTCTCTAGTAAAATAAACCACAGCCACTAGTTAGTTCATTGTCACAGTGGATCCTTCCCCAATGGATGACATTAAATGAATTAGTTGTAGCATTACTCACCATACAGCCTCTGCCACTCTCCAGTGCCACAGCAGGCCATGGAGAATGTGCAGAAGCTCTCTGTTAGCAGACAAGACAATGACAGGAAACAATGAAGTCTCTGGGGAATCTCAATGACAGCACATCACTTCTCTTGCCTTACTTTTCCTTGGTTTTCTTTTTCTCAAATAGAAATTGTGCTAGATTTTTTGAGTGATTCTAACTGGTCTCCTGGTCAAGGACCTTCTTGAGAATGGATGCCATTCAGGCAGTCATGAATTTTTGAACAAAAAGCAAAAAATATTTTTGAGTTATCAGTTTTTGAGCTGGCTGCACAAACTTTCCACAACATAAGAGAATACGTGCTGCTCACCTATATTCATTTAAAATGGATTTATTATATGTTATCCTTGTCACAATGGCTTCCATATATTTACCTTTCTTCATACTATCCACCAAAACATTTGTGTAATAGATCATTTTCTTACAGCTAAGGACTTTGCATTTGAAAGAGAAAATAAAAATACTTATAAACAATTGGGGTTGTAGAGATGACTTGCAGCTCTACATAGTGCATCACAGAAACTCACTTTGTTTTGGGAAAAAAAAACCCAATCATCAAGGTTTGCTTTTCAGAAACACTTGGCAAAAAATAACCCTTAATTCCCAAAACAATGGAGAGGTATGATTTTAATTTAGTTCTTCTGTTTTACTTCTCTTTTAAAACAGATCTCCAGAAAATATGATATTCTTAAAATATATTGAATATTTTCAAATGAAAATGTATGCTGGAATATTGGAAGGGCTTACATTCTATAAACATGAACTCAGTTCCCATGCCTGCACATCTCAGAAACCTCAGCTGAGACTCTCTTGGAAGCTGAATTCCACCTCCAGTAGAATGGCCAAAATGAGAACTCAGTTGTGAACATCTCCCTTAGATTCCGTGTGTACCACCATGCTCCTCAGTGCTACTTGTTGGCTTCTGACCCATAATGTGTAATGCTCATCTCACGGTGCCTACTGCTTTGTCTAATTTTCTGCTGGTTTTCCTTCTGAAGGTTTTTATTTTTTCTCAGTCTTTCTTTGTAGACCAATCTCCAAACATACTTCTCATGTTCTCTCTGAATCTGTTCTCTGTCCTCCCACTAACTGTGGAAATCAATGTCCAGGATATACTAGCTCCCCATACTGAGCAGGTTAATAGAGAACTATGCTGATACAGACCGCATGAATTTGCTCTAAAAAGAGTGATTTTCCTGTCCATTTTCTTAAAAGGTAAAATCCTTTGGGGGTTTGTTGTTTGCGCTGTACATTCTGCGGCAGATAAACAGATCTTCCTTCCATATTTCTGTCCTTCTACGTGCTTCTCCTGTGGGTTTTTCCCAGCTGAACACACTCTTGGTGGCTCAGCAACATGAAATACATCCCTTCTGGAGGAGAAAGCTGTTGGAGATATTTTGCTGCAGCACAGGTAGTCACCCAGGAGATGCAGGCAGGAGCTTCTCTAGCTCCTTGCTGAATTCAATGTTTCATCATCTACACCTCCCACATTTAATTAGGTCTTGGTTTTTCCTTTTACTACCAAACTATTGAGAAACAATTTTTGAGGAGCTGTTAGTTAATCAGTATGCAAAGATTGCCTACCTCCTTTATTAGTTTTGCACACTGAGTTCATAGTATGATCATTATGCTATACTGAATTATGTAAAATCTAGACAGTCACGGACTTTTGATGTTCTTCATCTGTATAGAAACAGGCTTTCGTAACTGTTTCATCAAACTTTAGTGATTAGTCTACCCTGGACAATCTCGTAGCAATTTTCACCCTATATTGGGCAGTTAGAACAAAGTATTTGTTGTACACTTCATTGAAAGTATTTCTTAATAAATACTTTTTATAAAGTACTTTTCTACTGCACATCAGGGTCATGGTGAGATGCTGTTATGAGGGAAATGCAGCTTGTTTTAAATTGGGAGATTATGCTCATTTTATATTTAGGTTGTAATTCAAGTTTTATCTAAAAATAACAGTTAACTGACATTAAATTTTCCATATGTAGAACTACTTAAACTGTTTAGTAGTTAACTGCCTGCCTGTAGTAAATATGTAAGATAAAACAGTTTTCACTGGTTTGGTGTGTTGTTGTTTGGGGTGTTTTGGTTTTTTGTTTTTTTTTTTTTTTTTAAGTAATCTTAGAAGTACAGTCAGAACTATGATTGATCAGGTCATTTTCATAATTTTCTACCTAAAAAGCCTTTTGTCTCAGAGGATTCCACAATCACAAAAAGTGACCTTTGAAGCTCTCTTTCATGATTCATACTTCTAGCACTGAATTTCTTTCACCCACCTCAGTGACACTGGCCTCTTAAAGATGATTTTGAAATTATTTTCTTAAACACAATCTGTGTTTCTATGTGAAACCAAAGCTGCAGTAAATCAACCTGTTCACCTGAAACTGGCACATATAGCAAAGTACACTGTGAAACATTGGCTTCTCACAGAATATTTAACCCAAACTTGTTGATCCAGGTGGGGAAACCACATTAAAACATATAGTTTACTGTGTTTCTGCTTTTCTAATTTTGGCAGTCAGCACATTGGTTTCAGCACCTTTTTATTCCAAATCACATCAGTTAGTGTAAAACAAGCAAGTTTTTATTTCACTTCAGTAAAGTCAAGGTCAATCAGAAGTGAGTGTCTGTATTATGCTAGGGGCAAATAAAGCTGTTTGCCCCAAAGTGGTACCTTGCTGAAGCAGTTGATTGGTTGAAACTTTCTCCTTGCACCGTGAAAAGCGTAGTTTTACAGGATCCTGAAAACAGCTGAAAATTACAGAACAGTTTGGCATGCCATTAAAACTGTGATTGCTGGTATGTATGATAAACTTATTTCCTGATATTTTAACAATAATTTATTATTTGATTAATTAGAAAAAAATAAAATAAAAATCTCAAATCCAAACCACAGAACCCATACCTATGAAATCGATTAGTTGAGGAAATTTAGCATATAGAGTCATATTAAAAGTAGAATTTCAGTTTATAATATATATATATTCGCATTTTCTCATATAGAAGAAAAGCACCTTAGTATGATTAAAAATCAAAGGTAAAGAAAGTCTTTCAGATTTTAGGCAAAAGAAAAGAAACCAAAGAAACACATCTTTCTTAATCTTTGAAAAGCTAGAAGCAAATGTGAGTTAAGTACTTCAGTCAGCTTTCACATGCAGTGGTATCATCTGTATATGGCTTTAAAATTACCTTTCTTTCTCTATATGTTATCGACTGCTATAGATGGAAGGACTATATTGCCTTAGAGCTCCAGAAAGAAAAGAGCAAAAATTCCACAATGGTTTCTCTCAGCTCCAAGCGATTGTTCTCAACAGAGTGAGTTTATCATCTACAGTACTTTCCTGGGACCTTTTTCCTTTTCCATGAAAAATCTTGCAGACATTTCTACACACTTTCATAATTTGGGCGTGGTGTTCAGCTGACTTTGGTGACCTTGGGCTGGGCTCAGTTCCAATTCCTGATGGCAGCACTGGCGTAACCTAAGCTAAACAATTGAGAAAGATTTACCTTTTGAAAATCAGAGCATGTGATTGACAGAGAACAATTACAAAAACCTGTGAAACACAAGCTGGCTGATAGCCATTCTTCAAGCAGACTTCAGGAGACCAGATAGCACTCCTATTTCCTCACATTGGGATGACAACAGGAAAATTTCCTATGCAATTATGAAGGCAGGAGCCTTCATCTAACACAAGGTTCCAGGCTGATTAGAATGTATGGCTCAAATTGTGATAAGCAGAAAAGTGAATAATCTTTTGTCTGACCTGTGATTAAATTGAAGCTGTAGAAAGCGGATTGTAGATTTGTGATATAATCTGGATTGGAAAGGGGAAAAATGCTGAAAATAAGAGAAAGGTTACGAAGGAAATAGGGCAATAGGCAAGTATTTGAAGTAAGTGCAATTATTTTAAAACATCACTAAAATATTAAATCTGCCATCCACAGAGAGAGAAAAAAAAAAAAAAAAGAGGTAACTCATTACAACTAGGCTAGACAGGACATACTTTTAATCTACCTCTGCAGTCACATACTGCCTATCTTTTCAGAAGTGAAAAAGAACAGCAACTTATTACAGGGTTTGTGAAGGCCGTATTAATAACATTCACTACTCAGTAACTAAATAATGTTTCCTGTGCAGATGTGATTTTAGAACTAATTTCACATTTACATGAGAAGACAAATGTTGCCTTCAAGAAAAAGCTCAGTTGTCAGTCAACCTACCAGAGTAAATAAACTTGACTCTGTCTAAAAATGTTCTGGGAAAACAAACTACTGAAGCACAAGGCTATATGTGTAACACCTACACCTCTAATACAATTATAAGGTGTGTATTATTGTCTGCTGAAAACAAGCACAGAGATAAGGAAAAGGGACTAGATGAAAAACCCTGAAAAGGGATTTACTAATATAGTACAAGGGGCAAGAAGACATATTTGCAAGGTTACCGTGAAGCTCTCTGATGTGACTTTTGGAGGCACATTTCCCACTGACCCTTCAGGGATATTGATCATTACAAATTATGTTTTATTTGGATGCTTCAGCTATTAATGCAGATAACCTCCCTAACCTACCTCCTAGTGCATTATTTTCTTGGCTTTACCACTGAGCTTCAACTTTACAAACCTCGTTGCTCTTAAGTCTTCACCTTGCACACTAACATTGTAATATTTATAGAATGTATTTGAATATAACCTAGAAAAAGAGGGCTCCAATCCTGCATAGCTCTTGTAGAGATTACTGCAATAACCACTAAAGAAACTCAAACAAATTATTTCTGTATACAAGTGAAATGAGACCCCATAAACTTGTAGGATAGCTAAAGCTTTTGGGAGGTGAAAATGCACTCTTAATTCTACCCCATTTATTTCATTGATTTAACTTGGGAATCTGACAGTTGCATATGTTTTGTGCCAGAGAAAAATGATATGCTTGGCATATTAATCCACATCCATTATTTATTTTAATTAAACTAAAGACTTTTATTTATATAGGGGCATTAGATTTAGGGAAAAAAAGGACTAATTGAAGGATACATGAACTATGAAATGTCAGGACTAGCTGTACAACATGATAGGAAGTTTAACATTGGATATTAGCACTAGTGGCTAAATGTCTCTGAAAACATATGTTAGAAAGAGTTATGAGAATGTAATAAGTGCCAGGATATAGCTGATCCAGTAAGTTCTACTTGAAATTTAATTGTCATATTAACATATGATGTAAAGTGAAAACTCATTCTTTTTACCTATTGATCATAGCGCTGTGAAAATGGACACTGGCTGTTTTTCTCTGAAAATACTGAAGTCAAGAAATTATACACGAGCAATATAAGCCAGATGTCTAGCCTTTTGCACCTTTTAGACTTTCTTCTGATTTAGGCCCCTCTTTTCCTCTAAATTCTGTTTCTCAGAATTTTTCTATATTTTGGATTATTTTTACCTTTTGCACAGAAGCATACTACATTCCTTTTTTTATCTGGCCAAACTGTTGCATGTAATGGCCTAAATCAAAGCAAATAGTGAGGCAGAGCTGTCAGAAAGTGGCCCTGACCAACACAGCTTATACAAACTGTCTGTTCCATGGCCAGACAAAGAGAATTCATTTAAATTTGAATGGGTGAAAAGCCTTGTTAGGAAAGGGTCTTCCTGGCTGCAACAATTATCCTGGCTACAGTGGGATACAGTGCACCTTGCTATAGAACCACTGCAGGGTATTCTCTGCCAAATTCATGCTGATTTCCTGTACTTGTAATTTAGAGAAATTTCAGGACTCCTGCAAACCAATGTTTAGCATCCTTCTGTCAGGTGGATAGTCCGTGAATTTCAGAGTCAGACACAAGAACACTACGTGACTTTAAAGCGTACAGCTGTAAGACATGAAAGGGTACTTGTCACGCTGCTAGGATCTACTAAAACAGAGGCGAATAGAATTTTTATCATTTTGGAAAACCAGGCTCTTTCTGTGTATAATGCTACTAGCCATCTTTTACACTCTACTTCCTATTTAGTGTAGGACCAACAGTTTCATTTCATGAAAAATTTTCTTCCCACTATATAGCCAAAACAGTTCTGCCACTGTATTACTGCCTAGTCTAGATGGTGTCTCACACAGCTTTATTTATAAAACTAATAACGTGGGCATTTGGGGTTTTTTTGTTCTGTTCTTTCATTGCATAAGACATGCAGTTCTAAACATTTGCAATTTAAAATACTCTGTACTGCATGTAAGGCTAAGCACCTTTGCTACTCTGTAATGGACAATAAGATGTTGCTATATATAAACATCAAATTTATTCTGTAATTATGAATTAAAGTTTTGTTAGTAAAATGGCATCTTCTGCTAGTTAGGAATGTGCAATATAGGAATGGGCAGAACTAAATTTGGCTGAGTGTCCTTGGTGCATGCATTCTCATATGTTCTGTAATTACACGTAGCTGATATTTTTTTTAACAGTATCTCTGCCTTATCCAGTGGCACAGGTGTAACCACCTCTGCCAGTGGATATAAGATCCAGCATCAGTCTCCATCCTTCCGTACTCCTTGTTTCTGTTTGTTCCTTTGTTCTTTTCAAAATTATCTCCTCCTCTCCTGCCCTGCCGGTCTGTTTTTCCTCCCTCTTTGCCCACCTGCCCGGCAGCTTTATTTCTCCTTCCTGCATTACAGAATTATTGATGGGTGGTTGGCATATATGCTTGAACCATTTCAGGTCCTGGTTGGCAGAACTGTCTTTTTCCTTACCCATCAGCTGCAGATGTTACAGTCAATTTAGTTTACATTTTACTTTATAAACAAATAGAGATATGAAAATCTACCTGTTTCAGTACAGAAATCTTTCCAAAGCTTATAATTGCTTATAATTTCATGTGAACACTGAAAGGAACAGAAAACAAAGAACGTTTCTTTGGAAAATATGAAAGTCTTGATGAAAAGTCTTCAGAACTCTGTATGGGAACACAACGGTTATCTAATTTTACTTGATTTTACTTAAAATTTGCTAAATAACAAGTTGTTCTTGTTATTCTCAGAAACAGCTGAACAGTTTTGTTTTACGTTTTCCTCAAAAAGTGCAAAAAATCCCAGCTTGAAGTGTTACAAAGGGTGAGGGTTTGGCAAAATCAAAAAAAAAGATTATCTAGTAGTAGAAGGAATAGCTTTATAACTAGTTGTACCAACACTGCAGCTTGTAATATATTTTCTTATAATCATGTATATGTTGAACGCACCCTAAATATTCATATATAGAATAGGGGGATAACAACAATATTCCATATTTAACAGCAGTAATTGAAAAGTAATAAAATAAAAAAAATCTTTTTGGAACTCTTCTCATAACTGCTTAAAAATATCTCCGCCACTCAGTTATCTATCATTGTTGGGTTTTGTTGTTGCTGTTGTTAGGCGCATACTAGAAAAAAACTAATCTTGCCCTGGAGTGATTATTGCTTTACATTCATAAGGTTTGAAAAGCCTGTCACGTATAATGCTGAATGCGTACTTGAATGATGATAGTTGGTTTTTTTTCCCCAGCATGAATGAGAGAGTGTAGATCTGGTCAGTCATATATTTATGCCATGCACATTTTCTAATTGCATGAAAAATAGCTGTAGCTGAAATCATAAGGTAGCTTTAATGATTCACTTAAGCTAATAGACACAGATTTTGCAACACTGCAGCAATAACAATTTAAATGTATACTGCTCTGTTCATGACTAGGCTCCGAGAGCAGTAGGCAATAGAAAAGAAGAGCTGAATAAATGAACGCTGAAGAAAAGAAATAATTTAAAACCCTGTCTTTAAACAGGACTGTAGCTACAAGCTCCCCAGGCAACCTACTTGACGGTATGCACTGAGAAGTAAAAGAATTTACAACTCAGACCTGAACACCTAACCGATGAGACAGCAAACAAGTCCAAGGTACCTGACCGCAGTACATACCACCTGCCTGTGTGTACAATATATGATCTAAATTTAGTAAAGCACATTGCAGCCAGTTGGTAACCACACTCTTTTGCCCTACATAATCACTCAACTGTTGCTGTGTATTCTCTGTTTATTGGTGTAGTTCACTTAAATTGGACTAATTTTCAGTTTTTATAGGTGCCGCTGACAGAGAATATTTCCAAGCAGGAAAGCAGGATTAGTCATACACCCTCCCACTCCTGCTTGCAGACACTGTGCCCATAGCCTACCCACAGGACAGACGTGGGCTGGGGATCATCTGGGGTATTGCAAGAAAAGTTCATCTGACCTCCTCTCAGATGAGATAAGTGGTATGACGAAAAACAGCTAACTTCAGATCTTCTAAATAAGGAACGTCAGGTAACTAAAGACAGAGTTTTTCTGTGCCCTGTATGGAAGATATGATAGATCACCTACTCCATGCTCAGTTTTGCCATTCTTTACATTTCTGTTGGCTTAGGATGCACAAATTCATTCTTCTACAAGACAGCCCTGAAGCAAAGCTTTGGTTAGATCATGTGCATAATCCTGTGCTACGCGTGAGCCTAAGTGTTACACCAAACTCAATAGTTTCTTGGCTCACTTGCTGCAAAGAGGCAGTCATCTGTATGATCAGATTTGATTTTAAAGTCCAGAATGATAACATATTAATCCTTTTCCAAAAGCACTGAGCCTTTATCAAGGTAAGGAACACTGCAAGCCACTGCTTCCCTGACCTTTGTGATAGAGCCATGTATCTTACTAGGATGCCATAATTTTCATCACCATGCTTTACTTCACCTTAACAGTCTTCCTGTGTACATGATATTCAGCCTTTGAACTTGTGCTATGCATCTGCTGCTCTCAGGACCTCCCTGTTATTTACAACAGACATGCTTATACAGCAGCTATTCCAAAATCCAGAATCCTAATCTGACAGTCCAAATCTGGTCACAGTGCCATTTCACTTTCACTTTGGGCCCTGAAAATTTAGGTTAGTTTCAGTTCTTCAGTGAGAACAAAAGCAGGCCTCATTTAATTTTTGTAATGATATATGTTAGACTTAAAGTTTCAGTGGTTTAGACTTATGGACTTAGATTTAATGTCTTTTTAGCTAAGAATTCCTAAAAGCACTTATTTCCAACTGTGTATAGAATTACTATCCAAAACATAAGGAACAATATAGCTAAGCCAACCTTTTATTTATGATGGAGGAAAATAAAACACAATAAATGAATAAAGTATATAAAGAACAAAGTGTATCGTAAGAAAAAAATTGAAAGTGCCTATGTTAACAAATCACAACAAAACACAAGTCACTCAGCCCTGCAAAATATGAAGACAAATTACCACTAAATATCTCCATAGCAAATGTTTTTTTAAACTTGAAATTTGGGATGGTTAACAGAAGTTTGGATTGAGTTTATTTGGAATGCAATTAAAGTATGAAATAAGTAGCAAGGAGAATTAAAAAAATTAACAGATCTAGTTGAAATAAATGAACTCTCAGTATAGCAACAATGTGCTTTATGTTCAGAAACTAACAGGTTTTTTACAAATAATTTCAAATTCTTAGTCCTCAAAACCTATTACCTTGACCCTTGTCTTGAATGTATACTTTTTGTCACACTCTTTGTTTCATATGCAATTAAAATTACCAAAGAGTATCCATTTCACATAGGGAAAAGGTCATCCATTTATTTATTGATTTCTTCTTCTAACTAAACAGGCATTTGTATAACACAGTACAACGAGGCTGTCAAATTACAATTGATTAATATTATACTGTAAATATTCAAACATGATCAGATAGAAAATTATTCTTTTCCACACATTCATGCCTTTACCTTACAGACAGGATCAATGCTTCTCAGCCTGAGCGAAGAAGATCCTCAACAAAGGCAGGATCACCTGGAAAGGGAAGAAAGGGATCTGTTGTACCCAGGTTTCACCTAGGTTCAGGCAAAGAAGCCTGAGATTTGTCAGGGGATATTTGCTAGCTCAAAGGTTGATTACAAATATTCATGATGCCCTGCAGAAATTTTCAGAAGACCATGGGTGCACACAGTTTTTGGGAGGTACTGCTTTGAACTGATATCCCAAACAGTAAAGAAGGACAGCTGCCTTGTCACCCTTCCCCCTCCAAAGAGGAAACGGGAAATTCTTCACATGACGATTATGGTTTGAGTTTGAAAGCTAAAACAGTATACGCTCAGGGTGAAGGCAGAAAACTTATTCTTGTAATCCTCTGGCAGTGTAGATTTCTTTCTTTCTCTCACACCTAGTACTAACCCTTAGTTCAACAGACTTGTATAAGTTAACACTTCAATGCAAGAAAAATAGGCCCCAAGGCATTTTCTGTTAATAAAAGCCATTGGGAGCCAGGAGAGGGATTCAAAATCTTTAATTAGCTTCTCACCATGTTCCTTCTGGGAGCCCGATCCACAATGTATTAAACAGAATTATATTCAGATACGTGGCATAACTTGAGTACATAGCTATGCAGACTACTTTCCAAACAACAGCACATCTAAGGGATGTTTTAGGGAGAAGCAGTGGTAGAGTTGACTATAGAAGACATGTTTTCTTTGCTACAGGGAAATTCTCAAACTATGCTCTTCCTTCCTTCTTGGTGCTGCCACAACAGAGCCAACAAGGGAGCTTGAGAGACTGCATTTCTCTCAGTACAGTTAGCAGAGTCTGGCTGTGCCTTGACAGTACCAAGCTGGAGATATTTATAATGCAATATAAAAATACTGTTCTTATAATCTAGTGTTCAGCATTGCAAACCTCCCTAGAAATCATCTGTCGAAAAAATGAGCAAAACTGTGACAGGCCTTGAGGGAACAAAAGTTTGTATAGATAACATTTAGTTTAAAGGAAATCAGAGAAAAAATAAAGAAATAAAGCAAAAAATTCAATGTGTTTCTCACAGACTCAGTCTATATTTTGAGATCAATAGCAAACTTGGATGATTATAAGCCATCTGACCATTTGCATTTGACAATTATACCAGTTGGCATATCCATGACTTCTGTACCCAGCTCTTTTCTATACTAAAATCTGACCCAGTAACTGGTGCCACACCTCAAGGAGTCAGTGTACTCCCTGCAAGGCCACAAAAGGCACCTTCTCTATTTATATAAAACAATAAATCAGAACAAATAAAATGGCTGAGCATTATGAGGTAGGTTAAAATTTTTTCAATACTTTTTCTACAGCAACTTGGAGGAAAATTCTGATCTATGTGGAAAGTTGATGGGGTCTTAACTGTGTTTTCTGAAGGCGCTGGAAAACAGTGTTCTATTCACTCATCCTTACCTCATATCTAGTTACCTCATATCCACTTCTCTAACACAAGACAACTATTTATTTACAGCACCACAGTAAGAATTCATTGCAAAGCCATAGCTAGGGTCTGGAAAAGTGATCAGCTTCTATAGTAGGAGAATGACCTAGGAACAGTCACATCTGCCCTCTCTCAAATTGCTTGATAGTTTGAAACAAAGCTCAAACGTGAGCATCAGATCCACATCTGTGGTCAGGGTGGACAGATTTTCATAAATGATTACATTCAACAAACACTTTGGAAACAAAAAATAGTTATTCTGACCCTTAATATGTGTTATGGTATACAATAGTTAGGACAAGATGAAAACTCATAGTGTATATCAAAAGACAGAGCACGCAAACAACAGCAAAATTATATGTGAAAGTAAGTTAAGAGGAAAATTACATATTTTCTTCCTGTTTTTCTCCCTGACACTTTTTCTTGTTCCTGTAGTTATCTTTGATCTAAATTATTTCTCTTCAGAATATAGTTAAAGTTATTATATTTATTAAACCTAATGCTTCAAACCAGAAAACCAGCACATATTATTCTAAATTGATGATGAAGTATAACAGATATTAGCTGATTTACACACAATTTCAATTGCAGAGGTTTATTTTCTTCCTAAATGTAGTTATTTTATTTTGCATATAAAGAGTGATTCATTTTATCCAGTGTAGTTAAAGGCCCAGAAGAGATTAGCATACTATGTTGAAGGAGGTTCTTTGAAAGGCTTTTTTCCCCCTTCTTTGGAAAGCTAAATAGGTAGGAGCAACAAGGATTGAAAAGAGGAGCAGGTATAGAAGAAGGTTGATCAAGGTCTCAAGTTCAAAGGCAGGATTCAGAATAATCATAGAATCATAGAATCCTCCAGGCCGGAAGGGACCTACAAAGGTTCTCTAGTCCGACCTCCCCGCAGTCGCAGGGATATCCAGATAGACCAGGTTACCCAGGGCTTCATCAAGCNTCTCTAGTCCGACCTCCCCGCAGTCGCAGGGACATATCCAGATAGACCAGGTTACCCAGGGCTTCATCAAGCTTCGCCTTGAATATCTCCAAGGAAGGGGCCTCAACCACCTCCCTGGGCAACCTGTTCCAGTGCTCAACCACCCTCAGTGTAAAGAATTTTTTTCTAATATTCAACTTAAATCTATCCTTTGCCAACTTAAGTCCATTACCCCTTGTCCTGTCGCAGCAGGCCTTTGTGAACAGACCCTCCCCAGCCTTCCTGTAGGCCCCCTTTAGGTACTGAAAGGCTGCAATTAGGTCTCCCCAGAGCCTATATATTGTAACACAGTCTTTTGCTCTGTACTCTACATAAGGTATCCCTTTCTTCCCCATAATACCACAAACACCCTATATGGATCTGAACCTACCAAAGTGATATATACTGCCATCTAACAGAGGGGGGATGCAGAACATTTGGAGATCTTGCAAAAACATTTACAAAATGCTGGCTGATATTAGCATTGATAGACAATGAGTGTAAACCTTGTCCATTCTAGTATCTTCTAACATATGTCTGATTTTGTCCCTGTGTACCAACACATTCCTTTATGATATATCAATTCCTTGAGGTTTATACTTAAGTACTTGCTAGCATCTGTTCTTGAAGCCTTCTTACACTTGCGAGTTTTACTTAAAACAAGTCTTTTTATACTTATTATTTGATATGGCTTACAGTCTGCTTAAAAGAATTAATTATTTCTTTTTGCCCCCCTCCCCCCCCCCAAACTTTCTTATCCTTTTCCTCCATCTATTTAAAGATGCTTTCAAGGTTTGATCAAGTCCCATATCCTCAGGTATTTAAGCTAATCAAAGTCTGTACTTATATGAATTTGGAGTCAGTGAATTAATAATGAAGGCAATGAAGCACATCTGCCAGTCAGAGGATGAAACTGAACTGTTAATGTTCACTTTCATTAGACATAGAAATAATGGTTTATTCCCCTTGTTTTTCCCTTCACTGGCCTTTTTGAATTTCCTGACACATGGACCACCTCGTTGACTCACTTGTGTAGCTACAATTTACTGCTGTTTATCCTGTTCCTAATTACCCTTTCCAGATCTTCAGTAATAATGTCTAATGAGCAAAGAATAACAATTAATTGAGATTAACCAAAATCCAGATCAATTAGAAGACTCTAACAAGAGTGTAAGACTGTCTTGTTCTTCCATCACCCATGACTAGCATTGAACAACAGAAAAGACTACACTGCTGTTTTCAAGTCAGGGGTGGTCCTTTATGATTTATGTAACAACTGCTTGAATCAAGTGATCATTTGTCCACATTTCACAGTAACCTCAGTTCATCATCCACCCTGTTCCTCTTCTTGAGGGCTAGTGGATTAATAATTCACTTCTCACTGAGAACAAAGCTCTTGTAACTTAACTTCAAATGCTGTTTGTTTGAATGTTACAGCAAAAGCTGTGAAGAGGCATGCTGAAGAGCAGAGTTATTGTGTCCCAGAAAGCAACTTCACTCCCTGCCTTTCATGTCTCACAAATGGCAGACAAGACTGTCAAAGTTGCATGTAAATATGGTTTCAAATGTCCAGCAAGGGAGACGGGTAAGTTGGAAAGGAGTGCCAAAGAAAATCTGATGGACATTACTGGTAAAGCAATTCTATTTGAATTTTGAACTTTTCTGCCTCACAAAATCCACTAACCACTCAAATGACACTTTTTGAGGACAAATCTTTGCCCAAAATAGATAGCAAGTCAATTCAGAAAAGTTTACATGAGTGAAAAAAAGAGGAAAATCAAGCCTTTGGGGGTTTTAGGTCTCCGATAAAAATGAGATGATTATGTTACAGTTGGAGACATATCTGGCTGATCAGTTTTCAGATATTGACATAAACTGAGATTCTTGTCAACTGCCTTGCTGCAAAGAACCCCAGACGCATAGTTCCCAGCCCTACTGTACTTCCATCTCCTGGCTGTGAGCTGGAATCAGATCAGAAGAGACATATTGATCCTTTAGAAAGATGGATATGCTACTGTCTCAGAGACATTTATGTGCCCATGGGCCTTCTAGCACAGAAATAATCAAATCACAATGCATTTGGAGATAAACCGAGTGTGCTACATCTGTTCAGACTTCATGGGTAAATAGTGCAAATAAATTCTTATTTTTAATGCACAGTTTGACTTATGCAGCATAGTAAGTAATTTACCACAGAATACAAATTTAACAGCAGAAAACCATGTAAAATAGATGTGGCTGATAGGGGTATTCTAATAGTTACATCCATGCGAAACACATCACTAATATGATCCCACTGCTGCATTGTAGAAGTGGGTTCAATGGTATCATCAGTCCAGCTCCAGGACTCAGGAGCAATGTGAACCTGATCCATGTTTTCTCAGATGCAGAAATATAAGCCTTTTCAGGATCATTTAGTACACTGTCTCCAAGAGACCATGCTGCATCAAGTTTACATTTGGTTCTGTTTCCGAAACATTCTCCCTGCAAAGACAGCTGGCTGGTGTGACATCCAGGGCTACAGCAATGCAGTTGACCCTCCCAGCTGGGACATACCTGCTCTTACAACTGTGGTCACCTGGGGCAAGGATTGTGCATTTAAAACCTGGGTGTGCTTATGCTAGAGAGAAGCTACAGATAACTAGTAACAAACTGATGACTTAGGTGGCTACATTTGGTGGAGAAATTTTCTCCCACCCATTAAAACCTGTGACTGCATTCTTCAAGCTGTATTTGTAGATCTACTGATGGTTACTGATTTTCTAAGTGTAAGTTTATTCTGCCTTTCATTTCCTTCTCATTATTTGTAATTTTTTTCTCTCCAAATCGCAACTTAACTGACTTGAAAACTTAATGTAGTCTTCTATAGTCCATAATGAAAACTGTTGTGTTTAAATCAGTGTAGTAGTGCTTCATTATCCAGCTAAGTAAACTTTCAAATTTCTTTGGCTCTAAAATTCTCATTTTATTAAGATTGCACTTTGCATCAGTTGAAAGTTTTGATCTGACTTAAAGTACTGTCATTCATTTCCTTCAACAGGAGGCCATTGCTGGTAAGATCACTGTTTATCCATTATAACTGTGTTACATCATAATATTTTATTGCATATACGCATGCAATATTTTTTGTTGTGGTTTTTTTTGTTTGTTTCTTTGGGTTTTTTTTGTTGTTTGTTTGTTTATTTATTTTTTTTTCCCTAGGAGAAAGATGCTTATTAATCATTGAATATACAGAGTCTGAAGTTAAATAGGCAGCCCGATTCCCTGCTCTTGATGCTCCCTCAACCTACTGGCCAGACTTCTTTTGGTGCAGCCCAGGATATGGTTGGCTTTTCTTCCATAGAAACAAAACAAGCCTCAAATGATACATCATGTTCTTAAAGCTTGCAAATCAATTGGAGTCTTACAGCTTCCAAATTAATAATTATTTGGCACAATTATATTTCTGAGCGAGAAGAGGTCCTGTTACCAAGTGACATCTTGGAAGACAGAAAAAGCAGAAGGATTCGTTTGTCAGATAAGAGATGCTCCTTTATTAAATACAAACAAACAATCAAACAACACCAGTATGAAATCACTTCCACTGGCTAGAAAACTAAGGATTATGCAGTGAGAGTAGGACAATGCATTTGGGGGATTATAGATAAAGAAATTTTTAACAAATTCAAACTTTGTTTCTCAGACACTCACAAGAAAAATGTTATCAGAGATCTGCAAAAGCTAGGGCATTGCCAAAAAAGAATTTAACCAGCCCTCTGGAAAGGACTCCTTTCAATATTAAAATCTCAGGTCTGTAGGCTGCTTACACTACTTAACATGAATATTGAGACTATTAAAAATATCAGTAAAGCAGTGTTCGGAGTTAGCAGACATGGATAAATCCCTCTCCTTTCTTTCCAGAAGTTGACTTTATCCTGCGTGGTTCATACGCCTTGCAAGGATGCATTTTACATGCTCCAGTTGCAGATGGTCTCGGATAATGCATTAATATCCAAAGTGTATAGTATAAGTTAGAATATTAAAAACGAGTAATATGAGTTGGCCCTGTCAGAAATTGTCTCCAGTGGGAATTTAGGTTCAGCCTTTTGAACTTATAGCAGATAAATATTCTTCAGGATGTGAGGATACCAGTCAAGTCAATTGCTTCATGTAACTCAATGGAATTATAATACCATACCCAACAAGCATGTGCTGTTGGGATTGAGATAAAGAGTGTGCTACTGGTATGATAAAAGTCATAACTGAAGTCTGATTGCCTCAAACAATTGAAGTAATTCTTGAGAATTTTTTAACAGTAATTTAGAGACATGGATTCAAAAATTAATTTTTCCATAAAAACACACACACAGTAAAATGAAAAAGATTGTTCCCTGTGGCTCATTAAAAATATTAGAGGAAATACCACAAAAGTTTCAAGGTGAACAAATTTATCTCGATATTTGGGATATTTTGGAGAAAAATAATCAGTATGTTAAGCGTCAGGGTGTGGTAACTGAAGAACTTTCCAGGATACTACAGAACCCACGAGAAGTATCTTCTTGGATTAAGTTAATACTCCGTCTAGAACCGGACTTGGGTTCTGACAGTGGCAAAACCTGCCCTTTTCTGCTCTCCATTCTTCTGGTTCCCTAGGACCCACCATTACTGAATTATGGATAGTGGAGGTCACATTCCTGATGTTCCATTTGATACATATTCTTTGAAATGTTTAACCTGCTGATGCCATCTGCTATCCTCAATCTCCAGTGGCAAAACATTCCCAAAGTACCACTGTAGTGGGTGGAGCCGGGCTGGACTCCAGGTGCCCACCAAAGCGGACATAAAATATAATAGAAGGCTTATGGGTTGAGGTAAGAACAAAGTGAGATTGTTCACCAGTTACCATCATGAGCAAAACTGACTTGACTTCCTCCAGTGTATGCTGCTCTCTTCATAAGTCCACAGCCTATGCTCCAATCAGATAAGATGAAAAAACTCTTCACCAACCCTAAAGGAAGACTGTGGCATAGCTCTATAGCCAATCTACAGTTTCTGCCACAAACAACCAGACTAGGGCAATGGCCAAGGGCTGTTACACATACTCCTTACACAATGGCTTTCACGCATGAAATCAATCACATGCCACCAGTTCAAAGCATTACTTAAACATATTTATACTCAAATCAAATAAATTCACAAAGGAATAGACAATGATATTAATCTTTTGCCTGTTGGAGCTTGTTGCCTCTATGTTTTCTCAATGAGTGAGCAAACAGCCGGAGAACTATCTCATTCTGAATGAAAGAAAGAAAATATTAAAAAAGGGAACTAAGACTTTGATATGATCGTTACATTTTGGCAAACTTTTCTGGATCTGGGAGTGAAGAACCATTCTTCATCTCAGTACTGGCCAGATAGAAATGTAATTGCTGAGCTCAAGCATAGACTCGTTTCTTCACATTTCATCAATGTGAATAGGGATGCAAAGATGAACAGACAAAACCAGGGTTTACCTGAAAGATTCCATCCATGCAGGGGGAAAAGTGTGCTGCTATTGCCCTCTAAAATGGAGTAACTTTGGGCTTTTCCCTTCTGGATCTTCCAAAGGCCTTTGTGCTTCCCCAAGGCACAACACACTCAGAGATGGAGGGCATAACGAGGAACAGAGCTTTGTTGTCCCTACTGCCCCATTGCGAGATCTAACCCACCCCCGAAGCATTTATCTGTCTCCAAAAATGTGGGTGAAGAGAAAGAACATACTGAAAACAATCATATATAGAGTGACTAGCTATTTTCTTTTCTCATGCTTGTTATGTAGCATAGTTAAAAGGAAAATGTATATCTAATTGATCTTACTGGGGCAGAGATTACCCTGATAAAATTAGTTGTTTCTATTTCTGCCAACAATCTCTGCATGTTAATATTTTAATCTCTGTAATTTTCATAAGAGAGGGAAGTGCAACATGCTTTCTCATCTCCCACAGACTCAAATTCTCTCCTACCTTCATGTACTCCCCAGCAACAGAGATTCCTCTTAATATGGTAGTGCAAATCACTGTTGATGAACATAGCTAATAATGTCAGATTCACAGAAGGAAGAAGCAGTGACTGTTATATTAGTGTCCTAAAGACACGGTTCATCATCTGGGTAAGGATATGTGGGGGAGAGAGATGTAAAAATCATAGTGCTAAGCATACCAAAGACAAAAAGATAAGGTAAAATCTGGAAAAAAAATAATGAGGAAGTCCAAATATCCTATCAACACACGCCATGCTGTCAAATTAGGGAACAAAAACATTTCATTTCTTTGCATTCTCTCCTCTCTTGTTGCCATGTATGTCGTACTGCTGCGTTGTGCTAACCACCCATATGGCTCTAGTCACAGTAAGGTTTCCTTACCAAGATCGTTTGTAGAAGCAGACCACGTCTTCTCAAAAGATAATTTGATTTCATTCATGTGGTCCATTCCATAATTACATGTTTACTTTCAGTAACTAGGGTGAATGAGGGCGATTTCTAACAAAATAATGATACTTGCACCTTTTGAATATCAATGAAATAAAAAAGAAGTTTTGAATCTAAATAGAAACTAAGAGTAAAATTATGTGGTCACCACATCTCTACTCTTGACAGTTTTCTGACAGAATATGATTAACAGGAACATAAATATGGAAATCACCTATTTTTAAAAACAAGTCTTTACTTTAAGGAATGTATGTCCTACCATATATGCTTCCAAAGAGATATTCATTCAAGTTTCAATGAATACCAATCAAAATTACAGAAAACACAAGATATTGAACTCAACTTTGTGCTTTTATAAAACAAACCAGAAACAAGTGACCAAACTCAGCAAGGTTAGGTAGTTCAAACGCTACTAGTGTTGGGGATTGTTTTTTTCTTTCAAATCAGCAGAGTAGACTAAATTAGTACATGTGGAGTAGAGATGCATTACTGATAACAGTAAAAAAAATAAAAATCCCAGTTTGAGGACTTATGTTCCAAAATCTATATGGATTCATATCGCAAATGGTAATTTTGCAGGTAAAATGAAAAAGGTACATCGCCTACCTAATGCACATTTTCCTATAGAGTCAAAATTGGAGTAACAATTTTTATAAATGTAAAGAATGATAAAGTTCTGGGTTTTTTTTTCTGTTGTGGTTTTCTGGGAATTTTATCTGTTCATTTATTTCTTTAAGTTATTTTATTAATGTCACCATGCTGCTGGGTGATGGTTGTTCGTATAACTTTTCAAACAATCGTAAACATATTCAACATGTTATTTACTCACTAAAACTTTTTTTTCTGAATCTCATTTTGAAAATGAAAATTTCTCTTACATACTTGTAACATTAAAAAAAAGAAGGACAATTTTCTTTTCAAGCTTTTCAGCAAAATGTCAATTTGGCTAGATGACAAGCATTATGTTATTT
Source organism: Pedionomus torquatus (assembly GCA_013398155.1). Lineage (NCBI taxonomy): Eukaryota > Metazoa > Chordata > Aves > Charadriiformes > Pedionomidae > Pedionomus > Pedionomus torquatus. The sequence continues at coordinate 209,889 of VZRU01014267.1, forward strand.
AGAGAGAAAAATAAAGGTAAAATTAAAATACATTCAATTTATTCACAGCTTTTATAAAAAAGTTGTAATATTGTGCTTCTGAAATTATCGTATTAATGCAGAAAGCAGAAATGTTATAGGCAGTTTGAGAAGCAGCAGGTATTGTGCCAATTCAGAATTACTTCTTACCTTCAAAATTATGTTCTTTTTAGAATCTAATGCAATGTTCATTGGAATCAAAATGGGTGTCTGAAATGCAATTTTATTTCTTATTTAGTAAATGTATGTAAAGTATCTATAAAAAAAGAATGAAAGCTAATACTTGAAAAAAAGCAGTCTTCCCTTTTGCAGACAATCCAGTAGTAAAGAGAAATTAGTTTTATGGTTTTTTAATGTGAATGCATTTTTTTCCCATCAGTTGATAGCACTTTCATGTTTGATCTATACAGTCTTTTCTGAAGTTGGAAATGTCTAATCCTCTAGATACTTGATTATCAAGGAGATACTAATTTTCTCATAACATGAATATTTTTTCTTAAAATAAATACAAGTGTGTAACTAGTTTGAGATTACTATAAAAATTATTGGTTTAGGGGAAAAAAAACGATATGCTGTACTTAGTACCAAAGAAATTGAATATTCTGAAATATCTTTTCCAATATCTCTCTCTACTATATAAACTTCTAAAAGCTATTATGACAGTATTTTTACTTTCTTCATGTTACCTTTGAACGTGGTTTCGTTTTGGTTGGGTTTTTCTTTTTCCTTTTAAAGAGAAGCAGGCCCAGATCCAACAAAGCACTTACTTACTTATACATATAATTAACTTTTGTGATGTCCATGGCTCCAGCAAATTCAGTGGATGCCTCATCCATACTTTGTGGAGCCTACTCTTACAGTACATTAGTCAATAAAATATCTGTCCTAAGGGAGCTTAATCCAGAGTAAAAATGGTATTTTTTTAGGGAACCAGTCACTTCTTTGAGAAAACAGTCGCTCACTGTTGAATGGTTCAGTTCCATTTGGTTCAGTTGTGAGTTTAAACAAGACCTAAAAAAATATTGCAGGGTTACTGAAAGTTAATATGATATCTACACCTTGATGTCCATTAGAGAGTAGGTCCCACTGGTGAAAAAAGAGTGGTGCTTTTCAGACAGTGAGGTTCATCAACACAACCAAGAAACCCTGGCACCTACACCTGCTTGTGATAAAAAGCTCAGTGGGAACAAGCTCTAGAATGAAAATCAGTGTAGTTCATAAAAAGGCTTTCCTGATTTGCAACCTACTCCAGACATTTTCTAGCCCTCTAATATTAATTTGGACTAACCAGCTTCATTGTGAACCTCAACTCAAAACTCTCTGCTTCCCTGTAGGGCAGATACCAGCTTCCCCAAAGAATCCCAGGGAGTAAGAGCTGTAGAAGCACCTTGCAGGCAAGAAAATGGCTCAAATGGGCCCACTGCTCCACTGTAGGACAAAACTGGGTATGGAAAGCTGGCAGTGAATTTCTCTCCAGACACTTTATTATCTCAGTTTCTTTCACAGGGTCTCCCAGATCACTTCAGTTCTTTTTTGGACAATGTTGGTAACACATGACATTGCTGGTAACATGATGTGAGCAGGACAGGTCCTGGGACTAACAGCTGCATCCAGCTCAGGTCTTCGGATAGCCCCTCAGACACCTTAGAGAAGTTTCATACCACAAGATCACTCAGCTGTGGTGATGTCAAAATTCATGCTGAACTCTACAGGGGTGCTGGATCAAAAAAATGTCCTTGGCTGAAAGACAAAAGGCTGCATATTAACAAATGTCTGTTGTGCATCCTTAAAGAGAAATTTTGGTGAGATGTGACCTTGTGATGTTGCAATGAACACCCCAGGGCACTATAAAAATGTTGACAAAATTGCTTCATTTTCCAGGCAAGGCTAAAGGTTTTACCTCAAGGCTACATTCTTAGACGTTTGGTTTGGTTTATTAATTCTGTTTCATTTAGATTCTTGCTCTTAGGTATCTTGGTTTAAACATTTATAGGCTGTCTTGAATATTTTTTTTTTATGGTTGCAAAAGACTTTACCACTATCTTTTCATAGACTCTTCATAAGTTATTTTGTTGTGGATGAAACAATACACTATTGTCATAATTTAAATATTGTTTCTAAGTTTCCTGTAACATTGTTAGATTTAATTAAAAAGTAAAATTTCACAAGAAATTCCATGCAATTCCAATGGCTACTTACCTTGGCTTCCATGCAAGCCTTCTATCTTAAATTATTTTTCCAGTTCTGGAAAAACAAGAGAATAAATATCTTCAGGTTATAGATAAGCTCCTTACACATTCCTCAAAGTTTTCATAAGATGCACCTAGGGGTGCTTACAGCTAACACTGTAATTAGGAATTTATTTTTTAACTTATTTGTCAGATTTTGCTGATTTGAATTTCTTTCCCTTGGGGAAAAAAAAAATCAACTCAAACCAAAAACCCCCAACCCAATAATTGTATGAATTTTAAGATATTTCATAACAGAGATAAGGATAATTGTTACTTAATATACAGTTAAATTGGGGACAGGGAAAAACATTCACATATGCTTGCACCCCTGAAAGGCGGCAAATTTATACCACTTTAAAATAGATGTAGGAAAACAATAGAAAGAATCTGTTGGATTGCAGGATGAACCAGACGCAACTTTGGAGTGTGTGGGCCCCCTGACTTTACTGGTTATTTAATCAGAAAGTTCAATAAGCATTAAGGAATAAGATCAGACAAGGGTAACAACAAGGCATTCGTATGTTTGGAGAGGTTATTATGTGTATATATACATTTTCTGAATCTTGCAAAACTAATATGTACATACAGGGATATGGATTCTTGATACAGTTTTCATTATTAAATTGATTAATAGTTTTGGTATCATAACAAAAAGGAGTTTAAGGCAAGATTTGAGGAAGGAAGTTGTTGCAGTCTTGCAGATTAATCCAGCGCAATGAAACTACACATAGAGTATTGGCACAGAAGAGTGTGAAGCCTGTAACAGAAGTGAGGCACCGAATTCCAAGTTTGACACGTTGGCAGAATGGGTAACCATGGAAGTTCACAAAAGAAGAGAAAACAGCTGGGCAGCAAAAAGGGGGGCATGGACAATGCCTTGAAGGTTAAAAGAGAAATTTGAGATTTTACCTGAAGTACAAAAATGATTTAAAGAGTAGAAGATTTGCCAGCACAACTGGTAAGAAAGAATTTGGACAAATAGGAGTGTACGTGGGCAGGAAAAGAATTTATGACACAAGTTTTAGATTCCATTAATTGATGAATTCTTTAGTTGCAGCAATCAAGTTCCTAGCTTGAAGCCCGTGAACACAGAGTGTTACAGCAGGGAGAGACTTTGGAGAACAGGACAAAACAGCCTATACAGGTGACAGGAAGAAAGTGCTGAAGAGAAGCCTCAGGCTGGGGATAGGAAGGGAAGGTAGGAAGTGAAGACTGCTAAATCCCTGGAGGTGGCACAAGAGGAAACCAAAACACATAAATCAATTGGTCTTTCTGATCTGTATGTTATTTAATAAAGCTAACACTTTTAGAAGAAAGCAGTACATCTGGAGAGCAGAACATGGGTAAGTTCTCAAAGGTAAATGTATCAGACTACACTGAGTGTGTGAGGAAAGGCTGGCTGCTAAAAAGGAAATGCAAATTGGCAGTAAGAGAAAACGTGAAAGATCTCACAGAGTGCTGAAGAAGAAGAACTAATGTACGCTCAATGCTGACTTGATGCTATTTAGATCAAGACAAGGGAAAAAAAGGTGTCAAGACGACATAAAAATGTTCCTACTACAAATGAAAAGTATGTACTGAGATGATTTGCACAATACTGTAAATACTGAAAAACAAATTATGGGGGGAAAATAACTGAATAATCTCCACTTTATTTTTTAGTTTACATTTCTGAGTCCTTATAGAAAACATATTCAGAAATACATTTTCTGCAAACAATAAAATAAGAGAGGAAAGGACCTTGATACCCTATACCAAGAGTAGGTCTTTCTGCAAAATTTTTGTGCTAATTGTGTTTTACCCAGGAGGCTGTGGCTGAAGGTGAAACAAAGTTTGTCTGACTTGCGTGCTTTCACTTCCCATCTCTCCTCTGCTGTGACGTACCAAATGTTAAAATTAAAAGTTATAGCCTCAAGGAAAAATAATTCAAATACTGCATTGTTGGAGCACAGATATTTATAAAATAGATGGAAAGCTTATTAAAAACATTACTGTACTGAACATGATGGACTATCAGTTTTAGAAGCAGCTTGTAACAAGCAATACATTTAAGATGAAAAGGCTAAAGCTTACTTAGGACAGCTGTTTTAGGAGCTTCTTGGACTAAGATCTGGTGAGGTACAATATAGTGCAAAAAAACCCTGAAACTGTGGACTGCAAAATTTTGAAACATTTGACCATGCTCACCTGTGTTACTAGATTCCACACTGGTTTTAAGCCAATCCATATTTCTCATTCTGCTTCTCAGCTTCAGTCTTAAATGATCCAGCATGATTTTAGAGCATTTAGAGTTTTCCAGGGACACTGTACAATACAGAATTCAAAGTTTTCACTTTGCCAGCTGTTTTCCAGGCACTCCAGCCCCTAGAAGGAGATGTGGATGAAGCGATCCCTAATTGTATGATCCATGCTGTAGGCTGGGAGTCACAAACCCCTCAGCATCATGGTAATTGTACTGTACCAGCATGCAGGACTCAACAAGAAAGCCTGGCCCCTGATCCTGTTGAGATCTGTCCTCATCCCTGGCACCTGTACTGGCTTTGGCACCATTTTCTTTCCCATTACTGAAGAAACATGCTACACGCTGGGGCAACAGACTCATTCAGACACCTTTGCATCCATGACAACTGAGGCAGATCCTGTGACAAAAAAAAAAGCTAAAAGAGAAAGCCTACCTCTTTTATTTATTTGTTTTATTAAAAAAAAATACAAAAAAAATCCCATACAGACCTCTTTGTTGCCTATTTCCAAACAGACCAGTCCTGTCCCATTACTCAGATTGGCACTGTGGTGGCTCTGCAACGGTACCTCAGCAGCGTAAATAACATTATGTTTGGGTGCAATCTAAGGAAGATGCTGGGCAGCTCGTGCTCTAAGAAACCAGAAAAACTCCCACCTTTAAACTCACTTAACAGAAAAGTTAGATGTAGAGAGTGAGACTCAGCAATGGTGTGGTGTCTCACAGTAGTTTTTAGATACAAGCACTGACATGAGAAGACCTCTGAATAAGAAAGAATTGGCTTTGATATGATTTTTTAAAGCAAGTCTTTGGTGTTTATAGTCACAGACCAAAGACTGAAAATTATTCCAGGACAGATGATAAGGACTCAGCTTAAACAGGACACTCTGACTGAAGTTTTAGGACAAGAGCTCTACTGCAGCAGCTCTAAAGAATTACTGAACATCTCTCAAGCACTCTCAAAGATCATTATTCAAATACACAAAATTATTATTGGTCCTACAGCTTCTCTTTCTTCATTTAATTTACTACCACATCTTCCCCAGGGCTGCTACTGCCTGTTTTCCTTCTACTGCTTTTAAAGAAATAGCATCTATGGAGATGTATGCTATCTTTAAACTAGCTCTGTCACTGCTTATGTGTTACAGCTTCAGAGGTTCTCTAGGATTTGGGAAGATAGCTGATTTTAAATTGTTCGAGTTCAGTTGTTGTAAACCTCTCCTCACATATTCACTTGCCCTCATTTAAGCTTTGTTTAAAACTTTCTTGTCTTGCATCAGGAGATTACTACGAATCACAAACTGACTAAGTATGGTGTAAACCACCTTAACAGGGACTTTTACTGGCCATGGGTAGACTAATTCGAAATAAATTTATCTAGCTAGCTATAAGGTTTCAATGAAGAGTAAAGATAAATAGTAATCCTTCTAAATTGACAATAAATTGCTAGCTGAGTGTTAAATACCTCGCTTTTTCAAAATAGGGGCACAAAGGCTGTTGTCCTATTAGCCTCCTTGAAATAGCAGAAATGTATATTTCCCGATTAACAAACACCTTTCAAATTTTCTTGCATGCATGGGACGAAAGAAAGTCTTCACTTGCCTGTATTTATCATGCTGTGACATAGTATCTATGGAAAGGAGGCTGTAGTGATTATGGAGAGAAAAGAAGAAAAAAAAAAGTGTTCTTGAAATTAGAGCTGACAAAAGATGTGTTTAGAAGTGTTAAGGACACACTGCTGAAAGGAAAGAGCAGTGACGAGATCCTGTTATGGAGAGGGTTTAACAGTGAACTGTGACCAGCAAAAGGGAAAGGAGATGGATCACAATGGATCTCTGGGGTAAAATGTAATGCATACTTTTGCAACATCTATTGATGTCTTAGTTTGTCAATATATTTCTAATTACATATTATGTGTCTCAAAAAAACCCTACAGCTTATAGTACGTACTTACACATATTCATATAACTGTAAAATTAATAATTACAGCAGGGAAAGTTTAGTTCTTGAGATAAACATTATAAATCTGCTTTACTGTGAGTAACAGGACCTGATTTTTTTTTATTTTTTTTTTTTTTAAGACTTAACTCATCTCCACCCTATATATAGTTAATTCACATTGCTTACATTGTAAAGAGAATTTGTGATAAGACCATTCTAGTACCTATGTGTTTAAAATTGCATCCCAAACACTGGAAGAGTGATATTTCACCATCTGTTGCTGGGTCACTCATATCAATGTCTTGTTTGTCATGTTTAGCCTGTTACGATGTAAGAATGTATAGAGCAAAGTAAAACACCATTATCAGCAACCAGAATTCTTTTAAAAACACTGGGAAAATTTCCCACAACAGATCTTCAGTAACTCACACTTTTTATGGAACCTACTTTGTTTAAATGCAATGTTGGTGGTGTTTACAAGATGATCCAAACATTGTGTCTGGTCATTATGGCCAGCAGATAATTTCCAGTGATTCCACTGGGTTTTTGGCTGGCGGCTGTCAGGAGGCACTCCACAGTCGTATTGCATCAGTGTATTGCATGGAGCTTTCACAGAAGTTTCTTCACCCATTCTACATCCTTAAACTATTTCACACAAAATACCTAACAGTGCTAGCTACAAACTCCTTAAAATGACAGCTGACTTACTCAGGAGGCAAAAGAGACTACCTTTTTTCAAAAAGTGCACATTTGACCCGATAGCACTTTGCCTCACTTCTAGCTATATGGGTGCAGATCATTTGGATGGACTCCAAGCACTAGGCTAAAAGCTGCAACATACCATTTCAACAAGACATATTGGAAGGGACATTTTGCATCATACTTTAAGTGACAATTTTTCTGGAATTGCAGCACACACTTCAATGTAATATACAAATCTGAAATGACTGTGAAGTAGAAAACATCTTCTGACAAATACCAATGTTATTTTTTTGGCATTACACCTGATACATTTCATTTATCTCTGTAGGTGAGTAATAATAAACACTAAAATAATGTTTTCATGGTTTGCATTACCTGCTGCATTTTTTTCTTTCCTAATATATCACTTTACCTGAAAGTTGAGAATAGAAAGTGTTGGAGCTTCAGTGTATCATGAGATTTTTCTAATTTGAAATGAGCTAAGTGAGCACTGTTCTGATCTCTGCCTTGTACCTGGGAAGGTCCCCACTGATTTCTTCAGAATTGGATGGTATAGTCACTGTAGCACCCAGCACTCCAGTGAACATATAAAAACAGGTATTACAGCGTAGGTGAAGCAAGCTTGTGGTATTGCCATATGCATGCAATTGAGACTGAGAGAGAAATCCCAGGGGATTACCTAGGACTTCTTTGCTGTACAATGTTTCACTCATGTTAAAATTACCAGAGAAGAAGGTTCCACAAAAAATAAAATGTTTTTTTTTTTTTTTTTTTTCAGGGATTCTGAAATGATTTCACCTGGTTTGTTTGTATTTTCTTTGTGGTTTTTTTTGTTTTGTTTTGTAGTTGTTTGGTTTCTTTGTTTGTTTGTTTGCTTTTGGACTGAAGGCAATCACATTAAAGTGTAAATTGAATTGCTTTACTTTGTATGTGCCTTTACATTACTGTATCCTTCAGTCTTGGCTGCTCAAAGCAGTTAGGAACATAAATCACATTGATTTCAAAGAAAGATGGACACCAAAATAACTTTGCAGATCGGGACCTCAGTACTTTTTCAGCAATGCTGTTTGAAATGGATGAAAGGGGGTGGAAAAGGCCACAACAAAAAACAGAATCTCAGATGGTTGAAATGAGCAGAGCTAAACTGTTGTCAATTCATTTACACCAAAAGAAAATCTGATCCTTTGAACGTGGACTGAGTCTTCAACACTAAGCAGAATTACTGCTTTCACAGCACACATAGAGTAATAGCAAAAAAGCCACAGAGGAGGAGTTTAAAAGAAAAAAAAACCAAAAATCACCATGTTTTCAAATAGCACATACTTCATTATAAGAAAACAAGTCTTATAGTATTGATTGTTCTCATTAACTGTTTCCAAAACAAACCTATAAATTAGACCATTAACAACCAGTAATTTTTAAGTGTGATTCTCTATATGATGTATTCTGTATCAAATATCTAAACTTTTAAAAATACTTCTCAAAGAAACATTCAAAAATATGTATGTTTTATCTATTTTTATCACACTATAGCTAGTGAAACTGTAAATTATTACTTATCACTCAACCTACATGTTAAGAAAAAAAAGTGGAAATTAATCAGAAATCTGTCACTAGGGGTGAGAGAGAGAGGGAAAAAAGCAATTTAAAAAGTAAATCACACAATCTTATTCCATTGTTTCCACTTTCCCCCACAAAAATAACAGTTTCAATTATACCACATAATTGAAAGTATGTTTTTTATTTTTTCAAATGTAATGGATTTAAACAACCATTTTGTTAGCCTCCAGTTAGCACATAAAAACCTATTTCAGAGAGGACCCTGGGATTAAATTGTTAATGAGTGGTTGAACACTCCACAGCGCTTTTCTGGGAAAGGGTGATCTTCAGTAATTACTTTCTTATCCCCAATGAGACAGTATGTGTTATGTGTTGACTTCCCAGTCTAGGGAAAATGTAGCATTCTGCAGACTTCACCAATTTTAAAATAAGCTAATTTATAACAGATCATTCAGCAGACACATTGTAGAAGTGAGATTTTCACTGCAAATTGTTTGGTGAATTCATTTTTTACTAGAGTGAGTAATTTTTTTTTGTCATGACACCTTCATAAACAATGATGTGTTAATATCACAGAAATCTGTTGCTCTCTGTCCCTTACACTAACATTACCCTAGTATTATCGGGAAGCTGTAGAGTTTCTCACAGAGAGGATGGAACTTGATTTAAAAGCTATTAAATCCAACAAGCTCATTAACTTCAATGGATTTTGGGTAAGAAAAAAGACACATTATAAAATCACCTTACAAAATTACTCCTGCAGATGGAGGCCTAGGAGAAAGCAGTCTTACAATTTCTCCATATTCCGCTGTAGGACCTACATCTTCAACCATCCAGGGAGTACAGGCAGTACAAGGAGAGTTCTTGCTCCTTTTTTCTAAAGTCAGGGTCAACACCTAAGAGAAAAGAAATATTCTGCTTCTTTGAGTTCATTTTAGTAACTCATATATAGAGAGGAAATCTTGTAAAAGAATCACACTTTGTGCAAGTTGTGTTTGGAGCCAGATGCATCTGCAAGTAAAGGTCTCTGGCCAAGAATCGTCAGGCAAATTCCTTTGAGTCCCACTCCTTCAGGCCTCTGGCAGCATGCTGTACCTGATTTCTATCCTCTTTGACACCACTTCTGAATCTGATATTGTGAGTTGAATGTGACATAATGTGTGCACCAGGGGATAAGTAAAAAGAATTTAAGAGTAGACAAAGCTTGGAGATAATATAAATGGGAGCCAGTAATCTGGCCCAAATAGCAATAATTTCATAGGTATTAGCATCAATATATTATCTGCAGCATTCTGGAGGTTAAATTCTCCCCCACAGGTTGCAAATTGCATTAGAAACTCCCCTGCCACAATATACTGTGGCTTCTCCCAGGTGGCTGCCACTGTCAACAAAAGCAATGCCATGCCTTTTGTGTACATCCAAAGATTTAAAAAAAAAATCTCAAAATTAGAAACCATCAAGTACTTAATGAGAGTAAATTTGATTGGGAAGTTAGCAGAACACAGTGCATTTTGAATGCAGGCAGTAACTCCAAACCATATCTTTGCACTGAACTAGCTCCTCTCTCAGCTCTGTTCTGTCACAGCCAACCTAGATACTCATCTATTTTGGCTTTGAATCCTTTGAGGCTCTTAACTTTGACTATTTCCTCGGACCGTATCACTTTACAAGGCAATAAAGTCTTCTGAATAGCAAGCCTACATCTCTTTCCTCAATTTTCATTGCATTAGTCTATGTTGAAGAAAGGTTAATTCCCTAATTCTCTGTGAGTTGTCACACACATGGTATTTGTATGCCATTGCTAAGCTTCCTTTCACGTATCTTTGCTTTCAAAGGGTCACTGCCAGAAGATACTGAAAAGACCTTTAAGTTCATCTTATTATCCCTTTGGCTGTACAAAAGCACTCCCTACAGTACATATGTCAGTGCTCCATTCAGTTCAATTTAAATTGTTTCACACAAAAGGATTTCTGTTCCTTCCCTTGGGAAACTATTTCACAGTGTAACAGGGCTGTATTTCCGTTGGACTGAGGAAAAGTTTCTGTTTTAAACGAGGGACCCAGGTCCTTGTTATAGCCAGGCAGGGTTTGCTTTTTCCAGTTCTGTTTGTTTCCTGGTCAGATCTTTCAGGGACAGAGCAGAGGAAGTTTACAGGAACACGAGAGAAAGAAGCCCTGCAGCGTTATCCCTGCAGGGTTATCCCTGCCTGAGTGCCCTACTATCTGAATGCCTGGGAAGGGCAAAACAACACAAACAATGAGAAGATGTCCAAAAGGCATCCCTAACCTAAGATGTCCCTAAGCATCTTCTACAAAGTAACATGCAGGAATAAAGCAAACTAAAACCCAAACCAACCAAACAAGGAACTTGGGGTTTGTGAATTCAATTCTAAGCTGCATCTCCTCGAGCTGTGAAGCAGCCTCCTACATTTCCATACCAGGACAGCCCAGGAACACCTCAAATTTACTCTTTAGCTGTAGCCACCACTAACAGGTTATGAAGACACCTTAGCTACTCCTTCAGCTGGACAGGTAACTGGATGTTTGTGGCTGAACTGGATGTCCCCACAACAGGACAATTTGTCACTCAGGAGCTTTTCCTCCAGACCACTGCAGTTTCTCTCTCCTCCTGTCCACAGTGTCTACTCCCACAGCTTTTGCAGGAGCAGCTCCACTACTGCTAGCAGGAGTCACGCTTTTTGTTTCTGTGCAGGTGTGGTTTAACAGGGTTTACAGTCGGATTACACCAGCAACAAAATGCCCTGCATTTGAGTGGATCTGTGCAGGAAGACAACTGCTATAATTAAGGATATTATGATTATGACAAATCAGCTCTAAGCTATACACACACATTTACATATAAAATAATGCTAAACAACCATTTAAGTAAGAAAGTTAATTTGACAGTCACATATCTTAACTAGTTAGATCCATACTTGTTTTGAAAAAACCCAAGTTCTTCACTGTCCTGGTTTGAGGTGGGACGAATCAATTTTCTGTTTTACAATTTTACTTTCTTGGCTGGGCCTCTTCTAACTAACTAAACTCTGAAATTGGCAGCACATTTTTCGAGGCTGTTTTGTCTTGCAGAGATAAGACTTGATTATACCCAGGGATGGTTTGCAGAGAGGCCCTTGTTTAGACTTGTTGGTATAACAACCAAGGTCCATAATTTTCATCATTTGCCCCATTGGAGGGTTGGAAACGGAAAAACATAAAGGGGTCCCACCTGCAAGGAGGGACAGACAGGACAGGTGACCCAAAACTGACCAACAGGGGTATTCCATCCCATGTGCATCATGCCCCGTATAAAAGCTGAGGGATCAAAGGGTCAACTCTCCTTCTTCGATGGCCGACGTCCAAGGAGGACCNGGCGGGGGGAGGGAGAGGACATCTGTTGGTCAGGTTTTGGTGGATTTGGCTGAAACCAAGACATTCACCTTCATTAAAGGAAAAAGAACCTCACTTTACTGAATGATGAATTTCAGTCCTATGTTACAAGAAATATGAGTTAAAACTCAGCTACCAAATTAAGAGTACATCAAGATGATAGATGTAGTGATAGGTAATCCACACAAGAATTGCAGTTTTCTGATATAAGCAACTAATATAAATATAATAAGTTTATGTCAGTAAATGTGAAAACTATCTTGAAAAAAATATTATAGCTCATCTCTAACATTTTGTATGGCTGCCTATCACTTGTATTCAGCTGTTCTTCTACATCTACAATATATATCAGCTTTGAATAAGTGAGTGAAACTTCAGTCTTAGTCATAGTAAAAAAAAAAAAAAAAGTTATTTATGTTCCTCTTGAAGTTGGGTCTAAGAATGAGGCAATTTTTTCTCTTTGTCTTGCAGGTTCAGGCACAACATCCTTCTCAGCTTTGCTAATTAATCTTGCCCCAGCTGCTGACTCCACAGGTGATGAGACTCTCCACTTGTCACCTAGGAAATACAGCTTTTGTAATAGAGAAAGGTTTCCATCTGTGAGAGTCTAGAAACCTCTATCAAAAGGTTTTAAAAAAGTTCTGGGGACATTGCCTGTGTAATTGAAGTATATTGGAACTTTGAAGTTTTGAAGTATAAACTACTAAAAACTTTCTTTTTTTTTTTTTTCTTTAATCCAAATTAATTCTCAAACAAAGGACACAACAGCTGCTTGAAAAATAACTTTTTTTTTGCCACATGCCATGCACTCATTTACCTGCAGCATCAGAGTTTTCAGTTAGCAATCTGTCCAGCTTCCTGAAAAAAAAAAAAATTACTTTCTTGCTATTTCCTTATTGAATAGGATACAATGCAAATGGCTTCATTACTAGATATTTGTTATTTTTCCTATAGCAACCAGAGGGAATGCTCTCCTCAGGGAAATACTGTAAGGATTATTTGCCACATTTATGGTGAAATGAGAGAGTATATAGGGATTCACACCCAGCAAGATAAGTTGATGATGAAGCTCAAAATAAGCCTTTGTGACATTTTGCCAGTATTGATAGAAGGTTTTAATTTATCTTCCACCTATGTTGTTCATTAAGAATTTATTTCTACCAAACGCTCTGAATTGCCAAAAGTTAGAGAGAGTAGTATTGTTGGGGTTTACTATGAGAGGACCATGAGGTCAGCATGCTTATTCCATCAACTGCTTGCTTTGATCAGGGACAGTAACACAGTCTGATGGAATCTCTAAAGACCTGTCAGTGACAGGGCTGCTGGTGGGTGGTGACAGCTGTTTATTATACTGCCCATAGCTGCAACCCTCAAACAGCTTTTTCTTCCTCCCAGTTGTAGCTGCCCCTCCTCCCACCCCATGTTGTTTCTCATGTTCACTCCAAATCGCTGTGCCCCCCACTTTGTTTCTAAGACCCTAGGACAGGGGGCTGAGGGTGCTGTGATAACAGTAGTGACTGCCTGGCTTTATATTTCCATATTAGCACTGTTTGACAGTTTAATTTTGCTAGCTGAACTCCTGTATGCACAAGCAGAATCAAACCAAAGAGGAAATGAGAGCAGTTATTTTTAGTTAGATTTGGAGTTTTTAAATTTTGAAAACAGTTTTTCTGAGGTTAACTAGAATAAATTGAGGATAATTAGGAAACTTCATTGGAGCCAGAAGAAGTCCAAGGCAGTCAAGAGCAGTTAAAATACAGATCTAAATGAGTCTACAGTTGCTTTGTAAAGAACCTGACATCTGCTTGGAAGTTTATGAAGACACCATGCTGTGGCTTATGCTAATAGATAAAACAGGGCTGTTCTTGGGCCCTGAGGACAGGGCAGAACACAGCTGTGCTCCTCTGCCTTAGCTCTTTAGCATCTCCCTCTACAGCCTCCATGACAAAGTGGTCTTGTATCTTCAGCCTGCTGGGAGCAATCCCTGGGGCAGCCTTATGCCCCAGATGACACTTGTGCATCACCAAAAGTATACCAAGGCTCATATCAATAATTAATCAAAGTGGATGGTCACATGTCAAGACCTGACCCTATGCCCTTTCCCTATTTGGTTTATTATTATGTGTGTAATCAGTAATTCAGGCACAGAGTCCTTGACACAGACACTTTGGGGTAAGAATTTACAGTTTCCTATGGCGGGGGGAGTTGGAACTCAATGATCTTTAAGGTCCTTTCCAACTCTAACCACTCTATGATTCTATGATTAATACTAAAACTGGGATAGTGCTCAAAAAGTTGTTCGGTCCATTCCCGTGCCCAGGACAGATACTACACCTATGTGTCAGAGTTTAGTCTGGGCTGGACACTAAACAAACAGCAGATGCTCTCTTTAACCTGTCTCCCTTAGAGCTTCTCTCTTATAATAAAAACTGCATTGAGCTCCAAGAACAATGATCACATCACTGGCAGGTCCTAGAAAAATCCCAGACTGCACTCAGCGATGTATGGGAACTGGATTCTGGATCTGGATTCAGGAAGGTAGATGGGCAGGCAGAGTTCTCCCCAGATGTCAACCACTGAAGAAAGATGTCGACCCTTTTGATTCCTCAGCATTATGGTGAGCGTGATGTAGACTGAATGGAATACCCTGTTGGTCTCAGTTTTGGATCACCTGTCCAGTCCGTTCCTTCCCACAGATGCAACCCCTCTGTGGTCTTCTGCATCTGACCCTCCAATGTGGCACACAACAAAGTTAGCTGACCTTGGCTGTTATAGGAATAACTATAAGGAGGAGTCTCTCTGCTACAAGCAGACCCTGTCTGAAAAATACGTCATTAATTTCAGAGGGTGAAGTTAGTCAGAAGAAACTTAAATGAAAAGTAAAGTTAGTGAAAAGAAAATGGGTTCTGTTTTACCTTAAACCAGAAGACTATGTTATTCTTCCACATGTACATGGCAAATTTGCTCTCAGGAACAAGATCTTTTGTGGTATCATCACCTCTAAAAGGTATGGAAAGTATAATTCCAAGCTTTCCTCCCATATCATAGTTTCTAAACTATTATCCATTCTTGTTGTTTTCCTTTTTTAACTGGTATAAATCCTTCTTAAATTGCAGTACCCAAATTTGTCTGCAGTGCTCCAGCTGAAGTCTTGCCGTGCTGAGTAGAGAAAAATTACTTCAGGTATTTTTTAAACTATATTTTTGTTTATGCTTTCAAGTAGATTTCTTCCCTTACTCACAAGTGTAACAATATTGACTCCTCTTTAGTTTCTCATTCAGCCCCTTAGATCTCTTTCTGCAGAGCTGATACTCCACCAGTTAATCTGTGACCTGTTTTTGTCCAGCAGATTATCCCTCTCTAGGTGAGGTGTCTTCTCTTTTCATAGCAAGTTATCGAGATTCATTTGAATTCTAACTCTATTTTTCAATGGTGAGAAGTTCTTAAAAATGCATCCAGAAAGTAGTTATCAACGGATCATTATTTAAATCTAAAGATGTATTAAGTACGAATCTCCAATAAAAGTTTGGTCTGTATAGATTTAAAAAAGACACATGATGGAATTAACACTTTTGAACTGATCCTACACATATATTCATAAAGAACACATTTCCTTATTCACTTACAATAATATCATGTGTGGTTCTTCTGCCCATGAACCCTCAAACTCTAATTTCCATTGAAATTAGATCAGTTCAACATGATTTGTGCACTAATCTGTTTTGGCTTTTACCATCTCCTTATCTTCTTTTCAGTGCTTCTAGGTGGTCAGTTTGATTATTTATTCCAGAATTTTTCAGAAGAATTAAAATTAAGCTTACTTGTATACATAATTCCCTGCCTTCTCCCTTGTTTGTGCTGTTTTACTTGTTTGCAAAACAATACCACATAAAAAACATCATGTTTCCTACTCCAGAATAAAACTGATGAGTGCAAAACTCAACAATCATAAGAATCAACTTAAAATTAATACAAATCTAATGAATGAACCTTCTACCCCTGTTCAGTTGGGATTTCTTTTAAACACAACAAATTATTGAACAAAAAAATCAATCTAGAGGGTTGGTTTTTTATTTTCTGTTAAAAATATGCCCAAATACAAACCAGAAATCCAAACACCATGCCTGCTGCATGTGACTGACATCAATGATTTACAAAAGGATGCTGCTATAAAGCAAAATCCAGTTCCCTTTGGCAAAAGCAATAATTCAAAATATCCTAAGAAATAAACTGATTTTCTGGATTCTGAATGAAAATAATATAACATGATATAACAGATAACATGAAATATACTGTCAAAAGATGCAAAAGCCGTAATTAAAAATTGTGCCAGTTCTTCCAACCACACAGGAGAACAGATTGACAACACAGGTATTTTAAAAGAATTGATCGTGCAATTTGCAAACCTTCATAAAAACAAAAGCAAGTAGAACCTGTGGGAAGAGAGTGTTACTTTAAGAGGAAAGTTTAAATGTGCTACTTAGAAGATAACACTGTTCTTAATGAAAAGCACAAGTTTAAGATACTATGGAGAAAATAGTAATAAACCTGATAGAATAATATCCCATCAGCTTAGCAAGTGCACCCAAAGGAACACTGACCAAGCTAACTGAAATTATGGCAGCCATTAAATATTTTTTTCCAGTGTTATGTATTATTCCCAGATAAACAGAGCTCATATCAATGACATCAAATACAAATTAGAGTTCCCTGTTTTCATGTCATGATTGTAAATCTTTTTTCTTTTTTCTAATTGTGCTGCTGCTTCCTATTTATTTAGGATTCCAGGAAAGGCCAATATTCAGGGCTAGATGAGTATCAGACCCATTTCAGTAAAGCAGCAAAGCAGTTAAAAGGTAATTGCTCTGTCACTGATTTTTTTCTTTTAAACCTACATGATGACATTTCTAATATATTATATAAAAATATATATTTTACTGGAGAAAGTTATCTTTAGTGTACCATGTAGTGACAGACAATCGTCACAAGGATAATGTGTCCAGTTCTTATCAATTCCCCTGTGGTCAGAGTTGAATTTTCTGCACCTATATTAATTATAGAAATATTTTTAATTAAAAACATTAGAACAAAAAGTAATGCCTGATACAGAAACAAGCTGTAAAGGGAAAAGAAAAATTCTGTATTAAAAAATCAGGTCAACATTTAAAATCAATCAGTGTGAAAGACAAGTGTACCTGATCAGAGCAAGGGAATGAAACAAGTATAAATTAACCAGAAGTGTATAGTATATATAATAGTAGCAGAAATAATTGGATTCTTTATCTGAGTTTTAGTACACTCACAAAATGGATAGATGTGGGTGATGTGAATAAACATAGGGAAAATAGCAGAGATTTATTTGTGCAAACAATGATTTAAGCATTATAGACATTTTCGTTCTGTCACACTAGACCCCTAAACATATTAGAAACTGAGAATATATAACCATAATGAAAATCAGCTTGGGCTGACAAGTGAGAGAAGGCTGGGGGAAGGTGCCGGGGGCGGGGGGCAGGGAGGAAAGATGGGCCTCTTTATATGCATATATAGAGACTGTCGTGGCTGAAAAAAAGATGGGAAATGGCAAGCACTGGCAGCTAGTAAGAGCTGTGGGACCTGTAGGACTTTTTCCATCAAAAGTACTAGGGAACATGGTTAATTAATCCTGATAATTGCTCATTTTCAGAAATAAGTTCAATTTTTTTTCATTTGTGAAACCAAACGCATATTTTTCTAGATTCTTTACCCCCCACAAGAGATTATGAGCCTCGTGTGTTGACTACTGACAATATTGATCAATTGTCATTTTTTAAAATAACAAGATAGATACACCCCTAAATATTTCTAATGAAATGGATGATTACATAGAGAAAATATCAAAAGTAAAAATTTTGAGACATCCTGCACTAAAAACTTAGATTCCTCCAAAGAAACTATGAGAATGCAGCACTTCACTTTGCAAACTGCTTGGTGCTCCTGAGATTTTTCTCTTAAGCATTATCTGTCTGTCTTTTTCTTGCCTTTCCTATTGGTACAAGGAAGAGGAAGGATGAGAGGAAATGGCTAGAAAAAGCTGAAGGCTGTTTTCTAGGGATCCAAGGGGGTCCTTATAAAAGGAAATGATGACGCATGGGAGCAGTCAGCTTCTGCTCACTGCTCTTGTTAGTAATTTCTTACTAGCACAAGCAAAGTTGTCTGCTGGGGAGGGAAATTATTAGGTGTCAGGCACTTCATACTCCCCTCCTTACCTCTCTCTTACTATGTGGTCTTCAGAAAACAAACACAAGATATGTGTATCTTAAAGAGATTATTTTCTGCATTAGCTCTGCCTAAAAACATAAACACGTTAAACAGGCTTCCTTTGACGTTCCCTTGGAGCTTTTTAATGACCAAATTCACATTTGGTAGTTTGCCATTGGAAATGAGAATTGCACGTGCTCAGTAATGCCTTAAAATAGCTCTCCATTATTTCAGGCCCAACACTGATATCAAAATTGTAGTAACACATTAAAACAATCCATTAATTATTGTTTATTCACAAGCAAGTCTACAGTGGAGCATAACTACTTCATATACCAGTATTCCTGTGGAATACATAACAAAACTCTAATTTCCCATTAACACAGTTTTTTCCCCAATTCAAGTAGCACTGCAAATATAAAAATACAGATGGTATTACACTCTGGCCATTGCAAACACTATATATTTTCCCCGTGTGAGCACTGTCCTGAGTGCTGTGAAGAGATGATATTGTCTGTTGCTCACTCCTGCACCTAACCTGCTCTCTGCAGTTAGGCTCAAGAGGGAACCAGACAAGTGCTTTGACAGACCCTGTGTACTCACCTGCTCAACCAAGAGGTGAGACTTGCAGGAGCCTTCTCTCTTCACCTCCCAAAACTGTGTGTCATTTTACCACACAGGCAATAGAAGTTCGAAATGAAGTGGAAAGGAGAGCAGGCATGAGGAGTTCTTCAAACTACTTTTTCCTTCTGACTAAAATCACTCCAGTCTTTTCAAGGTTGAGGTTCAATCTTTAATAATTTCTTTAGTACTCCCATTTAAGAGAGCAGGGGAAATGACCCACCACATATTTCAAAAGGGTATGTTCACTAACAGTGTGTGTGGAATTATAATACATTTCCACTAAGGGTCTTAAAGTATGGACAGAAGAGATCTCTGTGGAAAATCTAAGGCTAAGGTTTGTGAGATATGTGGAACCTCATTGCTGCATAGTGTTTTTGCTCACCTGTGTGTTTAATTCAAGGAGTATGAACCCTGTTGAACCTAGGAAAGAACAGAGAGAGTACAGGAGAGACATAAGCAGATAGTTATAAATGTGCTGCTGCCACTCATACAAACAAATTGGAGTATATTTGCTGTTTAAAATAGTAGAAGTGAGCAGTGATGTAAGGGTAAAATTAATCCCAGGACTAGCACTATGCAAGAAAGATACCACCTGAAAAAGTGGAGGTTCAAGATTGATATTTTCCAGTTGCACCACTGTGTGGATTTTGGTTTTCTGCTAGGACCTTAGAATATGCTGCCTTGATTTATCTGGGTGATTTTACCCAACATTCTTCTCAGTAGAAGAACCAGGATGCTCCTGGTACTAGTATCCTCACCCAGGATATAGTCCTTTTTCTCTAACTGCCCACAGCTAAGAATACACCTTAAATGCACCAGCCAAAAGTTTCAGCAGCTCTCATTTCTTCCTACCTGAAGCCACCTTTCTTCCGTCTCCAGAACAAATGCAACACATGCAATACAGTTGGGAAAAGCCCATTTCTGATTTTATTATGCCAAATAATGTGGATCTGACTGCAACATGAAGCCAGGTTGTGGAGATCACTCTTGATGAAGTTACTTGATTCCTAGAACCTGGTGAAATTAATTTAGGACAAGATTAATCTGCTCTGCATATCTCTTAATGCTATTTTCTTGTAAACTGAGCTGAACAGAGTCAGATGATAAAAACAGTTTCCTGCACAGGTTTTTGTAAGAGGAATGATTTCTAAGTAAAATCATTATTTTTGTGCTTTTTTGGAAGTGGTTTTCCTGCACAGGTTTTTGTAAGAGGAATGATTTCTAAGTAAAATCATTATTTTTGTGCTTTTTTGGAAGTGGTTTTCCTGCTCTGACAATTAAATATGAAATGGACTTCTGTACATGCTTTATAGTTTAGAAATGTGTTTCTATAATGGCTTTGGCTCATGCACTTCAAATTTGTATAAAGATTGAATCAAGCTCCAATTTTATTAAGATTTAAAAAAAAAAAAACTTGTGCAGCAAATATTAATTTTCTAAAGTATTAAATTACCATGTTAAAGGGATGGTTTCAAGTCAAAGAAATGTACTTGTAACCTATTACAAAACAACCTCCTTAATTGTCTAAGAAGAAGTATCTTAATAATCTATTGCTATGTAGTTCAAGTATGATCACCGAAATTTTACGGGTATAACTATAGTCAGAATTTGGTCTCTCATTTATTTCTCTGCCATACATATGTTTTGCATTTCTCTTAGCTTAACAAACCCAGACTTCATATTCTCATTTGTTGATTTAGTACAAGAATTGTGTGCTTACATTGCAAGGCAATTATTCTCTCAATTATCTTTCCATTAGAAAGTCTAAAAAAAATGAAATACTTCTGTTGGTTCTAGAGTCCATTATAGGCTAAATTTATCCAAATGGCTAACCAGAACAAATCTTATGTTCCCATTCAAGGTTTAAACATGTTCCCAGGATTGTTTATATTTATGGTTCACTTACTCTTTTAATTGTACATGTTAGAGTTCTGCAGGTTGTAACGCTTGCCTCAATATTGAAATGAGTAGAAAGGTTAGTATGGTTTTATTAAGTAAGCACTTCCTGAACACCACATCCCTATAATATGAGTAGTGCCTTTGGGTGATGATAAACCAGAAGTTTGACTGACATTTTTGAAATAAAAACAGGTAAATGCTCAGGAGAAAGTTAGGGGGATTTGTTATCATCCAGTTAGGTTTTCACACAGACATTAACTGTTTTTAAGTAGAACATTCATGGGTTATTGCATTTCCATCTGAGCACCTTCAAGGGTAAGTTGCCTTCACTCAGTTCAGACCTTATTAGGATCTTTAAACCAGGTTAAATTTCCCAGAATTTGAAAAAAACAAAAAAAAAAACCAAAAAAAACCCCACACTCAAAATACCACCAAAAACCCTTTACTTGACACCCTTCTCTTCCAGGAGAATCCTCTGCCAAGTACTTGCCTTACTCTTTAGGCAATGCCCTCTACACTTCATGCAGTTGCACTCACGCTCTCTACTTTCCCCTCCCAATCATCCAACCCCTACAAGCTGGGTCCCCCTTTTACTAATCCCCAGTGTCTGGGATTGGTAAAGAGCTAGGTTTATTCACATTGTCTTTGCAGCAAGAGTGAAAATAAGCTCATCAGTTTGGCCTCTGAATCAGTCCTGTTTACAATACTGCAACTACATGTGTGTGGTTTTCATTGCATCTGTCATGGTTGCATCAAAGTGTTTCATAATATTAAAGATATATCAAATGTATTGCTACAAGGAGAATTTTTCTCTTCTTGTTCTTTTAATACATTTTTTTCAAATAAAATAAGCTGCTGGCAGATAGCCAGGTGTTCCACTTGGCTATTAGTTGGCACATACCTAGCTCAATAGAAGCGCTTTGTTATATAAGCTAAAACTGAGAAGATTCAGGCTCAACAAGATCTACAGTGGAACTCTGTTCCATAAAAATTCCGGTTTATTTTTTTTTTTTCACTCCCTGAAAATTTTCCCCTTGTCTCTCAGTAGGATACAATAGTCCCTGTTTTTAGTGATGAATAGGAAACATGGATGGGAAGACAGGAAGAGAAATAATTATCCGTAGGGAACATAAAAAAGAGCTTGACTGGCTTGAAAATCTGATTGGCAGCCAAGGCGGGTGCCAAGCATATGTATCACAAATTTGTGCTGGTTAGCATCAGCATGCATTTATTGTGAGAAGGCTCTGTATTGTGCACCAGATACAGCTGGTGCCCACCCCTGGTTGTAAGCCAGTCGAACACTTCCTTACCATTTCTCATGGGAAAACACAGAAACTTGAAAACTCAAGACAAAGAACTGGAAATAACTGAATCAAAATGCACAAGGAAAGTAATTGTATAGAAATGAGCACTCACTCTCCTCTGGTCCTGAACTTTCAGAGTGAACTGGAACATAACCTTGTCGTATTTTTAGGCAGGGACTGCAAGCAGCCACAGGAGTCTGTTCTTCCTTTGCTATGTGAACCCAAGGCTTTCATGTGGAATATCAGAAAGATGTTTACAACAGCATGAAAATACTATGAGGGACTGCTATCTTGTTATAGTGGGCAAGCCTCCAAAGGACATGTTCCTGTTAAAAATAAAGCTTTTCAACTTGGTCTTCAAGATTGATCCAGGAATTCAATGAAACCCAGTGATCATCACTTTGGTTGCTTTTTCTAGCTGATTAAGCTGGAACCAACAAATGAGTAGCACATCACATGTGTGTTTTAAAAACAATAGTAGCATAAGTAAAAATATCATCAAGGATATAAGCTCAAAACAGAAGTCAGAGAAAAGAAACCACTTTAATTCTGAAGACAACTGATTAATTTAATTCTCTAAGTACAGAACAGATAAATAAAAGATGTTGGAGCATATGTTATGCTTGTACTATCCTGTAATTTCTGAAGATGAAAATATTTTAATGTTCAAATGTATGAAATAATTTTTAACTTTTATTAGGCTGGTATGCACTTGGAAAGAAGCTGGTGCACCACCTCCAGGAAATAAGCAGTTTTCTAAAAATAAAGATATTTTTTCCATTCTCTGAGTCAATTTCATTTTTATGATTTTTTATTTTTATTTTTTTAAAATATGATATTAAAAAGTGTGAATATTCACTTTTCTCTACAAGGAGAGATAGGCACATCAACTGATTTCAGATTTCAATTTTTTAGTCATGTATTGGATCAACTCCTGCTTTAATAAAACTTTTTTATTATCGTACAAGAAACTCCTTTTGGTTCAGTGTGGTAACTACAGAAATACAAGGTACACAAGAGAGGGTTAGGTACTGCACTAATAAACAATAAAATGTTCAACATTTTGGCCTCTGGTTTTCTAGGAGAATTTATAGCGTCAGTTCGGCACTGGATGTGTTTCCTGGAGATCAATGTGGACTTGCAGAAGCACATACACAGAAGCCAACAAGCTGACGGCAGAATCAGGTAGCACCAGCCCATAGGAAACTGGAGAAGAACAGAGATTAAGGGATTTTTTTTCCACCAAAATGCACTATGTTTCTAATTTTGGACTGGATAGAAATACACTCCTTTCACAGCCATGAGTGCTTTCTTGGGCTGAAATTTCTAAGATGAGTCAATCTTCATTATTTTTTTTTTTTCAGAAACTGAGAAAAGAATAGTGGCCGTTGTCCTCCTTCCCTCAAGCATAAATTTAAAAATTTATTGGATAGATAGAGATTGGGAGTGTTTCAAAACCTGGGATACTTAGACACACATCTCTTCTCCAGTCAATATAGAAATACATTAACAAATAGGAGGAACAGGAGTGATGAAATTTACCCATCCAACATCTTAACAGCAAAGGAAGCCTTCTGAGGGATGAAGCTTCTGTGTTCAGGTCCCAACTGCAGACTGGGCAAATGAGTGTCCCTGACTGGGAGGCTCATATGCCCTCACTTTGTCCTCTCTGCAGCGCATGAATGTTGGCCTGCTGGGGCTGGAAGACCCCAGGGCTGGGTTTTGATGCCAGGATCCCAACAAGGTGGAACTGCATGGAAAGTTCAAACACCCAGAGCAGGCTGAGAGGATCAAGCTCAAATACTATTAAAGCTCAAAAATGCTGCTTTGTGAAGTATGGATATGAGATAAATCTTGTCTGAGACAGTTTGTGTAGCATTCAGGTAGCTATGTTAATGTTCAAAGGCAAAAGTGCAGTTGCTGGAGAAAATGCTGATGAAAACCAAGCTATCTGTGCATCTAAGTGGCAATAGCATGAGGTTTAGCAGCTGAACACCAATGAAACCAAATGTTGTATTTAGGGATTAAAAGTGGTGTTTAGACTCAAATTCGCCATTTTCTTTTTTTTTTTTTTTTTTTTTTTTTATTTTTATTTTTATTTTTTTCTTTTTTTTAAATGAGAATATAAATCACTCTAAGTAGGTCAAGAGTGATGTTTCCAGAAATGCCCTGCACTAACTTGGAAAAAAATGATAAATATCCCATCAAACAACACAAAAGGAGCAGAGACATTGACCTTTCTGAAAATCCACTGTCTTCAGCAAACCACTGAGCTCTAGATTTGGTAACACAGTATTTCTGTGTCTAACAAGCACACCTGAAACATAAATGATAATGTCTTCCTTTTTGTTTTGTTTAAAAGCAATATGTACATATTTCAAGATGGTTTTTCTTCCAGTTTTCATGTAACTGAAGTCTGACTCAGGAAGTTGCTGTCAAATTAAACATTCAAAACTATTACTCACCCAACGACCATTAGGATGAGAATATATATCATTAATTATGAAAATTAATCCATCTGCCATTTGAGTGCTGAGCTGTTATGTTTTCCAGTGTTGCCACAAGGGACTGAAAGTAAAGATTCTCATAGGGACATAGTGGTCCATGTTCTGGAATTGTGTATTAGAAAATACAATCAAAATCAAAGAAGCTTAAAACAGTGGGAATATAAACTTGAAAAATTAATTCAGTTATGAGCCTGCAAGTAACAATGGATCTTCTTCCAGTAAAATAAATAAAGTATTTGCTTTTGTTTTTCAATTGAGAGAGAGAGAGATCTACAGTCTCTAAGAAGTTAAATGGAAAATATAAAATATAATCAAAGTATGGAAGTAGAAATTCCTGTGTTTCCTCCATTTGAGTCTTAACCTTGTTTGCGGGATGAGAGGGTAAAAAGGAAATCAATGCATGTTTCATTCTCATATCCAAATGGGCAAATAAGTTCTTCCCAAAAAATGAATTGTTAAAACCCAGGAAAGCAGTCTGCAGGACAGAAGACATAATGCCTCTAGCAGTTCAGTGAAACATCCTTGGATTCAGTGCAAATAAGGTGGCAAAATCCAGTCGAGAATCAGAAGGCAGATATAGCCAGTTCAGGCTGCACAAAGGGTCAGTCTAGGTAAACATACTCACCACCACAGACCAAATCACTCAGTTTTAAAAAACATCCCAGACAACTGGGATGAGACTTTTCCTCTGTCCCTACATAGTNTGCACTCACCACCACAGACCAAATCATTCAGTTTTAAAAAACAACACGTGAAAACAGAAAAACATCCCAAACAACCGGGATGAGACTTTTCCTCTGTCCCTACATAGTAGAGAGTTTCCAATTGTTCCTGCTGTGGAAGGACCTTCTCCCTTGTCCCTTTGGGACAGTAATTAATTTAGCTACTTACAAAATTATTTTCATTGTTTACATATTGCACTATATATAGTATATTCTACAATTTCATACTTTAAAAATATTTTGCTCTCTGCTCAGAAAGAGGGGCCAATTTTTACACATTATTTGCCTGAGTATAGACAATTCTGGCAAAGTTTGTAGGGCCATCTGGAATAAGAATCACTCTCCTATATTTCTAGGGCTACTTAGAAATTAAGACTACCTGTCAAACCTAACTGAAGTCCCATCACCTGTTGTGTGTGAAAGTTTTCACCAATGCTTTGACAGGTCTGTAGTGGTACAAAGCTTTCATTACAGAAAATGGAATTGAAAATAATTCTTTATAAGAGCTCCAAATACTAAGAAATGCCATCCGATCTCACGAGTTCAACTCAGAAAAAATCAAGCAGTTAGTTGTTTGGGGTGATCTAGGCCACGATTTTTTTTTAATTCTTATGTTGGCAATGTTGTATTTTAGCAGTTCCAACAGACACAAATTTATACATTTCTGTCATGCACACATGACAGCTCAGGAGCTGCAGCATAGCATAGTGAGGGAGTTTTTCCTGATAGTCCTGCAGTCACCTTATCTTGGGCTGTTAAAACCCTCTAACTTAGAATTCATAGTTTATTTCCTTTTCACGTTACAAACTTCAAGTTTATTCAGTCCCTGGCTGAATTAGTTCCTTTTTTAAAATGAAGTACTTTTGGCTAATCATTCAAATAAGTGAAGGGTCACTTGAATGTACAGAATGCATTTCCAGCAAGAAAGTCAATGGAAGTTATTTTTTCTGCATCTATCTTAAGATGACTCAGAAGACAGAAAAACAATACGAACCTGCCTGTGTAAAGGCAGGTAGCAGGCGCCTTTGTATTAACAGCAATAAATGCATGGGACTAAAGGAAGAGTCCAAACTAGAGGACTGAGATATCACTATGAGAAGCCCTTCTACCTCCCCTGCCCTGTTCCTGACTAGATTATTACAAGATACTATGGCTCTAAAAAGCTAATAATACCACCAAGACAATTAATGGATCAGGCTACATTAACAATAATTGTTGGACCCATGACAGGGTGATTGGAACTAGATGGTCTTTAAGGTCCTTTCCAACCCAAATCATTTTATGATTCTGTGATTCTTAAATTATTTTTTTAAGTTGTTTATTCAGGCAGATTATTTTCTTCAGTAGAAACTTGCTCAGGTGAGCCATGCTGCGGCTGTGCCATGCTTCATTTTGTCTAGAGGACTACAAAGTCAAGAAAATAAGAAGGAGGAAGAGCAAAGAGAGAACAGCAAAACACCATAAAGACAAAATGTAATTATAAGAGCTTGGTCCTGAAGCCACAGAAATTAAATGACTGGTACCTTGACCTGTCAGTCTACTTCTAGTGGCAAAGCCTTATAGTGTAAGTATGTCATACACATGAAATTTCACATTTCTGAAATAAAAACCTTCAGTGCTTTATTTGTAAACAAAACATTTGCTGTTTTTCTTAGCATCCCAGTGCAGGCTTATGAATGATACTTTTAAAAGCTTTGGTTTGAAATTTTAAGAGACCTTCAAACTGGACTTTAGTAAAATTAACTGAGTTCATTCCCTGTACTCAGCAGATGACAGCTGAATGCCCACTTGATCATATCACAGAATATATCTCATTTTGTTCCTCTGAGCAATTTATTTTGTTGTCAAAGTCATTAGAATATGCCTGCTAGTAAAAGATGTATTCTCTAGTGTATATGCAATCCTATTGTTTAATGTTAATACAAACCTGTTTGAAAACAGCAGTTTCCATGGGAACAGTTTTTCCAAATAAATCTTACATGGAGAAGTATGTCATAAATAATTGGTCCTGCCCTGAGGGAACTGTTAAACGCCCTAAGAAAATGCATGGGTAGAGACAGAGGGGAAAAAAAGCTATCAGAAAGGCAAAAAATGATGGTAAATTGGGAAAGGGTGTTTTTTGCTCGTTTTTTTGGTTTTTTTTTTTTTTTTCATTTTTTTCTTTTTGCTTATTCAGAATTCTTTTCAAAGCAGAAAATGCGAACATCCCTCGATTTTAGAACTTTGGGGAGATAGAGTAGAAGCCCATAATTTACCTTTTAGGATCTTAGCTGTGTTTAAGTTACACTCCACACAGATCTCCTTGAATTATATTGTGGCAATATTTTCAATTTCTTCAACCCTTTATATTGCTCACTGCCTCTTTAACTGACAAGAAGAATATTTATGTGTTTGTAGTATATTTTTAGAATTTAAATTTTACAGAATATAAATCATACTTGACATCTAACAGAAAGGATAAAACTTATGTTATAACATCTTCTCAGACTACAATACCTCAGAAAAAAAAATCTCTGGTACCTAATAAATAACTAGTCTCCTTGGAGAATGCAATATAATGGCCATTTTCACTGTCTAAGACTCTCCTAGGAAAACTGTAAAACACTAGTTTGCTCTCCTTTTAAAGCCAACGATACTTTACTGGACAACTACCAAAACCAGAGAAACACTGGCATTTGGTAATGTCAAACGGGGACCCTCACTGCTCAGCAAGCAGATGTTAGGTACCATTTATGGTGAGGCATGTAAAGGAAAGGCCTCAGGCACTTGTTTCAAATGATGTTTCAGGAGCTGTGAATTTGGTTTCTTAATTCTATCTATATGAGAGGAGATAGTTGAATTTTTTTCCCTTCAGCAACAGGATCGAAAAGCCCTATCTGAGTCACAGTTTTCAAACTATAAGAACACTCTTGAGTATATGCTTAAGTGATTGTTTGCTTTGATATATTTTAATTTTGGCCAGTTTTTGACAGTTAATTATAAGCTTGGTCTGGAAGCCTCAGCTTCAATGGCCAAGGCAAAGGGATGCCAACTTGACTAAAAGCTCTGGATAGGATCCAGATCCAGCTAACTTCTGTAGGCATGTGATTTAATTTCCTAAGCTTTTGTCCTCTGCCACGACTTCAGGGGGGGACAACAGAAGGGTTTTGCATTGTAAAGGTGTGCATCTTGCAGGATTCCCTATGTGGAGAAAATTGTATCTCCATTAAATGTGTAAAGCTGAGTTTTCTGTTTCTTAGTGATGAGCTAAATTAGGTAGCGAATAATTGAGAAGTTATTCAACAGAAGTAAACCCACCATTTACCACAATCCCTTTTAGGGCCTGCTACCAAGGAAATGATTTCTATCATGCTGCCATTTGCAATAGTGGTTCAGCTGGTTAAGCTGTCTGGCTAGCTAAAAGAAATTCATCAGCTCATTAAAACATATAACTAGAGTGTAAAGTATCTGAAGTGATCTGTAACTTCTTCCTGAAAACCTTTTCTATATGACAATGAGTAATGACCCCAAACTGTTGAATGTCTCCTCTACTTATGCAGCTGAGGCCTGCAGTTATGTTCTTTTTCATTTGGAAACTTGACACATTTGGTTAGCCAAAGCTCTAAAAGAAAGTTATATCAAATGTAAGGTTTAATTCTGCTATTCAATAAAGAACTGGCCTCCAGGCTCCTCATTCAGTGAAACTCTACACTGGAGCCTTCACTTATACAAGGCCAGATTGACTTAATTCAATTTATACTGATTTATGCCAGACGAGAATTCGGTTGTACCTGCCAATAATTGTGAACGCCTTTTGGTGGAAAAATATCCAGATAAGACCCAGGGCAGTCTGGAGGAATAGGACACGAGATTTGTGATGCTGGTGATGGACCCCAGTTGGTGGTGCATAGGACAGTCAATGACTGCGAATTCAGAACCGAGTTGGGATCAGTAGAAATATGCCTTTAATGTCTTACATTTTCACCCTTGTATATTGCACTGTGTTGATAAAAAAACCCCAAAACTGCAGTTTTTTGGTTTTTTTTGCAAACAGTGAATTACTTGCAAACCCAAGTACACAGACAAACACAGCAAAAACTTTTTAAAATACTATGCTTGATTTGTACAAGGGAAATACAACACCAGCTCCAGAGAACATTTAGAATGAACTTCAGAGCCCATGTGTGGCTATCTGGAGCTGTGTTATGGTTATTTCTCATATATATGAAGTTAAATATATTAACTTCAAACACAGATATTAGGTTCGAGAGGGTAATATCTGCTTCTAGGGGTGCCACCATCACTGTAGTACTCCCCAAGATGTATGTGTATTACATAGGACATTTATAGGTAGAGACAAGATGTGCAGTTCATACAAAATCTGGTAGAAAGATGGTGTTTACAGCTATAGGGGTCCACATTTCAGCACTGCAGAATCAGATTCACCACTGAAATCACGCAAGCCTGTGAAAGCAAGAAGATCTCATGGTAGCAAATGATCATAATGAACACAAGACGCGGTGTTATCACCTGTAATTTGATATAAATGTAGCACAAACACTTATGTAGATTCTATTATAGTATTTCCAGATTATGGGCTGTGAAATTGCTGTCTCATAAGCAATGCTGGAGAAAGTGTAACAGAGATGGAATTCAAAACAGACAATTTGGTTCTGCCCCAAAACACAGAATTGCTGTGAGGAAACAATAACTGTTGCTAAAAAATGCTACTCAAATGAGAACGATAGCATTTCCTCTGCAGGAAATTATCTTAGGAGTAGAAATTACCTAAGTAGTAAATGACAAAACCCAAAAGCCTGTAGAAATGTTGTTTCTGACAGGGGAACATTCTGTAATCAAGACAGACAGCATTGTTTTAGTCAGTAATGAACCAGTGTACTATGTGTGCAGCTAACCAAGGTGCAGACCTGAATTTGTTCTTTTTGAAATAAAAATTATAAAAAACAAAGTTGCATGGTCTGTGTTTTTGCCCATTCCTTGATTCCCTTCCTCAAAATCTTTCTCTTTTTCTCACATCCAGAAATGATCCTGCTACCCTCAAACATGGTTAACTATGTGACTTAAACACTAACTGCAACACTCAGAAAAAGCACTGAATATATCCTGCTTCATGGATATCTTCATGATATCATGGATAGAGATGGCAACATTCAGTTGTTGCCATCTCTAAAAACACTTAAAAACCATAAGTCACACCCTTTTCCTCCCCCAGTAATATGATGATTAAAGAATAATAGTAATGCCTTAGGGATTTCTATTTGTGTTCTGGTTCCTTACCTTGGACTCACTTCACACAAGAAGTCTTTTTCCACAACAACAAGGGACACTTTAAAATTTGAAAGGAAATGAGTCTCAGGTTTCTTACCCCTGGAGGAGGGAGTCAAGAGGAGATGGACAATTGAAGTTGAATGCCCTGTAACAATCAGCCTAGGAGCAGCCAAGGTCCCACACTGGCCATGTGCTTAGAGTTACACAGAAACCCTTAGCTGTGATCTAATACCACTAGAAGGAGAAAAGCATCTCCTGCTGGCAACTCATGTAGTCCATCAGGATAATTAAGTAAAAATGGTGTGTTTTAAAGCCTTTGTCTAAACGAAGAACTCAGGAAGAAGCTTTTTTCTTCCTCTTCAAAGACCAAGTAGTCCAATTCAGCTTTCCTGGTGTAACTGCTGAATAGGAAAAATATGTTAAAAAATTATGACCTAACCTTTCTTTACATTTTTTAACAAAGCAGCATGGCTGAGAGCATACATTTTTATAACTTCTGGATTTTCTAAGCAGTAACAGTAACAGTTCAACAATAACTTAGTACAATTGGCCCGTAATAATATTGTAATTATAGAGGTGGTTTTAACATGTAATAGGTGGAAATATAGAGCCACTTATGATTTCACTCTCTACTCCTCTCCTGTTCCTTTCTATACCAAGCTATTTGTCTGACAATCTTATTTGCATGGAATGATAAAATTGTAGGGGGCCTCTTGTCACTTCTCAGTGAGACAAGACAGACTGATGTTCTTCAAAGCTATTTAAATTATTTTGCCTGGAAAGTTTGGTTATATACAGGGACTTCAGCAACTATACAGAAATAATCTGTTACATTTGCCCTCCAGAAATATGGATGTTTCTATTTAAACACCATTTTTTACAGGATGAGGGGTTTTTTCATAATATTATAATTAAGGAGAATCTTCAATTCCTTTTTAGCACTGAGGCAAAAATAAGAAAAAGGAAAAAAAGAATACATGTTTTATGATGGTACAGTGACTTTCTATCTACAATACAATGCAATAAAAATCTATGGAAAAAAATAAAAACTGGAACTGAAAAAAAGTAACCTGGTAGCCTAGATTTCTGACTAGATCAGAGAGCAGTGACTTTGTCAGTGAAGAATAGGTTCACCTAAACCATTAGGTTCAGGAGACTACAATTTTTTTTTGTGAATTTCAGGAAGAGTTTTAGCCCAGAATGGGAGCTGGAATATGGAGGGAAAAAAAAAAAAAGAAAAAAAAAGAAAAGAAAAGAAAAAAAAAAAAGATGAGTGGACTTCTTCTATTTTGGACATTTTCCAATGGAATAATTTAAATGTTTTCATTTCAAAAGGACATTTTAATTTTAACACCACCTATTTTAATATCATGCTTTAAGGACTGGTATGATCATGAAGTGAAGCAGTTTGTGGTTCAGGGGAACTATAATTTTAAAAAAGTAAAATAAGGGAATGAGGGATGGGAATTTGACCAACAAGCCAAAAAAGGCTGTTGCTCACTCATGTCTAGACACATCAATAAATAGGTTTTGTTAATTTTTTTTTCCATATCACTTTCCTATGTAAATTTCCAATGTAAATTTGTTTATGCTCTGTTCTATGGTAAAAACACATGATGGTAGGCCGTTTACTCAAGTGCCTGTGGTCTGTTCCCAGCTGGCTGGAAAGCAAAGTGGGGATGCTTTTGCCCCACCCCCTGCACCCTCAGTACAAGGTGAACATTTTGCCAGACTTCTATAAAAATCCAAATGTTCATTCCTTCTTGGATCCACTTGGCTCCACTTGGCTCCACTGCTGCATCTTCAGTATTTTAAAAACTTCAAAATATATTGAATTTCCCGATTAAAAAAAAAATATATCACTTAAGGTGGCATCACACTGTTCAGGGAATTACATCAACATTTCACTTGCATCTATTCCCTGAAGATTGGGGACAGCTGCAACATATGAAATGGTTTTGACTTTCGAGGAATTGACAACTGCCCTTGATGTACTAAATAGCAGGGGAGCAGGTGGCAATGCAGTCACCATGAATGGTTTTATAAAGCATGCTTGTGTGACTGGTTCATGATCCTAATTCTCTAGGTCAGCATCAAGGAGGAAGAGTGGCTTTTCTCCATTGCTCCCAGGCTGTCATCACATTATAACCTAAGTGGTGGAGGGAGGTCAACAGCTAATAAATCTTAGGAGCAGACTCACCACTTTCAGACTGCAGTCCCTTTAGAGATTGCTGCTGTCTTTTTCCCTTTTCTTCTTTTACCCCCAGTGAACCTTTACATCCTCAGAAGCATTTGGCTTTTCCTGGCCTCTGACAAATGGAAAATACTAGGCTTTGAATACCCAGCTTCTGCTGTTGCCAGTTAGTCTTTGAAAGAACCAGGGAAAATACTTTGTGAGATTTTTCTTTTTCCTAAGAGCTCTGAGATAAAGACTCAGATTAAAGACAGGGCTGTGCAATTACATGAACTTTTTGAAGGGCATTTTTTCCTCAGTAGCTTTGATTAACTTATTGAAAGGTTGTTACATTAAGAAAATGGTACCATTTAGCTGTCCTCTCTGTGCTTTAGAGTTAGTTGTGAAAGAGCTGTGTTACAGAGTCTGTTATAGCATTGATGGATATGTTCATAGTGTGAGGTTCACCAGTAACTCTGCTAAGCCTCACCAGAAAACCAGCCTAGAGACAATCACTTTATTCATTTCTCTCTTGCACAAAAAAGTTGATCACTAAAGTGTAAATAAGAAGTTGCACAGAGAATAATTAGCATAAAGGTATCTGTGAAATATGAATCCTGTGTTGTTTACATCTCAAAGTATTAAATAGTAATGCAAATTAAATAGTTATGCTTCATAGTGGCTCAGATTTCATGCTGTCTTTACAGAGTATTTCCACTTCACTTTGCTATGTACTGCAGGAGTAGTGTTAGGCTGTTTAGTCATTGGTATCTGACTCATTTCCACTGGACAGGGTAGGGTGCAAGCAGCAAGGATGAGTGAGGTGCACCAGAAAGACCTTCAGCATCTGCACTGGCACTCTCATCCTGTGGACCATCAGCTAAAAAGTGGTAAAGGGGCAAAGAAGCTGCATGGCCTAGAGTTTGAAGGAGAGTGTATGAAGGACATGAGGGCCATGGAGAGGGAGGCACAGACTACAGTTAGTTCCAGTTCGTAAGTCTAAGTTGTGGAGGATGCCTTTCACAACAGGGTTACAACAGTGATCATACTGTATCTCAAGACCAGTGAGACCTATTGGTGTTCCCAGAGGTGAGTTCACCTCTTCTTTACCCCAGACTTTTTCCCCAAATCCTGCTGTTCAAAGTTACAGGGTTACTGAAACTTCCTACTGCAACAAAGGTCAAGTGGATGTTGTAGGGCCAAGGCAGGAGAGTCTCTGCAGAAGCTGGCATACAGGAGGAAGAGAGACATAGGGTGAGACCAAAGCAAACAATCTCTAAATTATGCTTCCACATTTCAAGTTTCAGCAATTTGTCTGTGTACTAGGTGATGAAATGTTATTGCTATGCTGCACTAAAGTGTTTAATCCAGCACCCATTCTGTGGACAAAAGATTAGAGACTATATTACCAATTCCCTTGCTAAAAAGCCATACAGGGAAAACAGAACTAAATTTTGGGGGTTTTTTTTCAGCTATATTGTCTGTTTCTTCTTTAATGGAACATTAATAACTTAAATTTAAATATTAGGAACTATTATGTTAGCCTTGTCCATACATGCAGGACAGTTTGGATTGTAATTCCTTGCCTAAATTTTTGGCAAACTTTATAAAAAAGCTCACTTATAATACCTATCTCCTAGGTGAAATCTGTTTTAGCTTGGAGAAGATGATGAAAGAAACCAAGACTGTAACTTCAGAGGCTGTAGGCAGAACTCAGTGCAATGACTGCCTCAGGATATGGCAGAAGAAGAACAAGCAATGAAAACAGCAACTCTCAATACTGCCAGCCTCAGGGACTTCAAAATTTGTGAGTGTCTGCTGCTAAATAGGGTAGTCTTTGGTCTAGGACAAAGATTAGCTAAGCTCTCTGGAGAAGGCAAGACTGGCTTCAAATGCTTCCAGTCAGCTTGACTGTTTCAGGATTTGTGTTCATTGCGACCTCAATGATTTCAGCATCCTTATGCTGCAGCAGTGCTGTAGCCTGTCCCAAACTCCAGAAGTCTGTGCATGTGTGTTGCTTGCATAAGCCCATGGGTTAACCTCGAGTCAGACCTATGAGAATATACCTGGTATAACTGGGTTCATGAGCACAATCCCGGTCATAAAGTTGAATGCACAAATGACCCCTTTTCTTGCATACTATGTAGGCATAGCATAATGGCAGATAACACTGTAACAGGTAGTCATGATGGTCTCAGAAATTATCCCGGTGTTCTTGTATATTCTGTGCTTTTATCCTATTTGGTAATAGATGTGACCAAATACTTAAAATAAATAAAAGATGTGTCCATTAAATGACAATTGACTGCAGAGGCAATTGAAAGTATCATCAGTACCCTTCTTTTTTGCCACATGCTTTATAAAATGTTCCTGTGGCACCGATCAGACTCCAGAAGGATGTGATATATATGACAAGTAGCTCATTGTGAACAATGGGTCAGGTAGAGTTGAGAGCTCTGAATCCATTACCTTTCAGGGTCACTGAGCTGCAGGTTGTATGGAAAACACTTTGCACATCATACCACTGGAATTATAATAGGAATGAATAGAGGTGGAAAAGGTATATACAAACCAAACAGATACAGTATCCAAGTATTAAACTTCTTTCCAAACAGGAAAAAACAGAACAAGAATTTCAATGCCACCCTCTGGAAATTCTTTTACCACAGAAATTATTTGGCTTTTAGAATCATTTTTTGGCTGAGGCAGTGGAGGAAAACCACATTATGCTTATAATAGAAGGAAGAATATAATATGCTTATATGGAAGGAAGAACAAAAAACCACAACCAAAACAAGATGAATCCATGTTTCCTTTGATTTATGTGTTTTATGGTCCACAGTGGACACTGCACTGCCTCCAAAAATGGTCAGTCAAGCCTGAGCAGGGAAAAATGAAAACCAAAACACATCAGCAGTAAAAATCTCTAGCCATGAGCAGGCAGACATACGGTTTGCAACCACAGAGCATGGGTGCCTTGATAAGGAGAGTTATTCTCTGTACAGTCACTGGCAGAGTGCATTTATTGGATGGAGGCAATACATGCCATCAACACTGTTTAGGCAGTGGAGTGGGGCTCTAGCAGCTGCTGCTCTGCATTTTCCTGTCAGAAACTTAATACCAAGAAGGTAGCTGACAATCTCCACTTTTGTATTATAAATGGTTGTCTCAGAGTTTTTTGATTGATTAGGTTTCAGTTCATTCTGCATAATTTTAGGGACCTGAATAACATGCCTAACAGTCCCCAGTATAATCAGAGCTTCTGAGTCACTTTTTGGGGTGCCTCAAAACTGGATGACCTCTGATAATATCTATCTCTCCCTACTGATTACAGAAGGCAGCTAGTAGAAATAGGGTACCGATGTAAAAACTTTATTTAGATCCCTTAAGGTAAATTTTCTGATCTGTTCTCCTTCAGCAGAAGCTTGACTAAAGTTTCTGTGATGTCCTACCCCTATTCTTACTTGTTTACTCTTGAAAGAGCAGCTTTTCTGTCTGGGGTCCTACTGTTTTAAGGATAACAGAAAAGTTGTAGCTGCACTTTGAAATTAAGCAATACATATTCCCCTTCTAACTCTGCTTTCATTGAGTGATTATGTAAATGCTTTCTTCCTAGTGTCAAAACATTAGTAGTTGGGGGCATCATATAATTAATTGACTTTAGCTGAAGGACATATGTGTGAAAGGTAAGGCCAAAATCAAAGAAGTTTTAACAGTGCAAACTTTTACGCACAACACTTGAATAGACAATCAAGTTATTCTAGGAAGAGGCAAAACATAAAAGACACACTTGAAAGCACACTCAGACACACTTGAGCCTTCTTTACATTGTTACATACCTCATTTTCTGATACCCAAGCACCATCGCAGATAGGTACTGCAATGATTTTCTACTCTTTCCTTTTCTTGAGTTCCCACAACTCCTTCATACATCCCTCTCTTCCCTTGATCACAGCATCTGTCATCTTAACCTGTAGGGTCCCAAATTCCTGCAATACTCTGCTGCCTGCTTCCCAGGCTGTGCCTGCCGTGTCTGCCAGCATGCCCCGCTGAGCCCAGACAGAGTGGCAGTAGGTAGATATTTTGG
This sequence comes from Pedionomus torquatus, assembly GCA_013398155.1. NCBI lineage: Eukaryota > Metazoa > Chordata > Aves > Charadriiformes > Pedionomidae > Pedionomus > Pedionomus torquatus. The sequence goes on from VZRU01014267.1 coordinate 246,793, forward strand.
AGGACAGCAGAGCAGTTCCCCCCACCTCTGTGGTGCAGGCCATTGCCTTTGCACACCAGAAACCTAGTGGTTGTCTCAGCATTAGCCTCCCACTGAAATACAGACATTCTGAGGAATGCTCTGGGAGATCTGAATCAACTCCTGATCTCTGAAAAAAAAGATGATACTATTTTAAAAAAAAAAAAGCAAACACACCTCTTCCTGCCCCTCGCCCCAAAACCTAGTTCCCCGATCCATTACAGCTTCTCATAACATCTGTCTGTAGCATTTTGTTGTAGCGTTTTGTAGATTCACCCATATGTGAATCTGATTTGTGACATGGGGTCTGTCAAGGAGGGTAACTCACTTATCACTGAGGGCAATGGAGCTCCCTTAAAGTATGTGGGAGACAGACAGGGAGACAGATAGAAGAAGTATAAGACAATCCACAGACAAAAGGTAAGGAGTCAAACTAGACTGGGGTTTTTTTGATGGACTGTGTTTTATATTTAGGGTCCTATGTATGTTGCCACTGACTGTCCAGAAATCGTGATTGTCACTGGTAGTAAAAAGGATCTTCGATCATTGATGCTTGCTTGCTATTATTATGGAAAAGCAGAAAATCTCTGCTACAGCTAGATTTTGACACAACACACAGATAAAGTTACAGTTTATGCTTGACACTTTCAGGGAACCCAAGGTGCTGCTTCACCACGTTGGCTGTGTCAGTGAAAGCTTCTCAGATTAGTCTAAGCAACCTCATTTCACAGGCCAAAGGCAGTAATCTTCCATGACTGGAGACACACAATCAGACAATCTTTTGCAAACATCTCTTCAGCAACAGTATGTACGATACAAGGAAAAATCTTTAATGTACTGTTTTTGCTTTTAGTATGATTTATTTCCATTTAGAAACCATTCAGATATTCCCATTGTAATATTCTGAGCACACAAGTTATGCAATTAGTGTTGTAGCTCTGCTTCTGAACAGGAAAAAAGTACTCATTTTACAGAACAGTGTGAATATATTTTGAGCAAGGTAAAATTATATCAGTATATTTTGGGGGGAATTCAATACTAATCCCATTTGGACATGATGTTTTACTGAAATGAGATCATCAATTACTGTCTGTGTTTCCTCATGAGGTAATGTTTTATTTAAATTGTTCCTGATTTCTTCTGACAGTTTAGGCAAATGTAATTTTCACAAAGAGGACTTTTACTGCTTTCAGTTTTTTCCTCAATATATAATTTCTAATAGAATTCTTGAGGCACTGGTGATTTCTCTATTTTTATCTCTTTCTGATGTGGATGCATACATAATATGGCACCTCAAACCTTTACCTTCTTGAGCTGTGAATAAATATGGTATTAGTCATCTAGATGACTGCAAATTCAGGAATTCTTTTCAGATATATCAATATAATTATATATATATATCTCTACCAGAATTTCTCTTTCACTTCTTTGCCAAAGAAAACAAACTACTGTTTTGTTTCCCAGCTCTAGAAGTAAAGGATATTTCTATCAGTTATCGTCACCAATCTCCTCAAAGAATTACTTGCTTATAAACAAAGTTGAGCATCCCCTTGCAGTCGATTTCTCTGGTACTTAACCTTGTATTGTGTCCACAAAAATTGTGCAAAATGTATGCACACCTAAAGCTTGAAGAGGCAAAGTCCAAGAGGAAAGGTCTCTGTGCTGGAATTATTGCTATCATACTCTGTTTAGAGGTAAGAAGAGGTGATTGAAATGCAGTATCTGCATCTGAGGCTGAAATGCGAGCTGAGGTTGAACTCTGGTCAGATCACAATGATTTCTAGGGAACGTATTACAGGTTCACACTTGGTTATACAGGTTCAACACTTTGAACATGGCGAAGTCGTTCAGGGTGTTGCAGAGTTGAACCGCTACTACTCCATACACTTTTTTGCCCTTGAGGCCAGATAATCTCAAGCTCAGCATCATGTACCAGGCATTATGACTTTGTTTCAGACCCACTTGACTGTATAAAATGGCAGGGACACAGCTGGCGCTGAACATGATGGCTACCTCAAAAGCAGTACTGCCCCTTCTCCCTTATCATCCTTTCCCCTCTAAATGGTTCAGGAGGTTCCACTCAGCAGGTTGCAGGAGACGTTAGGAAATGAAGAATGGAGTGAATAGTAAGGATTAAATCCCTAAAACCTACTCATATGTCTGAGCTAGAGGATACCTCTCCCAGATATCTAATGGTCAGGTATCTTCTGCAGCTTCCTACTCTTGTTTTTTAATTTCACTATTAGGTAAGATTTGAAATTAATTGTAACTGATACGGAAAAATACATTTTCATGACAAATTGGATTATAGCATACCAAAACTCTAACACTGAACCTATCTCATTGTCTTCTTTTATTGCTTTGTCAACGAAACCAATGTTTATTTTGTTAGTGAAGTACACAAGCAAAGATTTAGAAAGATGATAAGCACATTTAAATACCCACAGATGTCAGACAGCATTGAAATTATTTCCCATGCTAGCTCAGCAAATCAAATAAGTTTAAACACCCACAGATGTCAGTGTGTTGCAACAAGTTCTCATGCCATATCAGCATAAATGAAATTTATACAGTTGTTTTGCAATGGATGTTTCAGTATAATTAGTGCCTCTGTCATGTTTTCAATAACTCTCCTCAAGCAGGAAATTCAACACGCACAAGCTCCTCTACCAGTTCCCTGATGCCTTCTGTCTTAGCTGATCCATTACAAAGGTATTTCCTTCTCAGAGGTGTTTGGGACTAAATTGATATTGACTTATTAAGGGAGGTTTCTAAATCAACTCCAAACATTCTTCTAGTGATAATTTTCTTGTTGTTACTGTTATATACCATTCATTTGGTGAATTTAATAAATTTACCAGTCGAGCAATTACCTCAGGGGCTTGCATTGAGTAGTGACCAGCTGAAACAAATGTGGTTTTAGAAGCTAAAATTAAGGGTCCAGAAAAATATACTGACTTATATAAAATGGGAGATTTGGAATTATAGATATCTAGATTGTTCTGACAGCCCATAGCTGGCATATACAAATGAGGCTATTTAATATCTTTCAGTGTATAGATGTCTGAATGTAGCCACCAAGACATCATGTGTGAATTTAGTGTGCATTTGGGCAGGGAGAGCAAGGAGAGAGCACATTCAAAGAAAAGCACTACATGTTAATTGGAAATAAAATTAATCACATCTTCCACCCCTGGAGGTATTTAAAAGACATGTAGGCATGGTGCTTGGGGACATGGTTTAGTGGTGGATTTCGTAGTATTAGGTTTACAGTTGGACTCAGTGAACTTTAAAATCTTTTCCAATCTAAATAATTCTGTGATTTTACGATTCTCTGATTCTATAAGTCTATGCAGTGAACATAGGCACTTTGTTTATGTGGTCTATAATATAAATAAAATAAATTAATTACAAGATTCATGGGTTATGCATTTAAGTTAGAAATAATAAAAAGTATTTTCCATCTGAGGAATACCAGCATCTTGAATGAACAAATCAAACCAATAAATTCCACTGTCAAGAAGAGCTACAGTGGTTTCCTAATGAATATATAATGCCTACATTAACATTTTTATTAGGCGCGTAATCATCTTTTTGATATCCATAAACACAGCGGAACACACATGAAATTACTACTTTTCAAGAGAGTGAGTTGTGTTTCCTGTTGTAAAGACTTGTAAACCATAACTTAACTGTTGTGTGGTTTCTGCTAACAAGGTTCTTTGGGATATTTTTTCTCTTCTGTTGGTCAGGAGCCATATGGCAATGACAGAAGCACATTTTTAGATAACTTGTTTAACTAACAACAAAAAGTAACTAATAGTGTAATCTAGCCTAGAGGAACTGTCATGCTCTAATTCAACACTTTGTTTCCTTCATAAAATGTCTGAAAAAAAGTAAAGTCCTCTCTCATCCGTGGTATGTGAAAGCTTTTAATTTCTTCCTGAGATTTTGAATCCTTTAAAAGCAACTATTCCTGTCTTCTCGTGGTCTATCAGAATGCAATTGATTTTTTTGTTCATCTTCAGTCAAATTTTATGACTAATTCAATTCAGCTCATGTGTTGAAAATAAATTAACTACATTAGTATGAGTCAAAAGGAGAAGAAATAGCTTAGAACTAAACAAAGGACCTGTTTGCAAGTTCTTTTTTATGATAAGTTAAATTCCAAAGTTAGGCTAAATATTTCTCCTGAGCTAAGTATTCCCATTTACTATACACAAATTCATCTAATCCCCCATTAGCATGGGTAGCAATTTAGAAATGTAGATCATCATCTGAAGTGCTGTCACCACAAAAGCTCAGCTGGATATCCACTACACAGGTGTTTCTCCTCTCCCCGGTCCCTCTTGTGAAAAGCTCTCAATCACACCTCTTACCTCCCTGCATGCTGGGTTCCCACCTCTCACTGGTGCTCTCACATGAACCAAAAGCAACACAAGAAAGAGCTGAAGTAAGGGGTGTAGATTCCTATGTGGTTGAAAGTCTCATGAGGTTATGAAACAAGAAAATTAAGGGCCAAAGCCCCATTAGATCTTAATCTGGGTACTGCTGTAAAAGATAATAAATGTTTTGTACAAATGCATCAGCAATGAAAGAAGGACTAAAGAGAATCTCCATCGTTTTTGGATGTGGAGGGAAACATAGCGACCACCTTTTAAAACTGCTTTGATGGGAAATTTCTGTCAGCTCTGCCCTGATCATTGTCCACACCAGGCAGATCCTAGAGTAACATGCAGCAACTGGTGAGACTAACTGTCAGGCACTGTCTAGATTTCTGAGTATGAAGGGAACACAGGTGTAGAAGAGTGTTTGGAGGCATATTGTTGATTTTTAAGTCTACCTGTGTCTGGGAACAAAATGTTGATATAGTTGCAAGTATTGGGAGCTGTTGGATGAGTATCAATAACTTCTCTCAAGTAGGGATGCTGCAGATCAAGATTCCAGAGACTTGTCCCAGTCTCCCTGCTCGCTGGCATCAACACAATCAGGATCTGCAAGGATCATTCAAGTGTCATGACAAACCACAGTATCAGCAGCAATGGACCTGTCAGTGGTCATATGAATGTGGGGTTGTCCTTCTGAAGAACAGGCTTGGAAGTTACATATCTACAGCTCATAGTGCAAGGCGATCTGAAGAGATTCTCTGAAATCCCTTCAGCCAGAAAAGCTGCCTTTGGTTAACAAAGTGTGCATAGCAGCCATGATCGTGCTATACATTGTGCTTGGCTCTATGGAAAAGTGGCTTACAAATCTAGTAAATATATTATAAGGGTGTTATTATAGAACACCCTGTATGTATGTATATTTATACATACCCATCTTGTTAGGAGCATCTAGTCTGCAGCATAAAAAGACACCATACTTGTAAGACCAAAGGGGCTGACTATGGACAATATCCCAAAAATGAAACAAGCCTTAATTTTAGAGCTTGCAATGGCTGCTACCAGACTTTATCCTTCACTGTTTATGTTCACAGTTTCAGTCTATATAAATTGGCGTCTACATGTGGGACTTATTATCACTATAGCTTCCCATTGATACACACCAAAAGCCAGATCCATTCAAAGCACAATAAACAGAGATCTGCAGATCTTGGTGGGCTGCCAGTGACTGCATTGTTGCAAATAGGAACACTGAATGGTTAGTTTTCTCAAAAGGTGTAGCATGCAATCCCTTTGGTGATATTTCTAGCGTCCTTGACCTCTGATACTGGAAGTTCATTGAGAACATTCAGAAAAAGTCACTACATCCCATACATCTAAGATTGCCAGGGTGTGCACGTGAAAAATGTGTCAGTCAAGGAACTGCTGTAGCAAAACCTTATGCTTCAAAGCACAGACTGCTGCCGTGACCACCTGTTTAGGAAGGGAGCATGCAGAAAGATTATGATCTGTACTATAGACATGGATTGCAGCTATGCTAAATGCTTACCTCCCCACAGAATAAAAATCCAAGCTCATTCACACAACAACACATGCTCATCCTAACAGTGGAGTCATTGACTACACTTATTTGATATTTGTATCATATCTATTTCCTTGAGACTGATTTGACCTTTATGATGTGATTGTCAGTGATATTACACTTGTTTTCTCACTGTGAACTTCTGCTAGGAGCCTGATGCAGAATTGTGTCTTTGTGGCCCATATCAGCATCGTGATTAATCGATATTGAAAATTGTTGAGATGGGGGGGCAGGGCTGAAGGGAGGGGGTGCGGATAGCCAGCTTCATGACTTTGTTCAGGGTGTTTTCCAGGTTAATTTGTTTTTAATTTATTGGAGTGAAAAAGAAACTAATATTTGGGTTCAAAAGGATTTGGGTTTCTAAAATGAGAGTGGTGGAGTCCTTTATGGCAACTCTGTGATTACAGGTGATACAATGGTTGTCAGCCAAAATAACCACTAACACTTTCTTTGGAAATGGAGGAATTGACCAAGACTTCATATGTAACACTGTGTTCCCACTGCAATATCTCCGTCTCATCAAATGCAGTGCATACCAAAGAATTTTATTTCCACAGGGGAAGGGGCAGATCTCTCAGTGAGCACCCTGCTGTTTCCCTCTTGCTTTTATTTCAATGCACCTAATGTTTACAGTCTGTTTTCACAATCCAAATTATATTCAGGAATTTGACATCAAAGTCACTAAACTACAGACCCCCTAGTGAGACAGCTGACTTAAGGTGTTGCTGCTATGGGGAGTTTCACAGTGGGAAGTAGTCTCAGACTTTTTGAAACCTGCCTTCGTTAAGTCTTGACTTGCTTTTGCATGTGAATTGAGACTCTTCCATCACTTTTGCTCATTAACTCTGCTCTTAGGTACTATGCAGCTGCACAATTCCCGAAGTTACCGAAGGCACTTTCTCTTTGCACCTGGATGACTCCTAATTTCTTTTCACTTGTTTTGTGGATTTGAAATGGAATTGATTTATCACTTCCTTCTCAGAAATGTTCCATTCCTGTGGTTACCAAGATCTGGTCCTTGCTTGCATCATTTTTTTTTAATTTCAAATACATCCCAGGTGCATTCCTGTGATGTAAAGTTAGTCACTAAATGAATACCAAGTAGCTATTTAGCTACATCATGCTCACTAAGATCCTCCACCTGGAGCCGGAAAACAGCATATACTGGAACTTATACTCCTCACAGTTGCCTATCTGTGAGGAGTAGTCATCATGCAAGAAAGCTAACTGCAGAATTTGAACTACAGCCAAACTTACTTAGGAAACCATTATATTTTGAAAGCAGAAAGAGGAAAGGAATGGGGTAGGACAGGTGCACTTCTGTTAGAAAAGCAGCTTCATAAAAAGGCTTTGAAATTACTTCAGTTGATATGGCATTGCATATGTCACTCAAACTTGTCTGCTTTAAGAAAATGAGTCATGCCAACTAGACACAGTACAAAAGAAACAGAAAACAGCTTCATTTCTCTAGGTAATGCTGCTCTTAATTCCTGACATGAGTTACCACTACCCCAACTTCTCCTGAATCACCTAGCATGTTTCTACTTGCTTCTGTGCAGTAATACGACTACTGGATATTAAATGTTAATGGAAAGTACTACAACATATGCAGCTGAACATCCTTCTGACACTCATTGTCAAAACTGACTTGCATGAGGCAACATGAGAATGTTTCTTCTGTGATATGGACTAAAAAATGGTTGATCAACACAGTAAGATCTCATTTCACAGCAGGGATAGTTAGTCCTCAGACTACAACTCATAGCTTTCTGGTTGATGTCATTTAGTTTGCTAAATGCAGGTGAAGGAGGTAACAATTTAGTTAACTCTCTGCCAGGTGAGATACTGGCCTTCAATATGTGCACTGGATGAAGCCAAACATATGTGCCAACAGGTGTCTGTTGCAGCGCTCAGGAAGTGATTACAGATCTTTGCATCCTTTGAGATTTCAGCTGGAAAGCCAGATTAATCACGCACATACAGAGCCACACCAACAGAAAAATTCAGTTTGTACTGCTCTATCTACTTTTGCCCCTGGCTCATGTCAGAGAGTCAATAGAGATCTCTTCCTCATCTCTCCAGTATCAAGTCATCTGGAATGAGTAAAGACACCTTATTTCTCCATGTTGACAGTTATGTTCTTCTCAAGGAGTACAGACCTATTACATCATATCAAGGGCTTTTTTTTTTTTTTTTCTAAATTGCTATTTTATTCCAAGATCTAAATTCCTCATCTGGAATACACATGTCTACATGGAAAAGAAATTTAAAAAAAATAAAATAAAAAAATAAATAAAATAAAAAGGAAGGTAGTTATAGAACATTGCCTACGAAGTGTCACACATTTCTTTGATTGTGAAAATTACATCAAGGGGCTTCTTACTATTTGAAGAGATCTATTTTGCATGAAAAAGAGCCTTACCTTTTAAAAGAGGAAATTTCTGAAGTTATTAACAGTTGGTGTTTCATTATGAGTAACAATGCTTGTATACAGCAAATGAAACTGATTCCATTATAATTTTTCAGGAACACAGCGATGAGAGTCAGTGATTCCAAGAAGGCAAGGCTCTGGGAGAACGACTGAACTCCTCAGACAGTGAGACATCCTTGTTTCTGAGGTGCTGTGTGCATTAGCACTATTCCCCAAGTGAAAACAGTTGCGAATAGTGGCCCTCTACAGGGTTTTCTATGCTGTCCTCTTTGCAGTCTACTCATGTTTGTAGTACACTTCTCCCTACAGTGGACTTTGTCTCACCAAAAAAATTGTTTATATTTACTACATAACTTATGAAGGAGACGATACTTTCTGTACCAGCTTTTTACTATTTTCAAAGGGCATTTATGCTTGGGAAAGCAACTTAAACCTCCAAGCTAGTAAGAAGAGCAATTCTTTCGTGTTGGTCTACCTTCTACGGTTTCAGAGGAAAACACTTTGTACAGGAACACACTCTTACAACCATTATCTAGTAGCCATGAAAATTTTTCACCAAACCAATTTCACATGAGTTTCTCATGCTCCAGTGAATGACTAATTGTTTTTCACTCTATCCTGAGTATACACTAGGTTCTTTCTACAGTTCACAATCCGTATCAAGACATCTGCACAAATCCTTCATGTTATACCTGTACCCCCACAAAGCTCCAATTTAGAACCATCTTAAATACAATCACAAAGGGATGATGTTCTCCTTTTAAAGCCCCCCTAACTGAAGTTTTTCTTTAATCTCTTACTAAAGAGTACAAAGTTACAGAACACAAGCATGAAGAACAGCTATACATTTCTAACTCACCTCCTATATTTCTACAAAATTTAGTAGAATTTATTTAAACATCATGAGCACAAGGTAGCCCTTTACAATGCTTTTAAGCTTATTTTAAAGGCCAACACACACAGTTTTCTGCCTCTAGTGAGTGTCCTCCTATGGAGAGGACACTGCAAAGAGGTCCAAATTATTCAAAAACACCATTTCTCAGCCAAAGTCTGCCCTTGCTGAAATGAAAAGACCATTCAGTTCACTTAACTGGGAAATCAAACAGGCTGTTTTAAAACAGAAAAGCAGTCTCACTACCTTATGTTATTTGTTCTGGCTGAATGGGGATGACACATCTCAGAGCTTAAATTATTTCACCAAATCTCAACATATGTGACTACTTCCTGGCTCTGATATTTGATATTTCTATTGTTTTGGGCAATTAGCTACAAATCTCCATGCCTTCTAACACACAGCCCAAAATATTGTCACCTGGTCTCTTACAAAATGCAAAATTACCAGCACTATTCAGAGTATGGTAAGTGACTGAAGATAGGTTTGCATTGCGCTTGCCTCAGGGTGACCTGTTGTCGCCGGGGCAGGCTGGTAAGAAGCAACCACTGCACAAAGAGTTGAGGGAGTAAAGGAAGAAGCTTAAAAGGAGATGTTACAAAAATGTCCGTGTATTCCCGACAAATTACTCCTCTCTAAAGATAGTTCTTAGGGATTTGTATCACATAACCTCCAATATCTCAAAAAGTAGACAAAGATTTTTAACAAATAAATTTAACATGAAAAATATTACTGTTGTTAATATTTTTTACTCTCACCTTTGTATTTAGTATAATTGGGTAGTGAACGCATTTGGCAGACCTAAAAAGTAGTTGAAGGTGAAAGAGTTCTCTTGTTTTTTCCTTTAAATAAATACATTGAATTAAGTGTCCCTTTTTCCAAATAACTTACAATCATCTGTGCATCTATTTTAATATCACTCTATTTAGCATAAGACTGCCAAGATTCTAGTTACGTTTAGGAAAGATATCTTAGAAAATCATAGGATGCTTTTTTTCCTTCTCTTTTCCTCCAAAATATTTTTTAAAACTTTCTTTTCAAGGTATAGTAATGTTGTCTTTAGCTACTGACAACAGTATTATCTGTCCAGACCAGAGGGAATTTGGTGGTTGGAGTTCAATGAATATATATTTCTCCTAATTCCCCATCAAAATGTGACACCAAAAAACAATAATCCTATCTTGGGGCCATAACTCTGATGCTGAAAAACATTGAATTCTGAATGTAGAGATTAATGGTTGAGAAATCTGTGTCTAAAAAAGCTACACTGAATGAAGCTAAAAGGCATTTCACTCCCAGGAGGCAATTAATAGATGGCAAGAATACTGCTCATTTACAAGGTTACGTTTAACTGGTAGTGATGTCACAGAGCCAAGTAAATGGTAGAACTGCATTAATGGTCCCCAAACCCCAAATCTCAGCACTCATTAAGACTGAGTCATAGATTAATGAAGAGACGTTTATGCTTTCAGTCTGTGCCATAAATAACTACATAGCATTAAAGTCAGCTAATAGGGTGGCAGAAGATGTCATCTTATGGTTACGATTTTAGAGATGTTTATTTCAAAAGAGTGTTTTTTCTTAAAGGATGCATTACAAGTCACACAGAAGAACTACACAAAGCTGTCAACAGAGTTTCTTTTGGGAAACTGTCACGTACACTGCAAACAACAAAAATCTTCAAACATAGAAGTTTGGCAGAACATATGTTCTTTTGGTAACTGACACACTTTCAAGTAGGTAGAAAATTCAACAGCAAAGGTAACCTTTGACCAGAAAGACCCTTTCAAGTTCAGTTGTTTTTCTTGGCAAATTGGCAGAGATAATTATTGGACACATTATTCTTAGGTTATACTTAATAATAAACCATCAGATACTCTTTTCACTCTCAGCAGAAGATGTTGGGGGTTTAAATATTTCTATACAAGAATTAGCCTCAAAAGTTTCTGGGACTTGGAATAATGATTTTACACTAAAAGCCACCCAAAAATTTTCTGCTACTCCAGTAGTGTAATATTTTTGGTGGCTGTCACCAAAATCTAGCAATTAACACCAGCAGTTATGTATACCTAGTTGCATTCACTTTGTTGTTAACTATGTGAAGTTTCCAAGTTAATACTGATGCTGGGAAGAACTTCATTAGAGTAAGATCTGGCATTTATTAATCTCAAGCTTTTTTTGATATATCACAGATTTACTTAAGTGACAAAATTATGGTTAAAAACTGCTCCAAAACACCACAGCAATTAATTAAGCAAGAATACAGATTTTGATTGGATTATAAATAGCCACTACTTATTTTACACATAAATATCCAAATGTGAATTTCATTGCTAGAATTTTATTTGCAAGCATAGAATTCAAACAAATTATTTGATCGTTGAGCAGAATTTATCAACCTTTATAGTGGTTGGTGTAATTTACTAGCATTTTTAATGCCTGATGAACTGGCTTCCAATATTAATTAACTGTTAATTTCTTTCTATAATTTATTATGAATTGAATTTTTACTTTACTTAAATGTAAATAAAGATTATTTTAATGTTTTTCATCCCAGAAGGGACCACTTCCAAACACTACACTTTTCTGTCTTGTACAATTTTTCCTAGTTTAGTACCGTCAAACATCCTTCGGACAGACAACCTGAATTTGTAAATGTAACAAAGAAATTTATTATCATTACTTTTAGACAAAGGCATATTCCTGAACACTTTTACTGTGAAGAGTAGTCCAAAATCACTAAGAATATAGTTGTCAGTAATTGTGGCTTGTGGAGCAGGGAGGGGCTGAAGAAGTAGAGGTTCACCTGATGAATGTGTTTATAAAATACAGTGCTGGGGGAGATTGTTTATTGAGACAGCATCTGGACAAATTGAGAAGTGTATAATTTATGGATAATTTTATAATCACAAACTATGATCAAAGCAAGACAGAGAAAATAATAGCCCCTGACAAAAAGTATGTTTTCAGAAATAGCAGATACCTTGCCTGACTGACTTGCATGCACCTAGACCGTGATATCAGATTAGGAGCAGAGACAGAACGATTACAGTTTTAACGTGATCCCTGCTCTTCTGGCACTGAATTATTTGGATCCATCCAACCAAGTTCTGTGCCAGAAGAATTTATCTCCAGAAGAAGTCTGAGCATTTGTTTCACTCCTCATATGGCCAGCCTGCTCATACCCCAGGAACATGTCTCCATGGAGTACCAACAAAGCTGTCAGCCAACAACTGAATATCTGTCTAGAAATGAAACAACTAATTGTATACAGAGGCTGGGCCTCTTGGGTGTCATCAGCCTTTGTACAGATTTGCCCACTGAAGACAGGAAGAGTTCCAGTATTTTTGCCACTTGACTGGTATACATTAACAAGCCAAGAATGAGTGTCAATAAGACATTCCAAAACATGCACATCCTCTATCACTCAGAGCCACTTATCTTGCACTTGGTAACTAGTAAGATTGATGAACAGGAGAAAAAATTTATATGTTACCTGATGGAAGAGTTAGATATCTGCTGGGACTAATGTTTTTAAGAAAGGACAATGAACGTCTTTAAGTTACTTCTCTGAAATGGACAATTGGAATTGACAACACAAATACTTACAAAGAAGATCTGTAAGGAGATATAAAGCAAGGTTGAAGAAAGAAATTAGGAAAGTTTTTCTGAGAGTTTCAAACAAGGTTTTAGGACCAAGTTACAACAGCTTAATGTTTTCTCCTTCTAAGCAGGAGTTATGTTTCTTTCTTTGCTGTAAAGAAGATATCGTTATTAACCTCCTTGTTTCTGTCACACTTGAAATTCGGTGAGAGGTTGGAAGACGGGCTTGGGAAATTCAGTATCTGATATAGACTTCTAGTTCCCTCTCAAAATTGATCAAAAGTGACTATTAATGTTTGAACTGTTGCATGTCATCGTTCAGAGTGCTTGCTTATGAACTAGCTGATTAAATACTGTTACTATCAGACCTCAGCCTATACAGCTGCCTAGTTGGAAAAGACATCTTGTAATTGTTAATGCTGGTTTAAGAGATCACTTGAACTATGAGGAAAGTGAAAAAGAACCTGCCAAGGAAAGATCACAGCTCTATAAAAGTCAAAGAACAGAAATCTTGGAAGAAAATTAAACTAATTTTGACAGTGCTTTCTATATGAAGTGGTAGCAAAGCCAATAAATACTCTTCTGACAAGGTGTCATGACAGCTGTAAATAAATGCCAAATTCTTGTATGAACAGTGAGTTGAAGAACTTTAATTAACTGAACTACATTTTCCTTCCCACCTATATGAATTGGTTTAATACATATTAAAATAATTGGTGGAATTTAAAGACCACACATTAGGGGTCTGGTTCAGGCCAGAAAAGATCAGAAACTCTTCTTGGAAAAGGGAAGAGCTATAGGCAGTGCCATGTAGTATCACCATGTGCACATACTGTCAGTATGTACCTATTGTCTGGTAAAATGTCTTGTAACATATTCAAAGGTTCAAGGTCCTTGACCAAGGAGGTTTTAATTTTATGATGTCCACAAGCCCCTCAGGATGTCCATATTTCACCTCAGGTGAAAAAAATTCTACTCCCAGTGGGTCAAATTTGAACTGCAATAATTGAGCACTGTACTTTGCGTAGCATCAGTCAGCAACTTTGTTTTATGATGAAGAAGAGTATCAGGGTAACAGATAAAGGAAATAGCTATTAGTTTAACTGAGGCAGGGAGAATTATAAGGGCAAAACCATTAGACATACTAAGTACACATCGCTGGGAAGAACAATTGACAACATTAATAGCAAATTACTGAACAAGCTGGTTTGGAATACTGTGGAGATTATTGCTATTAGTTATGGTATCACATTACCGAATTCATTTCAATATGCATGAAACAAGAGACATATTACTTGTTGTTTCTACTTTTTTCTTCCCAGCACAAATAAGGGAGAGTCAGTCTCCTGAAAGAACAGGTGGAAATGATGATGCAAACCACTGCATTTGAAAAAGGGTCATGATAAAGACAAGAAGGTCACAGGAAACAATTTGAAACATGGAACCCAATTTTATGGTTACTGAATTTATATTGTTTATAAATTACCACAACAACTTGTGGTATCTGGGACAATACCCAAAAATAATTCAAGTAGAACTAAGCCTTGTGGATGAAAGAGAAAAGAACAGAGGCTATGTATAAAGGACTAAAAGTTTAAAAAAAAAAAAAAAAAAAATCAAAGCAGTTTTGTGTTTGTGTGTAGAAACTAAAAGATGAAGCCTGCTTGTAATTTCCTCGTAAATACAAAAATATTGCATAATTAATCTCCATCCATACTAAATATCTCCTAGTGTCATTACAACTTTAGCACCATTATTGTCTTGTACTAGAAGGAAAATCAATGCATTGTGTATAGTGTTTTCTTATCTGTTGGGAGCAGAAGCATGCTGGTTTCTGAGCTGTAGAATCTGTTCCTGCCAGCTAAAAATGTAACATGTTGTAAATGTAAGGTTAAGCTTTTTTATAAGACTTGGTGCTTCCTACCCCTAATTTTACTATAGAAAGCAGGCCATACTTTGCTCTCATTATAAACTATTGCTGGAATTGAGATACTGCATTTCTCCTTCCTGCTATTTTTGTGAGACAGAATGATAGCATCTAAAAGACCCTGCTTTTGGTGGTGATAAACAGTATGATATGCCAGGTTGTTTTAATTCAGAATGGAGCCTTTCCTCTTTTTTTATCCAGAAAGGCCATAGGTACTTCATAGTCTCAGGATCATATTTGGTCAGCACTACTGACGCATTTGTAATAGATTATGTGTCACTTCTTCTATGGAGCCAAAAATGTCCAGGTGGAGTTTTCTAGAATTTCAGCTAATCTTCCCATATTTCCAAAAAGAACCTGACAACTACAAATTGCATTTAACGGTGGCAGTGAAAGCTGAAGGACTTATTAATCATGACTGCTGTTCAAGAAAAGTGCATAGACAAATGCCAACACATTTAATTGAATAACACTGACTCCTGGATCAAAAAGACAACTCTTGCTGGTGATTTCTTTTTCTGCTTAAAAAATGGGAACATGACAGTTATTTTAAAACAGCTGCTAACTTGAAGTTAGCATAGTAAACAAATAGATATGTAAGAGGTATTTTTGCTGACTTTTGTTCTTCATTGTTGCTCATGACATAATGCTCATGAAGTCCTGTTGACAACTCCAAGGCCAGTGCAGAATATCCTGAAAAGGATGTTTGACATATTTTTCCGTTCTTTAAGAAAAAAGGCCATTTCGGATCACTCAATCAAGACTTTCAAATATCATTTTGACCTTGTATTTATGATTGCAGACTGACCAGTGACACTCAGTTCCAGGTTTTTAGTACCAAACAATGTAGGTACAGACTCACATAATCTCTTTCTTTTTTTCTTATTTCTGTAAACCAAACCAAACCCCACAAAATGCACAAAAAAATCCACAAGAAGCCCCCAGCAACAGTGCTTGTTTACAAAAGGAAGTTAGGCTTCAACAAGACATACCTAGAAGACAGAGTGTTATGGTAGAACAGACCTGAAAGAACATATCTAAAAGCTGATATCACCTAGCTTGCTTGGAAAACAGCGATCGTCTAGGTGACCAACCACTGTCACGCAAGGGTCCAGCTGCCTTCTGCACTTTAAGAAGCTATTGAATTATACTTCAAAGACATGAGTTCCAGAACTCCAAATTAGTTTCATAGAGCTTAGGAGAGGAAAAGAATATGAGCATACAAGTTTCCCACAATACAGCTCCCTAGATCTGCTGCAAGTGTCAGCAGTGAGACGTTACTGAGCTGTTATTGAAGATTCAGCATCTTACAGCCCTTCCTACCTATCAGCCCTTCCTGACACACATGACAAACCAAAAACTTAATGCTTGCTTTCACACAGCTAGAAGAAAACCCCCTTAGTCCTTCTACTTTTTCATTTTGCCTGAAGAGGGAAGTTACTGACTACTTCTCCCTACCATCCACAAAAATAAAGTGAGCATCACCTGTTCTTTCATTTTTGTAGTGAAGTAAAATCTGGCCTGAAGGGAAAATCAGCAACATGGGGGATGGAGATCCTTTTCACCCCTACAGGGTGCCATCAGTGTGTTTTGCAGGAAGGCTTGTTGGCAGTCTCCTGCTTGAGATCTTGCCTGGGGTTTTGACTTTCATTTCTCCTCCCTCCCTTCCCCAAACAACTTAATTTTGTTGAGACTTCTCTTGTTGCTTGGTTTCCCCCATCTACAGCTTTAAGTTAAGATAGCTTTTCAGCAGAAACATAAAGTGCAACAGGGAATTAAGGTAGTGAATTTTCTTTGAATTTTGAGTGATGTTTGGAAGGTTTTCCTGGGCTAGAAAAGGAAGATAGGAAAATAAAAATGTGAAATTTTACCTTATGAATATTCAGAGACATAGTATGCTCTAAGACATTTATGTCAAACCAAACTGGCTGACTTCAGCCAGGCAAACTAGGATGAACAGATGAAATTCCCCCACTTGCCAATTTATTTTAGGCTTACCAAGTCACAAGACAGTTTTCCCTTCAAACAAGTTTTCCATCAATAATATATGAATAATAGCATTCATTCCTAATGAAACACTTTATCTTATATTGTATAGTTGTTTCCTCATTAAAGCCATTTCCTCCTGGTGCTAGTAACCACATAAAACTTACAATCTCATTTGCATTACATCATGAGTATTCTCCCTCATCTACTATCCAGAAAAAATATTCTTGCTGTGAACATACTAGAGGTGTTTAAAAGCCAAAGGAGAATAATCGGTAAGTTAAATCATTGTCTTTATTGTCTATTAACTAAAGCGATCAGAAAAGGGTGATTTTGGTAAAATAAGAACAGCTGGAAAGAAAACAACAGAGAGATAGACACATGGCTGGGAAGTCTATTTTCATTGATTCTACCTGTGTGGTCTATTAGGAAAGCAGTTAAACTTGTTTGGAAAGTTTTAGCTAGATATTGAGAAAAAGGGGAAGGAATTTACAAACAAATTATTACTGACTTCTATTTACTGCAGTAGGAAGCAATACACAGGATTGTCATAAATGGTCTACAAAGGAGAGAACAATTGGTTGTGGCATCTTTTTAAGTTAAAGATCTTAACTACAGTATGAATTAGGGGTTTTGAGATTTGATTAAGTCAGCACGGTGTGTTAACCATGCGGTTGTTGATGGTTTTCAAAATAGTTTCTGACGTTAGGAACCAAAACTATTATTCTTGTTCTAGGTTGAAAATACCATATTGCAGAGAGCTGACTATGTATGTTAGCCAGGTATATGATGTAGGTGATGCAATGAGAGTTCAGACCTTCAATAATAAACATGAGGAAGAATGGAAATACATCTCAACGAGAACCAATTTTCCAGAGAAGTTTGAAAGAGCCAGTACGTAATTAAATGTATCTGAAAAGAAGAGATATAGGTTTCTCTAGATCTATTTCTTGCACTTGAATCCAAGCTTCCCCAAATCCTATATGTGCATGAAAAGAGCTGGTTCTCCCAAGGCAGAAGCTAAAAAAGCCTTTAACCTGTTTATGAAGGCCAGTAGAGCTATTCAGCAAATAATCACAGAATCACAGAGTTGTTATAGTTGGAAAGGACCTCTGAGATCACCAAGTCTACCCACACACAAACCCACTCCCTACAATCTTGGCCACAGATTGCCCTGAAATATCACATCTACTCATTTCTTAAATATGTTTTTTCTTAAATATTCTTAAATATGTTCATTTCTTGAAAATGCTGAACACAGGTATTATTTAGATTTATTTTCCTTATCTGGAACCTAATACCTGAGTCAAAGTCTCTTTCTGTCTCACTCAAGGTCAGAGTCTTCCCCTCCTGTAAAATAACTTTTTATTTTCATTAAAAAAAAACTGTATAAAAAGACTCTTCAGAGAGGCAGTATTAGAGGTACGCACTTTAACACATGGTGATGTTAACATTCAGAGAAGTGGAAGACGATCTTCCCAGCTTAACAGGCTGACAAGCACTGATACTGCTACTGCTTCCTATCTAGCAGGCTAAAAAAGTATCTGTTTAAGGCTGGACTGAGCCTTTCTCCTGTTTTCTCAATGCTTAGTTACTGGACAGACATCAATGCAAGAGTCACAGGCAAAGAGTAAAACAGGAAGCCTTCTGGAGTCCTTACTTCTGGTCCCTATTTCCAACTCAATTTATCTTTGTTTCTAAATATAGTGAAAATTTTGATAACAAAGCTGAGAAAAGCCCCCAGTAGGTACCCAATCCTATCAGTACATTTTTGAAGAAGACTGTCCCCACTAAGCTAGATTTGGGCTTGTCCAGTGCTGGGTTGTAAGGTTATATTATGTGGTCATCATAGAAACATTTTTGTAAATGTTTCCAGGTTTGGAACCTGTCTGGTCAATTACCAAGTTTTTAGCTGATCTAGTGAAATAAAAGTGAAGTGCATCCTCCTATGCATATCTGGATAAAATCAGCTGGTTTCATAAATCACTAAATTGGAGCACTAATTTAGAGAACTAAAAGAAGACAACAAGTTTGCAATGAAATATATTTGTGGGCTGGGCCCTGTTTGACATAGTGACCTACTGCAAACTGTAACTGAATTTTGTTATTTAATTAGAAGGGTTTTTTTCCCTCATTTTTCATTTGTACAAATAACCAAGATCACTAATTTAAGTCATTTTAAAAGAAAAGCCTAGCTTCTAGATAAGGAAGAAGGATCAAATTGCTGATATACTTAGTGAACCTGTCCCTGGAATTTCTGATAGGGCTCTCTTTATAGGATATTCTGAAGGCAATATGAAAGAAGCAAGAAAAAGAACCAGAAGTACATTGTTAAATTAGAAATGGATGAAAAGAGATTTACTAGATTGTCCAAAATGCTGGTAAACTCAGGTGATATCCTTAAACAACTCTTTTTTTTGGAGTCAGATGCTGATAATACAACATCAAGTCCAAGCACATTGAAAGTGGTGACACTCCAGGAAGGATAATCCCCTGAGCAGAAGACAGTTTCCATAATCTAAATGCCACATAATAAAGACATCCTCAGGAGTTTTTATATCATAGAGCAGTTGACTGGACAAAAATACATACTGGGTATATATCTGAGCTGTTAGGTAAGAAAAAGAGCAAACACAGTAAGCCAGAGTGCCTCAGACACCGTCCCCAGTTCCTGAGATAGTGTCTAAGCATATTGCTACATTTTTTATTTTGCCTAATCCTGAACTATTTCAAGAAGAAGTCACATGGAAGACATGGATAATTATGGATTCTTTTCCTTTCCTACATATCTAGAGAAAGTTGAGTGTAAACTCAACTGAAAAGCGGGCAAAACTTGGAGAGGAGGTGGGAAATAAAAAACTGTTCTGAGCAGGAAAAGGACATTTTGTATGCAGCAAAAGACTTTGCTAGGCACTAAGTCCCCATGAGAAGCCTTTACACCATTCTGCTATGTTACTCCTGACTATGGATAGGCTGACTGAGATTGATGCTATGGCTTCATGCACTCTAAATTTCCTCATCTTGGAGTCTGCTGTTTAATGCTACATTTCTTCTTTTCTGAAAAAAGCTGGAGACAGGCCAAGCCCTCAAGCACTTCTTAGCTCACATGAACATGGTTCTGTCTCATTGCACTAACATCAGTCCAGTTGTCTACAAGTATGTGCTGTCTTGCAGTATGTGACAGACCCTATACATGACAGGGAGCCCTATGACCCTGCTGCAGCAAGGCACTGTGGTGTTCAAAGTGAAAACTCTATCTTGGCAGGTACAGTAACAGCTATGCCTGTCCTACCTGTAACACAGGTATTCAAGAATATGGTTTTATACCTTGGTGTATCTGAAGGTGGATGCACTGCTTGCATATGCTTCTGAGAGCTGTGGATGCAAAGCAGATCTGGACTCGTGGCACTCTCAAATGTATGTTTGAAAACCAAAGTAAATGGGGCTGAAAAGGTGATGTTGCAGCTGTTCTTCCACTAAAGCCCATGTCCTTCCTTATTATCACAAGATCCAGCCATGGCAGGATGGTTCATAGTCCAACCAAGGCCATGAACCTCCTCATCTTAGTTTGATGCTAAACCTGCTTTGGGTGAAAGCTAAAATTTTAAACCTCTCTTTTTGGCCTAATTTTTTCAATCATGGTTGTGTAAATGGTTTAACAGCATGTTATGGTCTCTGCTATAGCATGCCAAAATGTTGAAATCATGATTTTTTAATCATCTGATGAGTTCCACATGGTTACATTATGGTCAATACTTTAAATCATATTGATTAAGTTCCTCCACCTGTGCGCTCCAAATGATTGACTGCTGTTGAAAGTGTAAGAACTCATAAGAGCAACAAAATTAGAGACGAGCTTCTAGCAGATGTTACTTCAACAGGAGCCACCAATCTCCAAAACAATAGGAAATAAGTTATTACACGAGCCAGCCAATATACACGACAGGTTGATTAAAGAGACATCATCTAGCATAACAATTGATATTCTCTGTGAATTAAATCTAGTATGAAGACTAACTTCAGTTTCTCTTCTGTGGGGAAATTAACCTTATAAGAATTTAATGTAAACAGATGAATGGCAGGTGACAGCAGTATAACATTTCACAGACCTGATTAAGGTAATCTGTTTTTCAAGGATTATTTGTTTTTTAGCACTGTGCTTCCCTTAGCATCACTGTTAACTATTTGCTAAACGATTCCATTGTTCTTTCTTCAAGAGCTTTCCTTGCCAATCTAGTAATTCATTCTTATCTGGCTGCAATCTTCATATCTAATGTTTAAATTTTCTGTTGCTTCCTTTTACTCCAGTATTTTGTCTTTCATTTAGAAATAGCTAAGACTAATATGCCACTATAAATAACACACTGGCTTCATGGTTTTCTCTTTGGTAATTTCTTAGGATCTATGATGCTTAATTGTTGGATTTTGTTTTTAACTTGTCTTACATTTTTATTACTTTTTTCAAACACAGCAAGGAAAAATACCAGAGCAGTTTCCATTGCAAACATGAACCATTAGTATGAATGGTTAGCACCTTGGTAACCCCTTCTGTTTCAAATTCTGTCCCACAAAAAGCAAATGATCATTTGTAAAGTCAAAATTTTGAAAATGTGGAGAGATGAGAAGAATCAGGCATATATGCTGAGCACATGTAATATTGATTGTAGGATGTCTGAAATTTATTTCCATGTGTAACCTTTACTACTAACCTGAGCAGGAAAAGCTAAAGGCATTACAGTCAGGTTCTTTTGCATATGTTACTGCTGATACTCAGAAATAACAATAACGATGAAAAGGACGAGTTAGACTTTTATGGTGTTTTGAAAATAGTTAGAGGGCAAATTCAATCATGTGTGGATGATGTAATTTCATTATATAACAGTATAGAGACAAAAAACCTTGGTAAAATCTTTCATTGGTTGAATTTTTGTTAGTTCATTCAAGTTTAGCTTTATTTCATTTTATATTTTCAATACCACTAGCAGACAAATACACACAAAATCCCCCAAATATGTGTGTGTATACATACTTATATATATATATATATACTATATATATATATATGAAACAGATAAACTGGCAGTTACCTGGAGCAACAGACTGCCACAGGCATTAAGCTTCTGACAGAGCACTGGAAGCTGAGGGCTGGACACTGCTGCTAGTGCCAAAGGTAGAGTAGGGGCATGTGGGCTGGTGCCTGCTGCTGCGGGACTGTTTGGTGACAGCTGAGCCAGGCCTGACTTCCCGCGGCTCACATCTGGTCCCCAGTGCTGTGCAGCAGGAGGCTGAGCCAAGGACCTCAGTAAAGCCTGGTGTGCTCCTTGGCACAGCTCTGGATGTCCACTTATAGAGCTGGCAGCTACATGAAAGTCAATTGTCTCAGTGCCTGTAACTCCTGTACTGCCTAGCAGATTCAGCTGGATGGTCATGGAACTAACTTCCCTCCACAATTTTATTTCTCTGGTGAGTTCTGACACTTCCAAATTATAGTCAGTCATTTGGAGTACACAGATGGAAGGAAATTTACCCAAATTTATTTTCAGGCATACAGACCATAAAGGCATTCCCCAATAGGAAGGAAAGCTTTAGCATTTCAAGCTCTCAGTTTGTAATAATCGGGACCACAACATAATCACCATGCATGTCAAATAACATCCCATCTCTCTCCTTCCTTCTTGCCTCTTTTCTTCCCAAAGCAGGACTTGCCCAGCCACAACCGCAACTAGAAACCTCACTTAAGGGAGATGGAAAATTCAACTTGCTTACATTTCTGAGAAGTCTTGTGCCATCTCTGAATTTATCATCCCAACATACCTTTTTGTATAAAAGGCAAATGATAGCCAGTGATAAAGCTGGTCATGTTATGAATAAACTATCCCAGACAACAAAACATTGTAGAAGCAAAACATTTACTTTTATTCCAATTAAAAGTCCCTCTATTTAGTGTATAAGCCCATTTTAATGAGGCCTATCATGTATAAATAACATGGAAATGATATTTTACGATTTTTTATTTCTTGGAGACAACTTTTCTGAATAAGCATAAGAAATGTAAATCAGGTACTATCTCAGATTCACATAAAGACTTGCTTTCCCAGGCCTGACAGATTTCTTTAATTTCATCTACAATATTATGTCAAGCAGTTTCCTGTTGTACCCTTAACCTTTCCAAACTAACCTTGTCTTTTCAGCATAAGCCACCTGCTGCACTGTGGGAGGAGTCTCAGGAGAGCCCAGCCACCACAGTGCCCTACAGGACACTTGCCCCCTTTCTGAAGATGTAAAGCAAGACAGGGAAGGAAGAAGCAGCAGATGGATAGAAACGCTGAGCTCAGTGGTTTGATGGAAAGCACTTGCAGGTGCCACCAAGGGTTTTAGAAGAGCGTTTCTATCATGTAGTGATAGAAACTGTAGTATAGATAGGTCACTGTAGTGACCAGCATTTGCGCTGACCTACAAATACTGTGGAGAAAACAAGCAGGGCAGAAAACAGTGACTAAAAAGGATATTGGTAGGAATCTGAGTAGAAGTTACACACCAGGCAAGGTATATCAGGGTGAGGATATGACTGGACTGATTGGGAGAAAGAGGCCATGAGTCACAGACAGAGGAGGTACAATGTGGTACCCTGCGTGTCTATCCCACATCTTAGGCTACCTATGCAAACCCCCAAAAAGTGCGGTATAGCCTTCCAGGGGGAAGAAGTTGCTAACAGGAAAAGTGAGGACACCTTTCAGAAGATTTTTCTAGCTAGGTGGTGTTTGGAGCAAATGTACACTTCAGAGACAGGTTGAGGAGCTCACAAGCATGATGAAACAGTTACCTACTTAAAAATTTTGTAATCAGGAAAAAAGGTTTTTAAAGATATAGTTTGGGCAAGTGCTCTACACTTTTGATGCTAAGAACAGCTCCTTACTTTTTCTCCCTTTGTTCCCTGTACTCCTTGTAGTCCTGCAGTTCCCTGTCCCTTTAGGCACTGGCTAAGCCTCAAAGACAGGGAATCTCATACAAAAAATGTAAACGAAAAGAACAACAGATAAAGGCCAAAGGCTTTAAAATGAGTTATTCTTCATGATGTTTTTCTGTCATGTGTAATAAAGTCAGCTGCATTCCTTGTCATCTGGATGTGTTCCAGGGAAATGCAAGTTGTCACAACAAATAGAATAACTGGGCAAGAAAATAGTTATTCCAGGCCACTTGCTCTTGGGATGTTTCATTCAGTTATTTCTTCATGTGTTCATTTTCAGGTAGGTGTGTGAAAATTCACCTTGTTCATCCCAATATTATATCTTACTGCTATAAAGAAGTGAGATGTGACATGGGAGAGCCACTGGAAAACTTCCTACTTCTAAACCAGTACCAGGTACTTCATGTTAAGTGGTGAATTTTAACTCCTAAGAAGCTGAGAGATGACATCTGTGGAGCTCATAGGCAGAGCAGACTTGGTCCTACCAGGTAAGGCAGAACATTTGGATCCAGCTTCCAACTCTAGTCCATCCCTGTGTGTGCTCCCAGGAAAGGGACTTTGCTTTCCATGACCAGAGCTCTCTTACAGTCTCTGTTTTTTGGGGGTGGGGTGGGGGGAATTCAAGCTCAGAGATTATATATTCAAAGCTGTGTATAGCACTTAGCTATGTGTGTCTTTAGACCTATCCAGGGCATCTTGACACTGTAAAGCATATTACAACGAGCAGATAGTGGTAATTAATTTGATGACTGAACAAGTTGGCATTGCACTGCACCTATTAGACAAAGGTGTACATTTATGAACCTGAAATGAAAATGTGGTTTCTCACCCAGCCAAGAAGCTGGATGTATTGAAGTTCTTTCTGTGTTTCACATGAAAGCTTTTATCCTGGGTGTGTTTACTTTGCATTCTGTTCTGACCATTTATTGTTATTTGTCAGGCATTTGTGAGGTGCTCTGAGTGGCCCAAGCCATAGAAAATGACTATGCTTGCTCAGCACCTATAACCACAGAGCAGCTGAGAAAAAAAGGGAACCTACTGTTACAAACCTTACAGCTTGTGAGCACAGAGCAATGCAGACACCATTTTTAAGGGAGCCCAAAGTCAGTGTGGATCATTAAGCTAGGCAATAGTCTCCGTTAATCTTGTCTCTGGGAAAGAGAAGTTGTCTGACAGTAGCTACTCTAAAAAGGGCCACTGGTGCTTAAGGTCTAGTTCCAAGGTCTGACTGGTCATTTTTCCTTCCCTGCCTACATACCTCCTCCCTCAAGAATACAGGAGGAAGGTTTTGTGTGAAGTTTTCTTCTGCAGTCTCTTTTTCATTTCAAATGCTTCTATAGCCCATGCAATCTCAAATACAAATGTGTGGTCTTGTAACATGCCAGGAAGATCTCTTCCTAACAGAGACTTGTTAGACTACTTTTGCCATTTCAGATGTTTGTGGCTTGGAAAATCAAGAAACACAGAAATTCTCAAGACATGATGGACTGGACAAATGTCTGAAGATCCAAATGTTAATATTGCTTGTGAGTCATGTGATTGTATTGCTGGGGGGACTTTCAGGAGCTTTTGAAGGGACCTTGACATTTTCCACAAATCAGGTGTGATAAAAAGGAGAGGTGTAAACCTCTGCCATGAAAGCAGAGTCAAGGAAGTGTATTACCTAGAGAGAAATAAATTAAGGTAACAGCAATAACAGCCTTTAAGAGGAAGTTATTACAATGCCCTGTTCCGAGTTGTACATCATGAAGCACAGAATCCAATATAATCAATCCTGCACTGGGTTAACCCTTTACTTAATGTTCATGGGGAGAAAAGTGATTAGGTGGTAGCCTGTCTAGATCATTTGCCAAGCTACAGGTGTAACTCCAGTCAGATCCATTGAAGAATAAGCTTAGATGTGAAAAAAACTTCATCATTTTTCATAAGCTTTACAAGAAAGCCAGTAGACTGGCATTTATAAACTGCAAAAACAAATTGCTATTTTCTGGAACTTAATGACATTGACGTGCAACTTGCACAACCAAGACTGACAGTTTTAAGAGTAATAGTACCAGAAAATTCAGACAAATGCAGATGTTTAGGTAAATTTGGTTTGTATGATAAACCAAATAATCTTTCAACTTTGTATGCTCTGATAAAGAGGGAAACAAAACATGGGACAGAAGAATGAATGTAATAGAAATATGTAAGACAGAAAAATAAATACAAATGCAGGAAAAAAAAATCAGAATTTGTTTGATAAAATATTCAGATGGCTAATTATCCTGGCAATCAAAATTTCTTCATTATTTCCAGTTTAATCTTACTGATGTCAACTTTCAGCCATACGCAGTTGCTTTTAGACTAAATGCAGGGGTATTTTTCTGTTAATTGTGAATAATAGTATTGCATTAAATCCTCCATCAGAGAAATACCTAGAGATGCAGACTTCCTTGGCAGAGTGATGGAGGAAACATAGTGCTATTAAAAAACAAAGACCTTCATTTTAGGCTTGACATAAATGATTTGGTAAACTGTCAGGGAAGAGACTGAATAACTCTGAAATGTCCTTCAGAAGGGCAATTGTGATGAAATCAAAACCCATGGGAACCTTGTTAAGAAAGAAAACCAAACAAGGTCCTGTGGAACTAGATAGGGTGTTAATCATACTCCAGACTCGATTGGCCTGGGAGCTGGGGTGCTCCAGCCACAAATCTTCCTCAGCAGGAGCCTGTCCTTCTCCACGTTAGTGCAAAAAGAGCCCAGGCTCTCGCTGGTTAAATGCCAATCTGATGTTTCTAAAGCTTCTGTAGTGTGAATTCTGCCCCTGTGGTTGTTCAAGGCTGGCTGAAGCCCTAAGAAAGCCCAAGTACATCCAGGCAAGCATCAGTTCAGAGCTGGAGATAGAGCAGGCGGGAGAGGGCCATAAGGCAGGATAGCTTTAGTGGGCCTTCAGTTTTTAAGTTATTGAAAACATAGAGACTTTGCAAAGTGAAATTCTGGCTTAGATACAAAAAAAACAGCTATTGTTGCCGTAGACTTATGGTCTTATCTCCATTTTCATTTCCTAGATACATCACTTAAAGCTATATCTTCAGTAAGGTTTGAAAGAAAGGCATTTCCCAGGGGAAGTGAAAGGAGGAAAAAAAGTTGATATTCCAGATCTCTTATTATTTGCATTCAGAAAGAGAAAGGCTTTGGCACTTGTTATTTTACACTGAGGCTTCTAATTTAAAGTATTTTTTTTCCCATAAAATTAAAGACCTTGCCACCAAAGTTGTGCTGAGGGTGAATGACAGAGGTGGTGAAGTCTTTAACAAGGAATCACTGAATCACTGAGAAGAGAAAGATGAGGCTAACTAAGGTTTTCTAGGGACTAGTCAGCAACTCAAGTCCTGCAGGATAAATTTAAGAGAGCAAGTATGTTAAATTCAAAAACTGAAGTGAAAAAAAAAAGCAACATAAAGAGGAAGATAAAAGGGAAAAGAGAAGATACTATCTAGACTGTTGAAGAATGCATTAGGTGGGTGCATAATGTAAAATTACAAGATTAATAAGCTAAGCATCACAAGGCCAGTGGCATCTGTCTTAGGAAGAAGTATTCAGTGAGTCATCTGCTCCTCCTCCCAAGCAGACTGCGAAAGCAGGAGCTAGATAGGGGTGACATGGACTTTGCCTGCCTGCTCATAGCCCACAGGCTTTGGCTAACCTCTGGTGCCAGCCCACTACCCCAAGTACAGGGCTGCCTGTACATGTCAAGAATGGTCCAAGAGAAAAGGGAATTGAGTCTGATTTTATTTTGGGTGTGTTAGCAATCTCCACCCCTGAAGGTCTCTGCTCCCAGGTTGTTGCTCCCCACCTAGTGACCTGCAGCAAAATTAAAGGAGGTTCTGTTTTTTCCTGGAGGACATGCATGACCCCTACCAACCTAGAACCTGTCTTTTGTTTAGGCACTTATTTTGCACCTATATATATGGTGAACAACTTGTGCCCTGAAGTAATTAATCTATGCAAAAACTTTATCAATCAATAAACAGATCTGAAGAAATAGTCTAACGGGACATTTTATACACTCCTGTTTATCATTTGCTTACACGGTCTGTTAAAATAGGCCATAAGTTTCTTCTCCACTGAGTTTAGCACTGAATAGTTGTAGTTCCTAGTGAACATAGCCTGACCTCTTGCTATAATGGATCATAAAGAAGATATGGATCAAATTTTCAACTAGATTGTGACTTGTTCTTCATTTTTGTGAAAATATCTGAGCAGTGGAAAGGATGTTTACTTAATTTGTTAGAAGAAGTGATTAACCAATAAATTTGAGACGTGATGACAAACTGGTTTTCAGATGCTTAACTACTACGTTCATATAAAATGCTGTTCATGTGTAGGTCCACTGGTGCAGCTGTGTGAGTGTGCAAGTCGCTTATGCTTAAACGGAGCTTGTGCTTGAAAGCCTGAACTTCCATTTGGCATTTACTACTTCATAAAATAGTTCGATGTACCTTAGATATCTGCTTTGCTGTTTTAAAGGTATATTAAGTATTATTTTTCAGCCCATTAACATCTTTTGGACCTAGAATAATACGCTTTAAGTCTTTTGATGGCTTACATAAGGCTTTCTTATGTTTTAGTTTTTTAAATTCAACTTACTTATTTAGCTTAGTTTAACACTAGTTATTCCCTATTCATCTACACAGAGAGACTTTTATTGCTTCCGTTCTGCTCTCTCAGCCTGAATCTCAAGTTAAATATACAAGCAAAGTTAGTGATAATTCTATATATCACAAATATGCGCTGCAGAAAGTATATGCTATTCCTTGCCTTTTTGGATTTTTTATATTTGGATTTTTAATATTGAATATTCCAGAAGGCAAAGCTATGTGCCTTAAGGAGTTACAGTCATGAAGGGTCCATGAAGGCTGTATATCTGCTAAGTACTCATTTTTTTTTAGGATTGGCTAAGGATGGCCTTTGGCACTACACTGGGGAGCAACTCAGATTTAGTTTGTGAGTCTTAGCTACTTTATCTGTATCCCGAGATCCATCAAAAGCAGCAATATTTTTAAGTATGAAGTGCCCTTAATGTTCAGAATGTTTTTGATACAGAAAAAGGAAAAAATATAAGAAAAAGCCAAAGAAAGAGAAAAAAAAAAAAAAAAGAAAAAAGAGGAAAAAAAAAAAAAAAAGAGGTTTTCCAGTCAGTGTGTTTTCCTTTCTGACGAAACAGTAGGAGGAAAGGGTTCTTTCTGCCGTTAGACTTTCACACCTCTTAGGTCAAATGGCAGTTTCCTTAAGTGTGTGAAAACTAAATTCACACTTTGAAGATTCTTGTTATAAATTTTTATGCCTCTGTGGTTTCCCAGACTTGGTAAATGGGAACAGAAAATGTCAGAAATGATCAAACCTAAGCCTCCAAAAAACCAGCATCTCACATGCTTAGAAAATGTATGTTAAAAACCTAGTCCTACCAATAACAAAGCAAAGCTATAAAATTTGGCTTTAGTTAGGGTCAGTGTTCAAGATTTTATCTGCCCTGTAGTGAAGGTATTTGAAGTGAAATCCTTAGAATGCTAAATATGTTGGCAAATGACCTCATCAAATATAATGCAATTTTGACTTCAGCACCTTAAACTAAGCCAGACAAAGCCCAACTTCTCTACTTTTTCAAGGCCAACTGTGTTTTAGATGCTGTCATTTCAAACTTGCTCAGGGTAGGTGTCTTTTAGACTGAAGTCAGTTGGACATGTAGATGTTTTGCTAGGATTTATCAAGCATTACCTCAGCATACCAGTTTATGAGGACTCACTCATCTGATATATCCATTGCCACTAATTTGCCCCAATTGTTTTCTAGTTTTGAGTTAAGGCTCCAAGGAAAGAAGAGGCAACATCAGCACCCACATAGGTCTGCGGAAATATTAAAGAGCAAAATAGATATCTGAAAAGATCTGTGAGCTATGTAGCAGCTCAATAGATAGACTTGAAAACATTGTTATTTTATTAGATGTCTAGCTGAGCATAAAGAATTATGCCCAAATACTTAAAGAAATGAGCCTTGGAAACTGAGGTCTAGTCAGGCCCGTTGTAGAAAAATTGAGAAGGAAAAAATGTAGATGATTTTAAAATACAAGGAAAAAACTACAGGCCGCTGATGTTAGAGATATAGGGGGGCAGATTGATGTTTCCTATCATCATTGTGCCAAGGGATTTTGGTGCTAGTATGGGCTCTAACAAAATATCCCTGACAAAACAGAAACAATACTCTCTTTCTTTCTAAGACAGACACGCGTATTTCAGTTACAATAATGCTATTTATCTGTGGACCAGGACACATTTACAATGGTAATTATATGTCAAAGTAATAGTTGAATATTAAATGTGTCCAATATTGCATATAACACACATTTTTCAAGGTATGTCTATTATTTTTTTCACTCATGTTTATTTTTTTATACTCAGATAAATGTATTATTTTCTTCATGCAAGTAAGTTGTCTAAAACTTAGAATTAAGAAGTGAGGTAGACTGTTGAGGATATTGGTAGAATGGGAACACATTGTTCACATTCTATGTATAAAATAGTTATTAATGTCTCCGAAAACCTGAAGCTTTTTCATTTCTGCTATTAAAAGACCCCAGAATAGATAATATATTGAAAGATCCTAGAATAGAAACTACATAACAGAGGCCAGAATACCATTTTGTAAAATGTAGGACTAAACGGCAGAAGGCATTTGAATATTCAAAGAGTTGTTGTAGATACCAGAATAGGTAACAATTTGCTTAGCACTTTAAAACATAGAGTGCCCTGGCTTTGATATAGGATGAAGAAACATATAGTTAGAAAATGGGTGGTCACTGTATATTGACAAAGGGCAAATTATAGATACCAAAATCTGTTGGAGTATAGTACTTAACAGGAAGATTAAGTGGAACCAGCTGAAATACTTGGGCTTCTTGGAAGTTTCTTACATTGGAAGATACAGAAAGATCCTCTACCAGATCAGTCAGCACAGTCAATGGGACAGGAGTATTACCAAGAAATTAAACAGAGAATACCTACAAACTGCCCATACAACGACAGAGGAGAGCAAGTCTGCTGTGTAGTGTTCATTTGTGTGCAAGCTTGGAGAAGCTCTGCTTTCAAAACAAATTCAATAAACACAGGCAATGTAAATTCAGTCAGTGGTGCTTCTAAGTGAATACATGATTTATGTAATTGTCTGAAAGTGGGAAATAGAAAGTACGAAGCCTAGGAATCAAAAAATAGCATGATGGTGAGTTTGAAGTGCAATAAAAAATGTCAGTGACAACTAGAATGTGTTAGTTCATTTTGTTTTCTACTTTGGTGACAAAAGTATGTTGAAAGAAAAAAAACCAACTGTGTTATAAACTATAAATACATTGATAGCTTGATGAAATACATTACTCATTGGGTACACTATAAGAATGAAGAAATTATAGTACATGTAGTTTAATATTCATGTTAGATAAAATTATGAAGATTGTATAAAAGTACAAGCATGTTCAGTAACGATGACAAAGATCTGTTATCAGCTTGTCATGAAAGGCAGGTGAAACTGATAGTTGTAGATGATGATAAACTACAGTCTTTCACAGAGTGACAGATACTATTTCTTCTAAGTTAGAAACAATATTTTAGTGTACTAAGAATGAGTATGACCATTTTTGTCCATTCATTCTTCTTTAATCAGTTTAAGTAAAAATGGAGAAAATTGTTGCGTTTAAACCTTCTTCTGACTTAATCAGTATAGTCTACAGAGATTTCAATCAAGTCTTAGTTCAACATTTCTCTTCTGAAGTGATGCCATTTCTGTTTAATTTCTATCATAACCAGTAAAAGATCTTTTAAGGATTTCATGTCCTGTCACCTTCCTATTTTTAGAAAGATGAAATTGTCTTTTTCAGCCCTTGGTATTTACACAGAATCACAGAAAGGTTGAGGTTGGAAGGGGCTTCTGGGGTTCATCTTGTCCAACCTCCTATATTATCTCAAGCAGGGCCATTTAGAGCCATTCGCCTAGAACCATATCTAGATGGCTTGTGAATATCTGTCTCCAAGAATGAAGGCTTCACAACCTCTCTGCACAATCTGCTCCAGCACTCAGTCAACCTCACATTGAAAAAGTCTTTCCTGATTCTCAGAGGGAGCCTCCTGTGCTTCAGTTTGTGCCCATTGCTTCTGGTCCTGTCACGGGCACCATTGAAAGCAGCCTAGCTCTGTCTTCTTTACACCTTCCAGGTATTTATGTGTACTGATAAGATCCACCCTCCCCCCCGAGCCTTCTCTTCTCCTGGTTGAAGAGTCCCAGCTCTCTCAGCTATTCCTCATATGAAACATGCTCTAGTCCCTTCATTCCAGTTACCATCAAGGGCCTTCCTTAAAGCCCCTCCCACTGCCAACACCTTGCCACAGACATCAGTGTGCCTTCCCTGGTCTTATGCAGCTGCTGCGTCAATGTTGTCATCTCTAATTCTCTGCCCTCCAGTCCCATGCCTGATGTGTAATGGGGGTAGCTCCTCCTGCTGATGCCCCAAGGTCAGGGTACCCAGCCTGAGATCGAAAGCTTTATCTGAATACTTGCTGGCTCCCATTCCTAACAACTGAATTTAGGCACTTAAGTATTTTCTGAGGGTTTGGCTCTAGGTAATTTCTGGAAAATTAACCCTTACTAAGAAATTAAAAGTTATGCCTCCTAATGAGCTTTGGTTCACTCATGCTTTTTTATTTTAACAGGTGTTTGTCCAAGGAGTCCAAGGAGAGAACTCCATATATGACCCTGTGCTTCTGTTCTTTCAAAATTCTCCATGAAATGTCATCGTTAGTAACTCTAGCAAAGAATATTATTGTCCCTCTGTTGTTTGAGAGGGGAACTTGAGAAGCGCCTTTCATTTACTTACTCATTTCAGTTGCAGACGATAGCGAAGACTTAGATGACTCAGGCTAGTATTAGGTTCAACAGCTTTGATCTTCTTTGTTTCCTTTTGCATTTGAAAAATAAAAAGACAAACTGAACCAGTCAGAAAACCTATCTATTGTTGAATCTCATGGACAAAGTTTTTGAGAATAAAGTGGAAATATAATCAGAATTACTTAAAATGTCATGGACATCAAAATAAAAATTGCTAGGATAATTCTCACTCCAGATCAAAAGTCAAAATAAAGTTGTTTTTCAGTGGATCCCACTGTGATACTATGACTGCTCTTTATAGGACTGAAAGGTATAGCAAAGAATTATTTCATCACAGCTTTGTTATATATAACCTTTTATTATTTTTTTTTTCCTTTTTGCTTTTTCTTCCTTTGATTGATTCTGCAGCACCAAGATTAAGCGACATGATTCAGAAATCCTGAAATTCTAACTGTTGGAGGGGTTATTCCTGTTGCACGAACACAGTAACTGAGGAGATCATAATGTGGAAGTGGAGCATAAGGAGCCACCAGGGGTAAAGACCCAGAAGTACGTGGTAATAAAAGTGTACTATAGTCTAGGGCACTGCACCATCAAAGAGAAGAATCAAAGGTGTTGAATTAGATGCCTGTAGCCTTGTGATTAAGGCAGGCTTCTAGAGCACAGCAAGCATGGAACTTAATCTCTTGTATTTGGTGGGGAAATTTAACCCAGGTCTCCCCCCTTCTGAGAGAGCATTTTATATAAAATCAGTTATTTTCTATGCTCAGTTCTTTATAAGAAGTGTTCCTGGCTTCCAGATAGACAGAAGCACCTGCATGATGCCTCAAGGCGGATGTCAAAAGTCTGGGAAAAGGAAAAGAAAGGAAGGATGTGAAGTCACCTTTCCGTGAAGTTTTTTTTGGTTGCCTATTTCCAGGTGGCTGCCTGCTCAGTCTCAGTATATAAAATTGTTAATGTAGCACACCTGTCTCTCCCATTGCATTGCACTGAGATCTGTGGCTCTGGTGGGAGCTGCATAAGTAACCAGGAGGGAGAATTGTGGGAATTGTGGGAATTGTGGGAAGAGAATGAAGATGGAAAGAAGGTACCTAGAAGCTCTCTGCATTTGCATGCCCATCCTTTTCACTAAATCTAGTTTCTGGCCACATTCTCCCAAAACTGAAGAAGGTCAGCCTTATGTTTGAGAAATGGCCAAAGCAAGTGACCTGAACCATTTCTGGGAGAGTGCTACCATGGCATCCATTCACAGAGGAGGGATCACTGATCTCCCTCTTGTTAGCTCTGCCCCATGTTTCATAAAATGCTCACCACACTGAGAACAGAGATCAGAACGAATGATGTCTCCCTAGCACAGCAACTGCAGGGAGGAACCCGGTTCCCTGTATCCTGCTCCCATAATCATATTGTTGTTTCATCCCACTGCTGTTTCATATAAAATGCACACAAAATCCATGTTCAGAAAGCAAAGGCTGGACTATACTTTGGTCAGTATTTCAAAAACCTTGTTCTCCCTTTTATATTCCCCACTCCCCTTATTATTCGATGAATGGAATAATGACACTTTTCTGCAAAATGGGAGATGTGGTTTAAAGCACCTCTGAAATGTGGAGAGAAATCCTCTAAGAGTTACTTCACAGCCATAAGAGATGGTGCTATGACGTCCTCCAGCAACTGCTGATGCACAGAACTGTATTAGAGCAGATCCTAACAGCAGTAAGAGGAGCACTTTGTTTGTGGGCTCCAGTTTAAGACAGGTCACCTAACCTTGAAAAGACTAAGGACACTTCAGATTATGAACTAAAGAAAAGATGTGACAGGGACATTAACATTAAAAAATATAGGTGTCTACAGGCGCTGGATGCCTCAAAAGATAATTGTCAGATTTTGTCATGATTTTGAGAACTGAAATTTTGGACTCTAGGCATATAGACGCAACTAAAGTCCCACCTTAAGTATCTAAACCCTTTGGGGTCTGGAACAAAGGGTATGAATTATGCAAACCATGTAGCTGACATTTGACTTGGTGATAAGTGCGGAGAAAAGCATAAGAGAAAGGAAGCTTGAAATAATGCCAGTTACCTGCTTTGAACAATAAGATGAAGGGAATGCAAGATTCACTGTTTGAGCTTTTATATTCTATTTAAAAGTTTCATTCTATTATATCTTTTAAAATGTGGCAGTGAAAACAGTAAACGTAGGAGTAAAAAAAAAAAAAAACCAGCCAGAAAAAAATAAACATCTATGCCTGGAGTCTAAGTCAGGGGTGCTTAGTTATTGCTGTCTACGACTTGTAGATTTGTGCATGTAAAAGGTATCTAGATGCACAACTGCATTGAACTAAATGTGTTTGTAAAAGATATCAATACAGATGCATTTGCTGGAATTTGCATTCTGAATTTATTAACTACAAAGCTGTTCCTTCATTTACTTTTGTTTGTTTAGCTGTGAGCCAGTAGTGTTTGCTCTACATGTTATGTTACTTGTTGATCACCATCATTATGGAGCTCTAAATGAGGGAAGAGTCCATAGAATATTTTAAAGAAAAAGGAATAGCTAACACAGAAATTTAGTGTAAATAACACAGTTGCCCCTGCAGCTAAGCAGCAGTATGTTCATTAAGTCTATGGGTTATATGTTCCCTGCTGCTCCAAAGTAAACACAGTAATTACCAAACATGTATTTCTGTCCTAGACATACCCCAGCCACAGCCGAAACACAAGGTTCAATGATGCACATTCACGTCACAAAATCCATTTCTGGATCACAGAGTTGGCATCCTCCCAGTCCACATGCAGTGGTGATCATATGATCACCCTTTTGGGTACAAACCATTTAGGCAGGGCATCGCTAGCAGAAATCAAGAACCTAGAGAAAACCAGCATACCGTCATAGTGAATAGGTAGTTTGATGACAAATGTCACTTCCACCAAAACAAAACAATGACCAAAGAGGGAAACACGGCTAAATGTAATGCAGTTGAAAATAATACCGCAGGTATAATAACACCTTTGTGTTCAGATAGAATATTGTGTCCAGCTCTGGACAACAACAGCATAACATGTTCATGGGCAAGAAAGTGAAATGCTGAGAGAAGGAAGATTTTTCTATTAGAAGTAAGTCAGTTTGGAAAAGAGAGTCATTTGAGGTAAGAGATGAGTAACATGGGTATATTGTGGGTAAGACTGAGGTGCTTGGTTATTTTTTTACCCTTCCTGTAGATCAGCTCTGGAATTTTCCACCTTGTCTGAAGACACTGTGTTGAGAGGAAACACTTGTTTTCACACAATGCATAACCAACTCCTTGCTGAAAAACAACATTATTCCCAAGAGATTTGTAAGACTCAAACTACTGTTGATATGGCTAATGAGAAACACCATCGTTGCTGAACATAGCTTCAGAAAAATAATAATAATAAAAAAAAGACAAACCTTCATGCTCCAGTGCAGAAGACAAAGACTAACAAGCAGAAGCCAGAGAGAAACTTTCCCTAAGATATAAGGGCAGAATGTAGAATATGA
The DNA here is from genome assembly GCA_013398155.1 of Pedionomus torquatus. Taxonomy (NCBI): domain Eukaryota; kingdom Metazoa; phylum Chordata; class Aves; order Charadriiformes; family Pedionomidae; genus Pedionomus; species Pedionomus torquatus. Next base: position 283,022 of record VZRU01014267.1, read on the forward strand.
ATTTTTACAACTCTGAGAGAGAGAGATTGTTAAGCTGTATGGAGCAGTGCTCAATGTTCCTACATAAAGGTAATGAGGATTATGAAGGGCTTTCTATTTAAGGAAAGTACATAAGTGGACGATCAGCCTTCAGCTTATCAGGGTACCCCTTAAACTCCTGGATCTGATGCACAATTAAAGTTCAGCAGTGCTTGATCAATGGTTTTACCCCACCAAAAAAAGAGGAAACAACTCTGGTGCTGGAACAAGGAAACTGGGTTCTGATCAGCTGATTTTGTGTTGCCAGCATTTGTGTTGACTCCAAGTCAGGAGTTTTTGGAGCAACAGATATATCTAAATAAAATTTATAAATAGCTGGAGTTTTGGTTTTGGTTTTTTTTTTAAGTATTTTTGTCATGTTTCATCAGATCTGCCAAGCCTCAGCTGGAGGAATTAAGCAGGCAATTTGGCATGAGGAAGGAAGTGGATCAGGATGGACATAGTCTTGGTGTCTTCCAAAAGTCACTAAGCCAGCATTGTTAGTCCTAATAAAATGTTCATATTTCAAATGATCAATAGCTATGAAAAACATAAAGGAAAATGAGATCTATTTGACAAAATGTGATATTTTTATAACAAAAACTTCTACTATCTCTTTTTTAATGAAGTTTTTTGTTTTGTTTTCATTTTAGTCTATTGTCTTCTTAAAACATAAGGCATATATCAAAAATTTTTAATTCTTGCTATTTTGAAATAAAAATGTTATCTTTCTGAGCACCTAAAAACTATCAAACTCTTTAACAGCAATTTAAGCTTCAAATTGAAGTTATTTTTTGCAATGTAATACATGTTCTGCTTTTCATATAGAGAAGAAATTTTCAATACAAGATAATATTCTATATTACAGAGTTTAGAGTAGTACTTCAAGACTGGAATTTAAGCTAGAAATCTCATTACCAGGGGCTGCCATCCCTTCACTATTCATTTTTCTTTCATATTCTTAGCAAAATGACCCCAAAAATATATCCAAACAACGGAAAATACCATCCCTTCATGCAGTCCTAGAACAGTCCTTAATGATAACTCTGACTTCACTCTCATAACGCTGGTTGTCCTCTCCTGTGCAATATATTCAGATAGTCCTAAAGCTATGCACATAGTTATATTCATAGTATAGGTGGAATTTACTTGCTCATCAGACTGGTCTTTTCTACATAAAGTCTCATTTACTACTGTGGAACAAAAGTCCTTGTACATACCCCTGTAGTTTTTGAGTGAACTTCTCATCAGTTTTCTCCTGAACAAGACAATGAGCAGTCCTGGTACCAAAAGAACATCTTTTTAAAAGAATAGGTCTTTGGAGTAACTTAAAATGAATAATTATCACATTAAAAATTACTGATGCCTTCTCTTTTATTTCTTCTACACCCCCTTCTCCTTGTTTTTTATTATTACTGAGAAGAACTGTGTTAGTTAAGAAGTTATCCCTTCTGAAACCTTAGGGGTTTCTCTTGCTATTTAAAATTTTTATCATTTAATAACTCCTTGTGCTTTCTTTCTAGTTACCTTCAAAGATTTCTTAGCAAGATTGAGCTGAATGTCAGTTTTGGGACATGCCAGTATTTTCTTCCTTTCTACATGAAGGATGGGATTCTAAACCAATTCCATTTGTTGCTGTTTGCTGGTTACATGTTTTTCTCTGTTGCAACCTTTTCTCAATTCTCTGTGTGTCTGCAGAAAGAAATGTATACTTGTTTTATCGTCATCCTATGTTTTGTTTTGGGGTTTTTTTTGTTTGTTTGTTTGGGGTTTTTTTGTTTCACTTTTTAAAAATAGATTCCCCAAATCAATTTTCTTCACCTTTTCTCAGCATGTGAATGAGCATAAAACCGTAAATTATGTTTCATTGCTTTATGTTAACTTCTCTTCTCTCTCTCTGTGAATGTGCTTCAGTCCCAGAAACTAAACTCTTGGATCTTTATTTTCTTCACGTTTCATTCCATATGCTGTTCTTGTATTGTTTTGGAAAAAGCCAAAAGTTTCTCACAGCAGTATAAATCACAGAAAGTTTTCCCTTGCTTTCTGAAGGATGATTATCAGAAGATGCTCAGTGATCTGCATGTCAGGCTCATAAGACCTTTACTTGCTCATTTAAAGAATACAGTAAACCAGAAATTTCTCTAGCAGCTGCTCTTTAAATGGCAGATACATCCTTCAAATTAGTCACTTCTCTTTCACTGAGAATATAAACTTCTGATATGACTAACCAGTGTCATTTCTGAGCTGAGCAATGGGTTTTTTGTAGTTATTTTTTGATTTTTTTTATGACATGGTGATGTCATGAAGGTCATTTCTGCTACTTTCCTTGAAAATGAGAAACAGAAAGCTTTTCTGTATTTTATTTTTTTCATAATTCCTCATTTAATTTATCATTTTAAACAAGTGAGTGGATGTATTCACTTTTATAGCTAATCAAAATTTTATATCAGTACACTATTTATTGTTACATAGTCACACATATTTAAAGAATGTGGAAAGACAGGCATAGAAATTTATTTGGATAAATTTTATTTCCAACCCAGCATCCCGCCTCTCAGCACACAGTCTTCTAGGAATGTTTTTTTTTTTTTAAGTGAAGTGTAGGGATATTCACAGAGGACCATTCTGAAAAACCTTGCCCACAGTAAGAAGTTTGGTTTCATTAGTTAATAAGTTACTTGTGACTGGAGACACAGTGATTTTATAAGTTACTTACTATTGTTACTGCAATGGATATGGTAGTGCTGATGTCTACATTATATGCTTTCGAACTGCTGTGCTTGGGCTCTGGGATGGAGCATTATCAGTTTGTAACCAAATCTTACATCTTTCTATGCTACACCTATCTTAATTCAGAGTGATAACAGTTTACTTCCTTCTACCTGTCTCTGCAATAAATTTACCTGCCCTCATCTGAACCAAGCATGACGTGCCACTCAGGAGTCACATCTCCTATCTGGCCAGTACTGTCAGGGATAATGGTGATGGGGCTATGGGAGGACCCGCTGCCCCAAGGTCACAGATGAGTTCCCAGGCTCCAGGTGCTGTGCACCACAAGACGTGGCAACAAAAACATTTGGGTCCTCTCTTCAGTTTTATAGCTGCCTAAACCATCACAGAAATGGTGCCTGTTCTCCTTACCTCTGCAAGTACTTATATGGTTCCAATGCAGATCTAGACCTTAATGCTCAGTAGCACTGAGATCTATTGGTAAATTTTGCATGTTTTCCCCCTCTCAGGGTTACACAGATTTTCAGTTTCACTGAAGATTTGCTTTCTGGAGATATGTGACTTTTAAGAAAAAATACCTGCATTTTTTTTTTTTTTTCATATAGCATTCAGTACTGTATGAGTCTTGCAATATCCTTTTAAATTAATCTTTTTCCCAAGAAAGACAATCTCAGTCTTGGCAATCTCTCATCACAGAAATTGTGCCATGCTTTTAGCAATTTTCATCACCTATTTCTACATCTCCTTTATCTCTTCTTCAAATAGATTGACCAGGATTGTGCACATACTGACATTGTAATACTTTCAGAAAGACAGTCTGTCCCATTCTTTTACACAATAATATCTTATTTGTTGCTTTGGGGTTTTTTGACCATTGCTGCACAGATCTTCATTCCACAGCATTCACTGTAAATTAGGAAAGCAGAACCCATCTGACTTGTTCAAATAGCTGCTTAGGTTCTGCAGTATTACCTTATAGACAATGCAGTATTTCATCTGTTATCATATTGCTCATTTGACTCTCTGGCATTCCCTGCCCTTTCATTTATCTTAGGATTTACCTTATTTTACAAAGTGCTTTTTTGTTCTTCTCCATTTCAGAAGCATGCTCCAAGCCATTAATAGAAAAACCACCCTGCTTCCAGACAGCTTCTTAACAGAGATGGTCAATATGAACAGAGTTACTACAGGAATCTGCTTACCAGAACATTGCTTACCATAAACTTATTTTGTGTTTTACTTGAGAGGTTCAGGTGTGAAAATCTGATGCCATACAGACACCTAGCAGCTTACCAGATCCTGTCAGCCTAGTAAAGCACTTGTATATCCAGAAGGAGAGCCTGGAGGTGTATGAAGATACAGGAAGCAGTGTCAGCTAGAGCATCTTCTTTTCATGTCACTGTGAGAAGGTATTTCTGGCTCGGTGATAACCGAGGCAGGACAACATGTTTTAGTATATCCTCTTTCATGCATATGTTGCAAGTTTTCAAAGCTGCTATCAGGCTGGTTCTGTCTCTTAAAACAATTTTTGAGCTGTCATTTCTTTCTCAGAAAAAATTGTTAATAAAAATTTTCCTCATAAGAAAACAAAATAAAAGAAAGCATCTCTCTTCTTTTACTTCTTAAAAGAAAAAAAAAATATTGTGTGTGTACATTTGTGTTTATTTGTGTGTATAAAATTTTTGGTCTTCATTTTGATTTTTGTTTTAAAGAAATAAAATTGCTATTTTTTTTCCCTTTTTTGGTAAGGACAGTTAGCATTAGAATTTTAGTTATACACCCTGAGTACTGCTTAAGAAGTCTCACAATATTCTGATTTTCTAGGAAGTGTATTGTTCTCTTCATAGTTGGATGCCTGAGACCAGGTATTTTCTACATATTGCTATTACCTATCCTAACGGTAGTTCTGTTGTTGGCTTTGACATCTCAGTCTTCTAAGTGCAATTTTGAATCATTGGGTCTCAATGTCTTACCCATGTTGTAGGATGGTTTGACAAACCTGGCGATGTCTGCAGCCAAATCCAAAAGTTAACACTTCAACTACATGATTTCTTGGATGCCTCAAATAAGTATCTATATTTGACATCCATGTTTCTGAAAGGAGAAAATACTCTGTAAATACCTCATGAAACCAAAAGTTTATGCTAAGTCTGCCTTTTCACTGAATGGATTTCATTTAAACACATTTGTCATGCAGTAAATTTACCATTCTAAATTCCTTAAAAGGGGTAGGAAATTGTACATTTTACAATTCATAAGACATGCATTGACTTTTATAAGGCTGAGATTGGTACAGATTGTCCAGTCTTGGACATTTAATTCTGACTTGCTGATAAAACCCTGATTTCCCCTATAAGGCAATAAGCTGCTTGAAGATATTTAATCAAAAAATCCATCACTTCTATAGTTCTTCCAAGATTCCCTTATTTCAAGATTTCCCTTTTTTCATCTGGTAATGTTTCAAGATCAAAATAAGAGCATCTTTTAAAATGATCAAGTAATGGTGCTGCAATATGTCTTGGATTAAGGAAAAACTGGCACTTAGAAGTAAAAAATCAGTTTTTGCTTTCACTTGCAGTTGAACCAATGGAAGTTTTTTTATTGTCTTTCGTTTTGAGAACCACTGACAAGATAACAAGGCTCAAAGACTAGACAAGATTGAATCATGGATACCAGAAATTCTAATCTCTTCTTCTCTGCAAATTTTATTTAGGAGAAATGCTTTAAGTGCTGATAACAGGGAGGAGTTTCAGTCTTGTACTTCCATGATGACATTTCAGAACCCGTTCAATGATCTCTCTTCCATTGCATTTTGCCACAAGTTTTACCAGCAACCAAAATGGCATTGCTGGTACTCCATCCTCTCTGACACTGTGGATATCAGATTATAAGGATCCTTTCATTGATTCTGTTAATCAAATACAGTATAAAACAGATATTAAGAACAAAAGCTCTTTTTCTCTGAGTTTCATGGATAGCCAAGTGTTAAATGTGAAAAATCTTTTGATATTTTTTTCAGTCAGGATTAAAATTCAAGTGAAAGAATTAACCTATCTGCCTCTTTGCTCCACAGGGATTTTTATTATTCAGATTTATTCATTAGAAGACTTGCTATTCATGTTTGCTCTATTTGCTTTCATTAAATGTTTGGCATTAAATGTCTTCCTATTGCATTGCTAACTAAAAAATAAAATAAAAAAGTCTGAGTACTGTGATATAAAATTCATATATCCTGACCAATATAAATGATGTATTCTTTTAATAGAAAACAGTAGGGAGTAAACAATAGCAGGCAAATACAATTTTGTATTTTTAAAAAAAACTCCGCTGAGGATGTTTATAGTCACCGAAACATACATTTCTTCTTATGGAAATGCATATGCTGCACCTGCATCATGATTTGTGTTTTGAAATACTGCAATTCTACTGTTTTTTCATTCATTAAGTGCATTTACAAGAAACACAGTTAATTCAAAGACATATAAATGCATTCTTCTTGTTTTACAGGCAATAGAATAAATGCAGCTCCCAGGATAGTGTAATACCAACCTATTCAATGCTTCTATGAACCGATTAAAAAAATAATGGAAAATAGTTGTTAGTGAAAAAAAAAATCCTCCAGCTGTTGCTTCCTCAGAGTGAAACTAGTTCTCTAAAAGCCACTTGAAATTTTGTCATTCTTTTAATTTAGACTAATTCCCTCCTGGCAGGGTGGCTCTCCTGTACAAAGGTCACTGCTTCTCCTGGGCTGGCTGCGGTGGTCTGTCAAACAATGTACTCAGGTGACCCTTCTTTCAGCTGAGGCCAATCCTTAAGAAAACACTTGGGTGCAAACCTTGCAGGTTTAGGTCTGGCTGCTAGATGGCATAAGCCAAAAGGCAGGCTCCACATCTTTCTGCCAGGGTGCCCTGGATGCTGGTCTGAGGCAATTGGCTGCTGTCCCTGTGGAAAGTGTTGGATAACTCCAAATTTTAAAATCTCTTTTACCTGCCCATCAGGCTGTCCTCTGTACTCAGCATAGCTATCTTCATCAGAAGACCCTCATTTTTTCCTGCAACAAGTCCTGCAGGACTTGCTAGCAGCAATATGGACACAGAGCTCCAGATCCCAGGACCAACCTGTGCTACCAGCCAATTCTGTGGTCACTTGGCAGCAGTCACAGCTGCAGCCACTGTCTCCTCTTGCCTCATCTTGGACTGCATGGAGCAGAGCCACTGTTATGAAGTAATAAATTCTAATAATATAATTTCTGTGACAGTGATGTCTCTGGTGATGTCTGAATCCCTCAGCCCAGGAGGTGCAGTGATTCAGTAGTTATCTAACCCTGCATCACCACACCATTCTCCCCTCAGACTTCTGTCATCCACTGCCTCATGGTGCCATGCTGTCAGCATAATTAGATGTCCTCAGTCAATCACAGCTGATGCTTGAACTCCAGTGGCCAGTCAGTGCAGTTGAATAACAACTCCTGGTAAGCGAATACATCTGGGGTGAAGTTTAAAGTGCTATTCAGGGAGAAGAGGTGTGTTGAGGTGAAGCTGCTTAACCTCCATTAACTCCCCAGCAATCTCCAGGTCAAATTTGTTCTCATAAAACATAGGTCAATCCATTTCTAAGCAGTTTTGTAAAAGCAAAGGCTGTGTGTGAGGAGCAGCCAGCCCTACAGTGCAGCTCTGCCAGCACTATGGCAGGGGCACTGGCTCATTGGGGCAGGGCTGTCTGAGCTGACGCTCACCCTCTGCCTCATCTTAATACACTTGGATTTAAACAGCACTAAATTGGATGGTCTGTGTACCTGTCACTGGAGCTCATATTTCCCTAACCCTTTGCCCTGGTGCTTTTTTATGTTTACTTGCTCACCGGTGAGATATATGTAAGGGCAGTGCTGTCCAAAGACTTTAAACTACATTTCCAAAACAAAGCAGTAATGAATCAAGCAGTATTAATGAAGGACAGTGAAATGGCACTCAATCACCCTTTCCCCCAGTGCCAGAGTAGTCATTAATGTTAATAGGAGTCTCCTCCGTGGATCTCTTCTCCACACACAGAGAGCTCATGCCATGGGAATCCTCAGGACAGTGCTCCTCAGGGCATCCGCGGTCAGCTTCAGGCCTTCCAACGTATTCCCAGCACATCAAAGATTAGCACAAGTATTAGTTACTTCTGAAGCATATAGTCACAAGATTGCCACTTATTTTGTTTCAGTAGCATGAACCCAGCAAGTCCAGCTAAAATGAGCACCTTCTGTTAAAAAAAAGAGAGAAAAAAAAAAAAGAGGGAAAGGAAAATAAAATAATTTTAAAACCAACAATGATAACAGTACATTTCCTCAAAATAAAATTGTTAGTGATTTTTACAATTAAATAAAAAGAAACAATTCCTGGATTCTCTATGTGTTTGTGTAAGAGAAGTCAGATATTTTGGCCATTTCATTTGTGTTATTTTGTCACCCTTTTTTTTCTTCTTTAAACGGGATTGAGGGAAGCTCCTATACTAGTGATTACAGAAATGGGAGTCTGTTTGTCAAGAGACAATTACTCTGGTCATATGCTGAGCGATTATTTTCTAGGAAATTCTACACATGGAAATATGAGGTTGCTACAATGCCAGGACATCCTCAATTACTATCTGTTGCTGTTCTTCTGAATTATTGCCAACTGTTGAAAAAGAAAAAAACATAAGGCAAAGTCCAGACCAGGAAAGAAACCCATGTACAGGCCAAGGCCATTTGCCCGTGAAGATGATGCAATTCAGAACCCTATGCAGCTGCCAAGAGGAGCAGAGCAAACCTCTGGCCCAGAGCAGCTAATGGTACTGACATGTTTCAGATCAGGAGCCAGGTGAAAGTTTTAATGCTTGAGCCTTTGTCAAACTTGAGCATCAGTTCCTCAAAAGCACAAATATTTGCTCTTAACTTATCAATCAGAGGCCACCAAAAGTATTAATGGAGATCCCACAGACTTGTATTTTAGCTCAAGTTCAGTCTGATGTCAATTTTAATTGAATTGTTGACTTTTTATTTTGATAGTTGTACTAGCATTCTTCGCAAACTGAGAAATTATTTACATTTGTGTGTTCTTCATAAGATAAACTGTGTAATTTTTGAGAAAATCACAGCATATGCATTAGTAGAATCCAAATTTGCCTGACAGACCACATCTGTAAATTGGATAGTGGAAAGTCTCCCGGCCCATGGCAGAGGGGTTGGAACTAGTGTCCTGATGTGAGGAAAAGAAAGAGATGCCTTAGGGACTTGCAGGTGGCATAACAGAAAAATAGAAAAGGTGATACCCCAACTCAGAATTTAACAGGTATCCAAGGGCAGGGTATCCAAGCAGAGGAAGCTTAGAGGAGAGGAAGGAAAACAAAATAAAAAGTTGAACAGGCAGATGGAAGTTGAGGACCAAAAAAAAAAAAAAAAAAAGATTAAAAAAAAGGTGCAGGAATCACAGGGGAGGAGGAGGAAAGTAAAAATAACAGTGACAAATGGCCAATCAGTATCAGCAGAATCATGAATCATAGGAGCTGCAGACTGGTGCAGTACCAAATCTGTCAGGTGATTGCACAATCAGTAGGCATCTCAATAAAAGTACTGGCAGGAGATCAGTATGCCAGAGGAGCCAAGTTCATCTTTTACATGACTTAAGTGAATTCTCTAGATTTGTGCTCAGAATTAAATGTGCCCCAGGAGATCGGCTGCTCAGGAGATTTCAGATCAATAAGCACCAGGGTGAATAATTGATATGGCAGTTAATAAATGGGGATTTTATGGTAATAACAATGATCTCTAGGTAATGAAATCATCTGTATGGCAGCAAATCAACAGTAGCAGATGACTGTAGCAAACCACAATGGATTATTTGAGAATGAAATCTAAGAAAATTATATTCCTTTCAAATTCTATTAGCCACAAACAATTAAAATGACCCCAGATAGAAACTGGACACAGATGTCTAAAAAAAATTAAATGGCAGGGTAATTAAAAGCAAGTGGATGTAGCATTTGCCAGGTTATCAAAAGTGACAGACTGGACAATTGGTGTGATATGAATCTCAAGCAGATCACAACAAGGGCGAGGTCAGAAGAGCAAGGGATGCGGCACTGCACATCCTGAAGAAGAGCTGAGGCCACAGCGCAGCATAGCAAGCATGGGCACTGTAGGCTCATGTGCTGAGGGCTGTGGGAAAAAGATAAATTTGTTGCCTTGTGAACTGACAAAAATCAGGTTGGATCATTTTTTCAACATCATGTGTGTAATGGTGGAGACTGCTGACTGTTTCCATGTCACCCTGTTGGGTGCCAGGGGTTGTACAAAAGTAAGGGGGTTTGGTGACTCCCTGGCAGGGATGATGCAGTATTTGGCCCAGAAAGATTGCCAGGGTGGATGATGAGGCTGGCAAGGGCCTGGGGACCTTATGCAGTTTCTTCTGCAATCCCACCATCCAGCTGGGTGATGAGTACCACAGTGCCACCACCAGCAAACCTAAAATCATTTCTGTGAAGGTGAGGAAAACACTGATCTCCCTCTCATCCCTCCTGTTGTCACTGAATAAAGCTTCTACTATGGCAGCTTTAAAAACCTCCTGTTCTTAGTGATTTCACTAAGAATGTTTTCTGAGATCCTTGTACTCTACTTCCTCAGCACAACTAAGAGTGAAAACACATGAATATATTCTTATCTAAAAGCATGTCTGTCTCCAGTGCAGTTCCCATGCACAAGTTTGCAGGCTTCAGGCTGCTGCAGGGAGGCACAGAGGGCTCTGAGGGCAGTGGATGCTCTCAGCACCGTCCCTGGCTCCATGCTGAAGCTGCACGCACTCATCCTCAGTTGCAGCAGAAGCAACGTTCCTGCAATGCCCTCCTCTCCAAAACAGGGTCTCTAAAATACAGGGTGTCACTTCCAGCTTCCTGTGAAGCTGTTGTCAGTCACCAGCTTCCTGACAACTGTGACAGACACTTTTATAGCTCTAGTTAGTATCATTCCTGCATGGGATAGAGAGCCATTCCTAAACTCTCTTCTTCATCCCAGTGATTGCTGAAGGACATTAAAATGCTGTCAGCAGCAGAGACCAGTGTTAAAGTACTTCAAGGCATAGAGAATGATTTAAGATTTGAATGATAAAAGTTACTTTTGCCTCATTCAGAGCACAGGTTTGCTGAGAATTTTACTACCATTTCAATCAAGACAGCATCTTCACCACATGTGCAACGGTGGGTATTGAACCTGTATTTTCAATGTTCCCAGAGAAACTCAAATCATAAAGGGACTGAGAAAAAGAGGGAGAGCTATTCCTTTTCTCATGACTAATACGTGAACTGAATTGCAACTGATTCATAAAATGAAATAAATTATTTAAAACTACCTGCAATGTTTTATACTGAATTATATGCTCATATTATTCCTTTTTGAGATGACACAGAGGGAAGGGTCAAGGCTTATGGGGGGGTGGGGGNGTACCTATTGTTGATTTAATCCAAAGAGTGTTTTCTGAGATAGCAGGCAAACTGAAACATTTCTTTACATTTTTCTGTGTTTAAGTTTTTCTTCCACAACGCAGGTTGAAACTGATAACCATATCGATAAAATATGTAACAATATTTTTATAAAACAGAGGGCCTAGGATTTTTCATGAGAAATAGAAGCGTCTCTACTACTGGACATTTTTCAAGCCATGTTTTTTGTCTCACTCTAGTACTTCCCAAGGAACGGTTCTGTATTTTTTTTAGCTTTTTCATATCTGAACCCAGAAGTGAGCTCCCACCACCTAAGGAAACAAAGCCACCTCACATGGACATTGCAGAGTTTCGCAAGTTTGAAGTGCTCTGGTTGCACACTCTGCAGGTCCCCATCTCCTCTGCTGCTGCCCGCGTGTGTGCCATGAATGTGTTCTGCCCCAGCCTTGGGTATTTGTGGCTGCAAGCCGTCAGGTGTTTATCACGGTGCAGAGCCATGATCCTCCAGGGATTCAGACTGGGACTGAAAAACAGGAAAACTGTTCCACCACCACTGGGTGGTGGAACACTGGAACAGGTTGCCCAGGGAGACGGTTGAGGCCCCTTCCCTGGAGATTTTCAAGGTGGGGCTGGATGAGGCCCGGGGCAACCTGGTCTAGTTGGGGGTGTCCCTGCAAGTGCGGGGGAGGTCGCACTACTTGACCTTTGGAGGTCCCTTCTGGCCTGGATGATTCTATGATTCTATGAAAAGAGGGCAGTCAGATGGTGGATGCCAGGGTCTGCTCCCAGATCAGAGCGTGGTCCAGCGGCCCAAGGGTCATGCCTCTGGGAGCTGGCTGATGCATCCTGGTCTAGGGTGGTTAAACACAGACTGTGAGCAATAGGATACACTAATAAATATCATAGGAACATAGAGTCATAGAATCATAGATTGGTTAGAGTTGGAAGGGACCTTAAAGATCATCAAGTTCCAACTCCCCTGCTAGGGGCAGGGACACTTCCCACTGGACCTAGTTGCTCAAAGCCCCATCCAGCCTGGTCTTGAACACTTCCAGGGATGGGGCATCCATAACTTTTCTAGGCAACCTGTTCCAGTGTTTCACCAGCCTGACAGTAAAAAATTTCTTTCTAATATCTAATCTAAATCTCACCTCTTTCAATTTAAAACTATTACCTCTCACGTATCATTACATTCCCTGATAAAGAGTCCCTCCCCATCCCCAAGATATTTTTTTTAAAGCATTTTCTCCACAGTCACCGTATTTCAGTCTTTTTTTCTGATAACTACTCATGTAATACAGTCCTGTCATGGTTGTGTCTCACTGCTGCTCTCACACTTCCATTACCTGCTCCACAGAAAACTTCCTGGAGTCCTAATCACCCAGTTTAACTGTGCATTGCCTGTATGGAGCATTGTTGCCTTGATGGAAGGTTATATACAAGCAGCACTATCTGGAAGAAATAAAGGCAAATAAACTGCTCACAGGAACAATGAAGGAACCTCTTACTCAAATCTGTGGAAAACTCCAGCAAAGGATGGGTCTGTCCTTGCCATAATAGCACACTATATTTCACAAAGACAGCAAAGAAACAAAGCTGACAGGCTAAATATTTCCCTGGTATCTTTAGTAGCTCCAAGCCTGATGGCTCGTTTTGATTTCAGATCCCTAGAACACACATAGATTCCCTGCCAATTGATTTTTAGAATGATAGAGAAAGAAGAATCAGGCAGTTTAGGTGCATACAATTAAGTGAATATCAGATCTGCTCGAACAAAAAATCAAAAGTGTTAGTCTAGTAGAACCTTCTGATAGATTCAGTTTGAGTGAAACATGGAAAGACAATTTTTAAAAGTTAATATTCAGTTGTGACCTTCAAACTTACCCAGTGATTGCTGGACTTTGCTCCCACTGGTCAGTACAAATAATCTTGTTTGGTAAGGCACTTCTGGAAAATGGGAGTCCTCTTGCTGCTTTCCCAATAAAGACAAGCAAATTTAAAACAAGTTTTGAAAACTTCTCCCATTCATTTTAATAGGAAAGGATGACCTTTTTGGAATCAATCTAAAGGATCCACAGTAGAAGCACAATTCTGCAGAGCTTCCTGTAAAATTTCAGAAGCAAGACTGTCATTGTTTTTATTTAATTAGGTCTTAATATGCTCTTCTATATGAACATAAAGCACTATAAGATTCCCTAGACTCCACAGCTGAGAATAATTTAATTTCCTCAGATAAAGGCTGCCTTTCCTGGATTTCTTTTGAAAGCTTGAGAGTTACAGACACCATTAATGCTGAAAGAAGCCTGTTGACACTCTCAGAAAGGGATTCACATAAATCCAGTGCTGAGTGCCATCATGCGGGTCTCCAAATCACACAGCTTTTCCTTCCTCATACGACAGACATCTCACACCAAGAAATGTTAATGGGAAAGTGAAAGAAGGATTAAAACCTTGTTTGGTCCTCCTTTGCTATTAAATCCATTACTGTGGCTCCTATTGAATTTACAAGTATTTGAATATTGCATAATAGACAGTCCTAATATTTTCAGCTCCACTTGTTCAATCAGTGTTCAGTTTCTAGGGCTGATGGGTACACCAAAGGAGGGAATATAATTTATTATTAATAAAAGTGCTCTTGTTGCTTGGTCTAATGGTGTCCGTTTTGTTGAATCTGGTTATTTTGAAACTGTGAAGTGCAATTTTTGCATCTGAAGTGATAAAAAGAATATTTTATAAACCTGGTATGAGGAGAAAAGTAAAAATACAATACTAGAAACATAGAGAAAATTGCAGTATGATTATTTGTTTGTATTAAACATGCACATGGTAGATTTGGCCCAGTTCAAGGTCACATAGTATGTGGTTCCAAAACATGGTCACTTAACCAAGCTCATCAGGTTTTAGTAGAGAAGATGGGTACATACAGGCTGTGTAAATCAGACTCAGAAATTTAATCAACTATGTCTATAATCCTGCAACAGATTACTAGTGTTGTGACAAATAGACAACAGGTTTTGTGTTTTATTCCTAGGGTCTTCCCAGACTACTTGGCTTCCATTTTCACTTTAATGTACTCATATGTTGGGATTTCCACCCCTTCCATATCTTCTCTTCAGTCTCAAATTATGCCTTTGTTTTTTTCCTCATGTGTATACCTGCTTCAGCTTCCTATACTGTTATAGATTTTACACCCTTTTTTCAAGGGAAGATTGCTTTCATATCTCAGTGAAACACAGAAGATTTCTTCTGTTTAATTTTTAAGCATGACTCTTTCTCTTTAGTTCAAATATAACAACTTCCTAAATTATACATGAGTTAACAGCAAGAAAATTCCTCAACTAAAAGCTGAAGAAGTGAATAAAGGAGAAGTACCTGGCAGACATAGAATCATAGAATCATAGAATGGTTAGAGTTGGAAAGGACCTTGAAGATCATCATGTTCCAACCCCCCTGCCATAGGCAGGGACACCTCCCACTAGACCAGGTTGCTCAAAGCCCTGTCAAGCCTGGACTTAAATACCTCCAGGGATGGGGCATCCACAACCTCCCTGGGCATCCTGTTCCAGTGTCTCACCACCCTCACAGTAAAGAATTTCTTCCTAATATCCAATCTAAATCTCCCCTCTTCCAATTTAAAACCATTACCCCTTGTTCTATCACTACACTTCCTGACAAAGAGTCCTTTTCCTCAGGGCTGCTCCCCAGCCACTCTCTGCCCAGCCTGTATTTGTGCCTGTGATTGCCACGTCCCAGGTGCAGGACCCTGCACTTGGCTTGGTTGAACTTCATGCCATTTGCATTAGCCCACCTCTCAAGCCTGTCCAGGTCCCTCTGGATGGCATCCCTTCCCTCCAGCTTGTCGACTGCACCACCAAGCTTGGTGTCATCAGCAAACTTGCTGAGGGTGCATAAACATAAATGGATTAAGATGAAAACCCAGTAAATTCCCTACAGAGACACATGCATGCAAGAGCTCATAATAGTAATAGTAACAACAGCAACAAAAACTTGGCTGAACATACAATTTTCTCATTTATGATTCAGAACTCAGTCATTGAATGAGTGATGCAAGTATAAAAAGGCAAATCTCAGAGGAAGGGTCTTCAAGGGACTTATATCCATGCTTACAGGCTGAGCATCCACGGTAAGCAAGAGGATTTAAAGCCTGATGAAAATTTGTGAGACTGAGATCATATTATGCAAGTTTGCAATTACAAAGATATTTCATAGAATCACAGAATCATACAATGTTTACAGTTGGAAGAGACCTTAAAGATCACCGAGTTCCAACCCCCTGCCATGGGCAGGGACACCTCCCACTAGACCAGGCTACTCAAAGCCCTGTCCAGACTGGCCTTAAACACTTCCAAGGATGGGACATACACAACTTCTATGGGCAAACTGTTCCAGTGTCTCACCACCCTCACAGAGTAAGGAATTTCTTCCTAATATCCAATCTAAATCTCCCCTCTTCCAATTTAAAACCATTACCCCTTGTCCTATCACTACGCTTCCTGACAAAGAGTCCCTCTCCAGCTCTCCTGTAGGCTCCCTTCAGATACTGGAAGGCTGCTAGAAAGTCTCTCCAGAGCCTTCTCCAGGCTGAACAGCCCCAGCTCTCTCAGCCTGTCCTCACAGGAGAGGTGCTCCATCCCTCTAATCATCTTTGTGGCCCT
>VZRU01014267.1:310153-414810 GCA_013398155.1 Pedionomus torquatus
TTAGATGTCCGGAACAAAATTGTAAGCAAACATGAGGGATCAATGAGGTTGTTGTCCAACTGAATTTTGGGTTGGGTTGTGGGTTTTTTTTGTGCCTTCAAAAAAGTCAGGTCCCTAGAGAAAAAAAACACCAGAGAAACCAAAGGTGACTGGATGGCAGTGGACAAGTGAGGCAAGGCTCTTAGGGGCCAAGACTTCCAGACCTGGGGTTGTATTTCATGTTGCTGTTGCATAGGCCCCCTCCTACCCTACATGGGAGCATCCGGGCCCAGTACAACCCTTTGGAAGGCAGCTGGGAGGAGAAGGGCTTCCTTGGGATCTTGTGAAGGATCATCTGCCAAAATGCTTAAAAAGGAGTCCCAAGAGAAGAAAAACTTTGAGATCCCTGTTACCTGCTTGGGTAACAGGAGTGGAACAAAGAATCTCACATTGTCTCCCTCTGTCTCCCCTTAACCCCTCACCTGAACCATTTCCAACTAAGAAATCTTCAACTGTGTCAAGTCCTTCTTTGAAAACCTGATTTTAGCTGAATAGCAAAGTTTGCATAGTTCTTTTCAGACAAGTAATGAGTAGAAAGCTGTAAAAGAGAATTATTTTCTATATAGACTTAAAACAATAAAAAGATGCTTCTCAGGTTTTATGTATTCTGCCACCATTGACAAACACTTCACTGTCATCCAGACCTATGTGAAAAGTAATTCCATGTGTTTGGGACTGTACTTTAATCTAGTTTTAAAAAATGTCCTGAAACATTTATCCATTTTGCCAGGCATGGAATGCTATTGTCACCAACAGGGTTTAGGGGACAGTGAAACATTTCTCTATTGGAGCATTGAAACCTCCTGACCTGACTATGTGCTGATCTGACAGACTCAAGCATTTCTATAAAACCTCATAGTTTCAGAGCATAGAAATTCTGCTTCTCCCTACTTCACACACAAGTATTTTTTTTAATTTTTTTTTCACTGTTGGCATTTGATAAGTAAGGATATAAGAGGAAGTAGATCAAGTTCTTTTTTTTTGCTATTGTGCTTTGGTATTATAAAATCAAAAAATAGTGAAAACCTTGCACATGAAAGTATTTAATACAAGAAGTATCTGCTTAATTTCTTGAGCTCATGCCAATAATATGTAATTAAGGTCTGTATATGTATAGTTGTCTATCATACAGACTTTAACACTGTCTTGTGAAACATCTGGCATTGGCCAGACCTGGGAAGAGGCTACTGAGTCAAACACATCACTGATCTGATCTGGTCTGGCAATTTCTCTGTTACTACACTACCTTTCTGATATAAACTGACCGGTAAGAAATTCACAATATTTGCTCTCCAAGGCAAAAGATATCTCCAGCAGAGGAAGCAGCTGCTCCTCCCCTTGGTTCCTTTTCCCTTTTCCACGCATCCTGAGCCAATAGCTTGTCCAGAAAGAGAGGTGTTAGATTTAACTGACAAGCCAGCAGGGACATGTGTATATTTCTTGTGAAACTTGGAAGTTTTTTCTCAGAGTTTCTGATACATTTTATATCCTTCTCTGTACACATCAGTGGCTAATGTAAATTCATATTTGCCATCTACATGCTGCAAACTGTGGCGTCTGTAAATTGCGCTTTTTCTTGGCATCCTTATTGCAGATTTCATACTTAAAAAGAAATATTCAGAGCACACTGATTACAAAATTAGATAAATAAAGTGATTAAATGTTGCAAGCTTTTTTAACCCTTAGGAACATTTGCTCTACATTATGATCCTTTTGAAAATGTGTCTCTAGAACAGTACTCAGAGATTAATACTTTGGGATGAACAGTTAATTAATACAAGGAGTAGGACTCTTGTTACATAACTTTAGTACAACTTAATCCAGGCTAGTCATCCAGGCTTCCACTCTAAGACACTAATTGTTTTTATTGACTGCAGAAGCAACCTAGAAAATTATGTTAGATCAAGCTAAGTCTTGGGTTGCAAGAGTAAAAGGAGATGAACTGCTCTGAAAGAGAATTACATGAGTAACATTAGTCATGAAATGGAGACCCAAAGGAGCAATCCTCTATTGCTGTTAATTACACAAATCAAGGTTATCAACACAGGCCTGGTCTGAATTGGTCTGAATCCACAGCGGGGCTCTAATAATTTATGGCAATATTTGCCTTGCATGTGTTGCAGTTAAATCTTGATTCAGCAAGGGTCTTAGACCTCCACCTGAGCTTAGTCATGAAAGTGGCTTAGGGCAAGGCGCTTGAGTCTCTGAAGTTAGATACATGCTTAAATACTGCCTTTAAGTAGGACCATATGCAGACTTACACACAATGAACTAGTTTCCACTGGATCTAAAGAAATGGTAATGAACAGGACAGGACAGGACCGTTCAAGTAGTTGATTAAAAGTTTTATCATTTGAAATAGTAAGTGCACCATAACTCCTAAAAAAAAACCCAAAAACCAGGGACCTTCTTCAGATGAGAAGATGAAATTTATGACTCTCTCTACAAAAAGAAACTAAACCTAGTGAAATGGCTGAAATTATTTGAACTGAGGATGAGGCCATCAAGATAAAATAGGTAAGGAGACACAAAGGTCAACCCCAGCAGAAACCTATCTGGGGAAGGACCAGGGAGAAAAGCCTATAGCCACCAGCAATTTGAAGAATGTTACAGTCTCATTAAAAGCATTTAAGAGAAATAACTGAAGAGGTAGATGATGAATTGTTGACTATTTCAAATTCATTGCCTGGCAAGTTATTGTGTGCTGAGCCATTTCTTACTTACAATTTATGACTGTATTGAGAAGAGAGATGAAGCTAAACATAGGAATGTGCTGCAAATACATTACTAATTGCTTAGATTTGTTCTAGGCTTAGTGTTTTTAGATGGAATGAGTGAAGAATTTACCATTGTGTCAGTACGGTATTTTATTTTTTCAAAAGAGAAGATAAATACTTCACCATTTCAAAAGGCAGTACTTACAAAAATATTTACATACGTGTTCATAACCTACCACATTGAACTGTAAACAGTCAGAAACTGGCAATCTGCCACTCTGATGATTAATGCAAGAAACAAATTAATAGTTGTCCCAGAGCATCCAACAATTATGCTTTTCTTCTATTCTTGTTTTTGCCTTTTTATGTGTTGTGGGTTTTATGTGTTGTTAGACCTATTCAACTATCTGAAGTCCTTTTCTTCTAGAACCTTGAAAAAGTAAACTGAACTAAATAAGAGAGTGCTTAGACTAAACAAGAGAGTTCACACAGGTGCTTCTATTAAAAATGTTGAGCACTGAAGGACAAACAATATTTCAGAATAAATTTAAAACAAGCTTATTATTATCTAGATTTATCAGTTTGTAAAATATAGAGAACATAAAATGGTACAGTTACAATTAAAAAGCATCAAGATTCCTCCCCTCTCCTCCCTTCTCCTCCCCTCTCCTCCCCTTCTCTCCAATTGTAGGGGACAGGAAATAGGAAAGATTTCATCTGTTCCATCTGCCTGTTACAGACTTTCACTCTACAAATAACCTTCAAGTGTGTTACAATTTCTGATTTTAATCCTACACTAATAACATATAACTTGAACCAAAACTCTGAATCAGAACAACTTAAAGAGCTGTGAGGTATGGAAAATAATTGTGAAGTTTGGCCTCTTGTGTTATATAATGAGATCAACCACATTCCCCAAGCTCATGGAAAGTACAGAATTTAGATGAAGTTTTTTGTAAAATGAACACAAACTCTTTAATTACTGGCCCCAACCAAGCTACTATAAGTATCCCCATTTAGAAAGTAAAATACCAGCCCTTAACATTTAAAGGCTTCCCTCCTCATGTTCCTAATGGTAGGATATTCAACTACTAGATAATTTCTATTACAGATATGCAAAAATGCTATTTTGTAGCACTGAGAGAATATATTAAAATTGAAGAAAAAAGTAACTAAAATATGATTTAATTAAACTAAAAGTAGACACTATTTTTTCCCTCTATACTTAACAAAAAGCAAACTCTTCAGAAGCCCTGTTAAAAGGCATTGTAGGTATGCCATGTGAGAATGTATTTAATGTTAAAAAATAATTAGAACAACCTAATTATCTTTAGCATATCAGCTGTCAGAACTGTTTTTGCTTAATTAGTAATGAGTTATGATTGATTAATGGACTCAAAAGAGGTTTAATCTCAGACTATGCAAAGTGTATTTAAAAAAAATGAAAGGGGCCTGTACATTCACAGACTAGTCAACCTTTCAGAGATACAGCTTTCATGTTGATGTCCTCAGAGGTCAAAGGACATGCCAGCTGCTTTTACAGCAGAGCTCTTCATTTAGACAGCCAAAAAGAAGCAAAGATTAGGGAAAAGTTTTATTAGAACCTGGTAATTAACAAACCCTGCATACCTGCATTCTCATTAGACTGAAAATTAATATTTTGCTGAATCACGTTGCCATAATTAACATTAGATAAAATTTCAAATACTTTATGATTTTTGCCTTTTTTTTCCCTACTCTTTGCTTTCTGAAGTATGCATTTTTTTCATAGGTCCAGAAGTATAAATTACAAGGTTCCCATATAAGACTAAATTTGATCATTAAGACACTGTTAGTAGGTTGTGTTGCCAAGCCATTTGCCTCAGTCTGGCGGTACTTGTTCTTTAAGACTAGAAAAGGATTCAGGAGGATAGTGTCAGAGGTGTTCAGTCTATCTCAAAAAGATAGTGGCAGCCACAAAAGAGGATATATGAGTAGGTAACAGAAATGAAGAGAGGTGCTAATACAGGCTATTCAGGTATCTTTTCAGAAAGATACCGATGGCCTGCTAGTGTCAATTAAACTGATTCTGCTAGACTCGGTTTAAGGATTTACAATTTCATAGGCGACTTTTCACAAATAAATCTAGGATGCCATCTTTTTGGATGTTCTAAAGAATTGATTTGCTAACTTGCCAGAGTAGAATGGATCTACCTATAAAGATGAGGGAATACTTAGAATTTAATATCATTTTTTCCTAAGGTTATAAGCTTATCTGCTGGCTGAGAATATCTCTTGCTGTTTTTACTATTGCTGATTCTCAGTGGCAAACAGACCATATCACCTATTTTAAAATCATTATGTAAAGAAAAGTAGAAAAAAACCCAAAACATTCAGCAAGCTAGCTTGCTTAGGTTTTCAGTATTTGCAACATCATACAAATATTGTAACATAAAACATATTGCAACTGACGTAGAAGTGAAGAATCAGAGCAGTGAAAACATGGCCCATGACTTTGATTATTCATTGTTTTGGGTTTCTTACAGTCCTCAAGTCTATCTGCTTAAAAATCTTACCAGGAAAAAAGAATCCCTGTGTAAAGTAATGTTAAAGCAATGAGAAAAGTCAAATCCATGTAATTATATATTGGTCCACTTTTATTCAGTCATCGACATTTTCACTGTCCCATCATCACTTGAGATAACAAAGCATTTAATATCTTCATATCATTTCATCACTCTTTTTCTTGGTTCCCTGAAGCTTGGTGATTTTCATCTTTCATTAGTGAGTTGACATTGTCCCTCAGTTTTGGTTACAATTGCTTCCATGACTAGTTTCTATGGGACCCCTAAATACGAGGTCAATGATTAGCATTTTGTTCTTCAACTGGGAATAATTTTAAAGGCACACATGGCGGAAACATATTCAGAAGAGTGAAAATTGTGGAAGGAACAGCAGTGCCATCACCCACACTGTTACCACAGAAATCTGCCTCATTTTTATTGGTGTTTTGTCAAAATGAACTCATTTCCAGACCATTTTTTGACCACTGATGGATGAATATTATTCAGTGGCAAAATTTTTTATGACAATATTTCTGTGAGTTATTTCAAAGTCATTTAGGCTTTAAGAATACCTCCACCAGACATAAGATCACCTATTTTCACATGTCAAAATGACTTAGGCAAGTTTGCAAAACTTCTTTTGTCTAATAATGTGAGAAATTTTGTACTAGATTTTCTTTTCCATTCAGATTCACATAAGGAACAGATCCATGAAGAAAATCGTTCTGTCTGTGATTTTCTGTGTATGATAGAAATAGGAAAGATGAAACACAGAAAACTCCTGAAATATGGCCAGTCACAGAAGGGAAATGTTAAAGTACAAGAATTTTGGGTTTATTTTGCTGTGGTTGTAAAAGAAAATTACAAATGCTTTTACAAACATACTACCAAACAAAGCAAACAAAGCTATCTGGTTTCTTTAATGAGGAAATCAGACTGCGTAAGAGCAGATTATATTGATTTATAAGATGATATTATATTGATTTCTAAGAGGATATTACACTGATTTTATTATTTTTCTATAAAGAAATAGAGCCATTGCCTTTTAACTTGCATTTGGCAAGAGGGTGGTTTACATGATATTCAACAAAGTGGGCACTAACTTTTTGTAGTATGAGAGAGAAAAAAACTTAGGCTGGGTGACTCCTCATCCTTACAGAAAAGCTTAATAAACTTTAGCTTCTGTCCCTCAGAACTGTCATTCAATCCATTTTGATGATGAAGAGTAAAAATAAGAAGGCTGAACAATATCTTCCAAGCCATGTAGCCAAGTTAGCATTTTTATAGGAAAGCAAAAGCTTTAATTTCTTTTTTAAACCTGTTTTTCCCACAGTTCTGGGCTATAACTGTAGATGCATGTGGAAAATAAATATGGCCAAATTCTGACCTCAGTTACACTTGTAGAGTCCCATTAAACTTAATAGTTCTCTATGGGTGTAAGTGATGGCAGGGTCTAGTTTATAACCGGAATCCTTGTCAGAGCTTCTCAGCTGGAGGGGACTGAAATATGGAATGTCTTGATGTCAGAGTTTCCTGTGCTCGGTGAAAATTTTATGGAACAATTTTATGGAACAATGCATGTCTGGAAAAACAAATCCCACAGATCATTTATAATCCATACCTCGCACGTGCTTAAGCGTGTCATTCTCTTTCACCTCCATCCCCAGCCCTGTGGAGCCACAGAGGAGTATCCTGGGACCACTGCTAGTTCCACATCAGCTCAGGCATAGCTGCTATTTGTGGAATATCTTAAAATTATATTTTCAAAACCAATTGTTTCCCTTTTACAGAGCAGTTTCCACCAAGCAAATTACATCTCTAAGAAGCACATCAAGTGATGGATATCCTGTGGGATTTAGGACGGTTTCTCAAATCTAAAGTCTGGATAGTCAATTGTTTCAGTGTGGGAGGAGACATGGATATTCATGTCCCTTCCCACCACTTGCTGAGTTGTATGGACAGAAACTCCACGTATATGAGACACAGCATACTCCAGCAGGCCTTTTCCCAATACTCTAGAAGTAAGGAGTGCAAGACAAAGCAAGTCTGCCCCACAGATCGGGCGTAGACTAAGCTGAATTGCTGTCATAAATATGAAAACTTTCCAACAAATGTTTGCACACGATTGGTGTTGGGAGCTCTCAGTTCTTGTCTTATGTACCTACAATTAATTTTAGCAGTGCAGCTATTACAGGGTATAGCTGTACAGGCAGAAAGCTATTTCCTACCCTCCCCACCCCCACAAGCAATTAGAGTCATGTACATTTGGGAGAGATAATCCTAGAGCTGTAGCTTTGTCTGATGTTTCCTTCATACCCTTAGTGGCTTGCTCATCATTGGTGAAGTCTGTGCAGCTGTATTGGTTCCGGTTTCTGGTTGGTAATTCTAGATGACATCTGATCCAGCTGGAGTCAGTCCTCCCTGTCAGCTTGAAAAATGACAAGAGCGGGTGGAGGCTCCCCACTGTCATTCAAGGAAAAACATGGCATCTGCTCTTGTTTATACTCTTGGTGTTTGTATGTCCGTTGTTTTCTGCAAAATGTTGTTTTTGTATCTTCTAGCACAATTCTGGTACTGATACCCCATTCCATATCTAACCTTGTAATACCTGTGTTTTTAGCAGACATGGTTATACATTTGACAAACACGGCGTGATGTGCTATCTATGCATGATATACATGCATGATATATCTATGATATACATGCATAGAGGGAGTGAGGTGGCAGAGCTATATCTGAGCAGTTATATCTTAACTAACCCTTTCAGTTTGGTTAAGCATAGTTAGTCAATCCTCTCCATCCAAGTTGAATTCAAGTAAAACTGAAAATCAGAGTGTCCTTTACCAAAGTTAGAAATACCTGAGATTTGTCCTGCTCAAAAAAGCATTGTGGGTTTTCAAAATCTTGTCTCTCAGAAGCTAAATGGGGTATATCTCCCTGGCATTTTGCATATGGCAGCTGAACAATTAATCCTTTGTTTACTCAGCAACTTCTATATATTTGCTTTGTTTTCAGCTACTCTAATATATATATATATATACATTTCTTCTCATACTCTGTCATTCAATTTTTATTTTTAATTCTCTTTCCAAAACAAACATATCCACATTGACATATCCACAAGAAGAAAAACACTTTCTCTGAAACCTTCTTCAAACCTAGACTTTTCTATTGATGACCTTTCTGTCTTGGTAAGCTGCTTAATTTCACAGTTCTTTGCATGTAAATAAAGCTGACATATCTTTCCTTTTTTTACACTGTATCTTGTTTATTTACAATCTCAGGGTCAATGAGTACATTTTATTAGGGATTTGTATAGTCCATGGTGCAAGGGGATATGACATTGGCTATGACCTCTAGGCAGTCTTATAATACATTACTTAGTAATAAATAGAATTTATACTAGTTGTTATAAACTACTCTAGGTTTTCATTATTGTACAGCTCAGGAGACCAATATGAAAACTGGCGAAAGCTGCAAGGCAACATACCAAACACATTCCAGTGAAGCTGGTACGTACACTGCTGAGAAAGAAATCTCTGAGGGTGTAAGGGTGGCACTCTTAGCTGTGTCATTATTGTCACCATTCCCATTTGAAGCCAAAAGATATTGCAATGACTGCATATCTAAGAATATATATATATATATATAAATATAAAATTTATAGTTAGTGTCCTAAACTAAATTTAAAGAGGATTATTTTTATGTCGTTACTTCCAAGTCCCTTTGCGTGTCTGTAGGGCTAATGAGGACAGACCATCCAGAGGTTGGATCATGCTACTGATATTGATATTTTGTTCTGTGAAGTCTCACTGCCAAAGGGATAGAATTCACCCCACCTTCTGTTTCTTTTTCTGGGGCAGGGGGTGGGGAGTGGCAATTTGCGCCGTGCATTTATGTGTATGTGCATCTGTGTGATAAATTGCATACTGTGCTGAAAAGCAGCCCACTCAGAAACTGGGTATAGCAATGGGAACATCAGAGGAAAGAGATATATAACACATAGACTGAAAAGTTATCCAATTAGAAGTAGGATGAATAATGATAATAAGAAAGGCAAGCAGTGCATACATGGAATATAGCCATAAAACTCATCTGAAAATGTGAGGAGAAACAGCAAATCAAGGGATAAGACATATTTGAACCTCAAGAGCTCATGTACACTCAGCTACTGGGGATCCTGAGCACCAAAAAAGAAGTGGTAGGAACTGATATTTCAATATAAAGAGAAATGTGAGAGGCACAGAAAGGCCTGCTATTCCACCTTTCCCCAGAAATCATGGGACAGATTCTGCAGCTGCAGGGGCAGGAAGCAGCAGAACTGCAGGGGCTCACTCTTCTCCAGCAAAACAAAGTGATATAGAGCAATGCAAAGGTGGTAGTAAAAATGCTGTTTACAGCTATTTAACAAACTGCTCCCCAAATGATATTGCTCTCATACAGATGTAAATAAAATGCTGACTTTTATTATACTGCACTGAAGAAGGCAATGCGAACAATCCCATCTAATAGCTAACTGTAAGTTGAAACACTCTCTACCATAAATTCTGTCCATTTTTACTGCAGTTTTGGGTGTGCTGATGCTGACCACAACATTTTCCAGGGTTTTGTTTGTGTTAAGGATCCCCAATGGATTTCAATGAGTTATGTGGCTAGCATAGCTTTAAGAGAACCATTACTTGAATGCTTGGAGGCATCAGTTAATTTTTGAAGGCTGTCATAGGGATGAAATGGACCACTAAATACTCAGAGGAAAATTCTATTTGGTTTTAAGAAAGCATTTTTCCTTTCTATGATACAATCTGCTTGTCTCGCAGTCTTTTGTTGGACAAATAAGTGACTTATCTCAGGTTGATAATCATTAGTTTTCTTAATATTCACAGTAAAACCTCTGAAGCCATACTGCTTCACTGCTCATCAGTTCCATGATTCTAAACAACCAGGCCTCTGACAAACTTTGCCCAGCAGTCCTGGGATGTGCTGGGTCTATCCTGAAGAGCTCTGAGCATCATCAGCTCCTGAGGGCACCCATGGGCCTCATAGAAGGTGCCTGCTGCAACTACCCCTCTAGATTCAAGATCTTATTCAGCAGAACACACTGAAGTCAGTGTGAGCTATTCACAGCCACGCTGAAAGCCTGCTTCTTCACTTAATTACCAGATAACAAATTGCAAGGTACTACACTGAAGTCTGTGAGTTACATGAACTTAACACTAGTCTAAGTGGGTGGAAGTGTGATTCCTGGGACGTTTACCAAGAATAAATAATTGTTCTTCTTAAAATCAGACCCAATAATTATGTCTTTATTCAAGGCCAAATATACAATAATGAAGGAAAAATAGGTTTTGTTACTTTGGAAAAAATACTCTAAAGTGTTGTATCTTCCTTTTTCTGTACGTCTGATAAGAGTGTGAAATTTTTTACTTTTGTTTGCTTCCAGCACTGCGTACAGATACATTAAGGCATGTTTCTCTCATTTGGCAATGATGTGTGAAATTGTTCATAACGATTAACCTCTGCAGGGACTTTAGTGAACAGAGCTACAGCCACTTACAGTATTTTTTTTGAATTCCCAGGGAAATTTACTGCCTCCAAACAAGTTTTGCTGAGGTATATTGCCTAATGAAAGACATATCTTGTAGAATATGTTCACACCCCCAAGCGAATGCATTTTTCCCTGTAACAATGGACGATAAAACTTTCTGCATATACTTTAATCACTGTAATTTATTTATGACATGAAATGATGCTGATTTCTAGCTGTTCAGTATATGATATTTTTCTTTTGTACAAATATTATGGAGTTTCAATTAACTTTAATAACTTCCTAACTGCTTCCCCTGTTTTATTTTCTTTAGCATCTTTCCTCTCCCTTCTCCCCTGTGGAAAACAAACATCTCAACAAACTAAAACTGTTCTTATTGTACGTGGAACTACCATGTCACACAGCTCTGACACATCCAATGGATCTTCTCCAGTAGCTGTTTATGTCCTCAGAGTTCCCTTCATAATAGAATAATAGAATGATTACAGTTGGAAGGGACTTTAAAAATCACCGAGTTCCAACACGTCCCCCTATACCAGGCTGCTCAATGCCCCATCCAGACAGGCCTTGAACACTTCCAAGGATGGGACATACACAACTTCTATGGGCAAACTGTTCCAGTGTCTCACCACCCTCACAGAGTAAGGAATTTCTTCCTAATATCCAATCTAAATCTCCCCTCTTCCAGTTTAAAACCATTACTCCTTGTCCTATCACTACGCTTCCTGACAAAGAGTCCCTCTCTTGCTCTCCTGTAGGCTCCCTTCAGATACTGGAAGGCTGCTAGAAGGTTTCTCTAGAGCCGCCTTTTCTCCAGGCTGAACAGCCCCACCTTCCTCAGCCTGTCTTCACAGAAGAGGAGCTCCATCCCTCTAATCATCTTCATGGCCCTCCACTGGACCCGTTCTAGCAGTTCTATGTCATTTCTCTGTTGAGGACTCCAGAGCTGGACACAGTACTCCAGGTGGGGTCTCACAAGCGCAGAGTAGAGGGGCAGAATCACCTCCTGCGACCTGCTGGTCACACTTCTTTTGATGCAGCCCTGAATAGGGTTTTCTTTCTGGGCTGCAAGCACACACTTCTGGCTCATGTTGAGCTTCTCATCCATGAGCACTCCCAAGTCCTTCCCCTCAGGGCTGCTTTCCAGCCATTCTCTGCCCAACCTGGATTTGTGCCTGGGATTGCCACGTCCAAGGTGCAGGACCCTGCACTTGGCTTGGTTGAACTTCATGCCATTTGCATTAGCCCATCTCTCAAGCCTGTCCATGTCTCTCTGGATGGCGTCCCTTCCCTCCAGCTTGTTGACTGCACTATGAAACTTGGTGTCATCAGCAAACTTGCTGAGGGTGCATTCTATCCCACTGTCCATGTCTCCAACAAAGATAATAAATAACACAGGTCCCCTAACACTGACCCTTGTGGGACACCACTCATCACCAGCCACCACTTGGGCATTCAGCCATTAATCTATCAAAATATCTACAACAGTGTTTTTTTACACTTTATAGAAGTGTGTGCTTTTACAGAATAATGTAGAGCAGTATTTACATTAAAACAGAAGACATAAAGTTAAAAAGAAAATAACATCACAGACATAGTAGATGAGGATACTACTATCAGATATATATATATAATCCAGGCTATTGCCAAAAATTTTCATGTGTTTATAAACATCTCTGCAGCTTTCTATGAATGAATTTTCCCATAAGTATATATTTCTTATTTTCTCCTGCAAATCACTTACCCTTTTCCACTGTCAGCACCTGTAGCAAAACAAAGAGGATAGTTTTCAAAATGCAATCTAAGATTCTAATAAAAAATTAAGAACTAACCTGAAGTCTAAAAATAACTATGCTGAGTAGTATAAAAAACACAACAGTCTCAGAAAAACAGTAGTGCCATTATAGTTAATGCCATAGCAACTGCCTTTTAATGATCATTTCCCAAAGAGTAAGTTTGAGATAGATAATTGGATAGTCAACTTTTTAATGTTTCTGGAAGCAAACGTAAGGAAATGCCTCTCTGTGAATATCCACCAACTGCCCCCTCCCCACTTAATATCTCTGGCAATAAAAATGAAAAGGTTAATTTTTTAGGTGCTCTCCCTATGCATAGACCTTGTAACCCAGAACTTCGATGTTTCACCATCTTGTGTTCAAATGTCAAGCAGACCTTACTAGCTTTTTAGGAGAATGAACTTTACCATTTAGTAGTACCTTCCACATCCATGACTTTGTGGGAGACTGAACAGAAAAATTGCTAATAAAAATGTCTAATGGTCAACAGTGCACCACAGTATTCATATTTCCATTAATATCAGTATTTCTAAAACAACAGTAGGCTTCTTAAAAAAACTGCAGTTCCACTTTGGCAACCAAAGTAGAATGCTGATGGATGTAAAATGGAGCTGAAAATAGAGACAGATATCTTCATTTCTATACAAATGGAAATAAAGCAACTTCCAACATCTTGTCTTTAGTGCACTTCACTCTCTCGCTCTCCCAGTCAAAGACAACGACAGAATGTATTCTTATCCCAAAGGCATGAAAGGATTTTTAAGGCATCTCCAAAACCATTTGTTGGCTCAGTAATAATGACACTGATTCACAATCTGTCATACATTTCAAAACTCTTGTAAGCATGAGATAAATCATCTGCCCCAGAAAAAAGAACTCTGCTTCTCTTCACTTCCTCCAAATCTACAGCATTCATAGGTTCAATTAGCTAGTCCTGTTTCCTAGTTCACCAATCAGATTTAGAAGCCTACGAAACAGAGCTAGAAGCAAAGACCTTACAGCACCAGCTAAACTCATAAAAGGAAACAGCTGTGTCCAAATCAAAGAGTCATTTGCTCCACAGTGGAGATGAAAAATTCTTTACAAGACAAACAAAAGCTATAACAAATGGGGTGGTCTGCATTTATTAGGCAATTGGTTTAATTTGCTGAAAATGTATCTTGCAGCACCCATAAAATGTCAATATTAAAGCCTATTTCCTTGAAGAATGTATCAGAACTTCAGATATACAAAATTACTGTCTTACTGGAAAATTGAGGTGATATAAGGCTAAAAATTAACACTGAAAAAAATTAGCGGAGAAAAAAATTGTAAAAATTAGGTGAATAAGTGCTTATATGACAAATATTTCAGCCGCTCTATGTACAGAAAGAGAAGGCAGACATGACAGTTTTGTATATGAACTCAAAGTTAATAATACTTTAAGAGCTTTGAGAGAGTTTTTCAGAGGTGGTACAATACTTGTTTCATCACAATTTCATATCTTGTGTTCATCTGAGCCTAAGTTTAGCTTAGTCTCAGCATTTGCTTAAGTTTGCTATATACAGATTGTGCTTGATTGGTCAGCGATAGCAGTGTCCCTGCAGACTGCTAACTGGATAAACACCTGAAGGTATCTGCAAAAAATGGCTGTGAGCTAGTGACAGGAAGCAATACATCTTGAAGTGAGGGCTGATTACCTTACAATTGCAGGCAAGACTTGTATCTTAAATGAAGCATATGTTCCCAAAAGAAAAATTCACCAGTGAGTTAACAGATTTTGTTTTAATGACATTTTTCTTTATTTGAAAATATTGTATCATCGCATTTCTCTCATAAAATGTTTCATTTTAATGGTATTGATATGAAATTAATTTATGAGAGGTTTTTGCATTGCTAAAGAATCTCCAAATGCTCTTTTTGTTTAAAAAATCTTTTTGCTCTGAAATTTGACTTTTCACTGAATGGGTTTGAAATAGCACTGAAATTACTGTTTTAAAAGTATTCAAAGTGCATCATTTGAGAATATATATACATTTTTATCATATTCACAAATGTATAAAGCTATAATGAAGCATTTTTGTGTTTCATCCTTGACTTAAGTAGAAATAATACTGAAATACTTTAATATCTACTTGGATCGGATAATAGAAAAGATACCGAGGGACATAGGTAAATAAGTGAAGTACATAATAACCTTTTTCTTTCTATGAAGAAAAGGTGAATATAATAGCCTAATGGAGAAAATGACTGAAGATATGCTTCATTTAATTGCTTTTAATATTGATAGAAATGTCTGATTCTATTTCTTCTTCTGAAGAAAAGCTTCTTCAGAAGAAAAAAGCTACCTAAAAGAAGATTGTGTAGAAAGAAAATAAAATATTTTAAGAAAAAATTAAACCTTCTCTTTAGGATTGTGAAAAACAGTAATAATTTTATGTTCTTCATGTTTTTCTTAAGTCTATTTACAAGGAGCTCAAAAACTAGAATATTGCTCTAAACACAAAGAATATTTCCACTTGTTTGAAGGCTTTGTTTTGCTCAGTTTATCATTTTTTGCTAAGGTTTTCTTTTCATATGTACAAAAGTAGTATGAAGATGATATAAAAAGATATAAAATTAAAACAGAATTTTTTTTTCTTAGATATTTTGAATTGTAACAAATGCCTATAGAACATGCACGTTACTGCAAGAAAGAGAGCATTGTTCTGACATGTCTGCCTCTTCTATGCTCTCAGAGGGCCTATGCCCCTGAAATGTGTATTATTTGCAAAATTTTTATGTTGATCAGCCATGTCCAAAAGGTGTTTGGGTATAAATTGAGAAAAATAATCTTCTATTGTTTTTAAGGCATCCTAGCACAATAACTTATTACTTGTTATAATTCCATCAGACCAAGCTCTTCATCTGTTATTGATGCCCAGTATAATTCCTACCCTTTGTACATTTCTTTGTCCTTAGAATTTGAAAGAATATTGTGTATCTTTTTCCTGGTTTGAGGTAAAACGAACCAATTTTCTGTTTTATAGTTTTACTTTCTTAGCTGGGCCTCTTCTAACTAGCTAAACTCTGAAATGAACAGCACATTGTTCAGAGCTGTTCCGTCTCACAGTGATAAGACCTGATTATACCAAGGGATGGTATGCAGAGAGGCCCTTGTTTAGACTTATTGCTGGAAGAACCAAGGTCAGATAATTTTCAGCATTTGCCCGTTGGAGGGTCCCACCTTCAAGGAGGAGCGGACAGGACAGGTGACCCAGAACGGACCAACAGAGGTATTCCATCCCATCCGCATCATGCCCCGTATAAAAGCTGAAGGATCAACAGGTCAACTCCCTTTTCGCCCTTTTTTGCCCTTTCCTCGATGTCTGACATCCAAGGAGGACTCTGCCTGTTTGTCTGCCTTTGATCCTGATCCGAGCGTTCATGACTCCAGATCTGGAATCCGGCTCCTGTCGATCACCGAGTCCAGTTTGGGACTTTTCCTGAAGCCTGCTGGTGACGTGGTCGTCATCCTGGGAGCTTGATACGGTTTTGTATATACTGTATACTCCCTTTTTTTCCCTAAATTTCCTTTTTATTATATTACTTATATTTTCATTAAAGTAGTTTAGTTTGTTCTAAACTCTTGAATCTCTTTTAACTCCTTCCTCTCCTCTCTGACCAAAAGGGGGGAGGGGGGAACATCTGTCAATCAGGTTTTGGCAAATTTGGCTGAAACCACGACAATCTTTCAACGCTACAGTCAAACTATTAGGCAATATTAACTAGGGAATATTATGCTGCCAGAATTCTCTGGTTGAAGATACCAAAATAAAAACTGTGGCATAGTTACAAATCAGAAAAATAAATGTACTACTACTACCACCAAAACTTCACAACAATTTATCTGAAAAAAAATGTAAATGAGATGGAGATATTCTTTCATCTATTTTTATTTGAGTTCTTGAAGTAATTCTGTGATCTCTTTTGGGCACCATTTTATAAAATTTGTCCAGCAAGAAAAACAGATATTAACTATATTTATTTTGCGGTGAGGTGGGTAAGAAAACCATAAAAACAACTTTTACGAAAAATCCAATTGGCTACACAAAGTTTTCCATTTTATTTTATGTATCAACTGTCTTGTATTTAAAAACACATATATAAATTACTATATTTTTTAATCTTATATGTGGCAATGTTAGTCTAACTCATTTATACGTATGAGTTCAAATATTGCCAGGATAACTTTGTGACCATATTATTCCCAGGTCCTATATGCAGTTGCTGATGGTGGCAAGAGGAGTGCCTGATTCCATTATTAGAAAAAAAAAAAAGTAGGGAAAACTATCTTCTGCAGGAAGGTAGGTTACTTTGTTCCCTGCATTATATTACAAATATATGAATATCTCATCACAGACGATTCCTCCTTACAGGTGATTTCACTATATACTTAAATCTCTACCCTTTGTGCAGGGAAATTGAAAGTACACTTGTACATACCACAGGACAAATAATTAAATTCCTCAGTCAGCTTTTGTTCAGTTCTTGGTCATGCATATCTCCTGTTTAAATTGATTTTGTTGAGTGAGTGACTAGAATTGGCTAAGGAATTAAAGATATTTCTATCACAGAGCAGCTTTCAGTTCAGAATGCTATTAAATTAAAGAGAAACTGATTAACTAACATCATAGACTATGTGATTTCAATATCACTGATGCAAAATAAATGAAAGAATTCATGGATATGCAGTGATGGTTGTTAAATAAAAGGCAGTTCTGTGTGGCTGAGATGGAAATATTCCTTTTTCAGCAGTAGGAAAGTAGCCTGGATCAATGTAAACAACAATATAGAATACTCCACTTGCCTGCTGCTACTAAGTGAACATCACCATCCAATGAATATACCTCTCTCCTTTTATATTTTCATGCTTAATGTAATGCTGGGTAAAGGCTAAGACTAAACAAATCTAGGTACTGATGAAAAAAGATATTAAAATTTCTACCAAAATTAAAGGGAAAAAATAATTAAAAGAAACCCACCAAAAATTTATATAATTTTTTTTTTTAGTGTTGTTCTGTGACTATTTATGGTGATGTCATAAAAGTTTATCATTATGCAGCCTGTTAATGGAATGTGCTAGAATTTTAATCTCTCTGTCATTCTTGCAGAGGTATCAGAGGATGGAGAATGAATGGACAAAATGAATAATTAAATAATAACATTGACGGTCTCACATTAACAGACTTTAGTATGAGAACAACCGTCACTGAGGACTCACTTCCTAACTTACCACTTCAGCTACCAGTCAACCCTTAAACCATTCAAGACAGTAACATCGAAATACAGTGTGAGTTGCTCCTGTAATTACAATTTCAAAGAATCTGGCAACAAGGTTAAAAACAACTGGAATGAATAGAAGTGTCAGACTTGATGCTTGAAGAAGAAACTAACCTGGTGAACTTGACCAAATTATTAAAACTCTGGAAAAGTTTCATTTCAGAGTAGCACTTGTGAGATAGAACTGATACTTCAAAAGTTTCTAACTGGATCAAAACTTTCTAAACCAAGCAGAATTTTTTTCCTCAATTGGAGAAAGACTGTATTTTTGTTTTACAGATATGTTTCATATGTTATTTCCTCGTGATATAGTTTTATGGGGTTTTTATTAACATCAAACATTATCTTAAACATTATAGATTGCACTAAAATATTTATATTATATCAATGTTGTGATCCAACAATTCTATTTTGTTGAAAAAGCTTTTGTTTTTCAGGAAAAAGCTATAACATGACTTATTTGACTGTCAGCTTATGTGTAAATTCTGAAGTTTGTCGATTTAGAACTCTGGATATGGACTTAGATGCATCAGGTGTATTTTGCAGAAGAGATAGGCCTACCCACTTGTTTACTTGTAAATGATTTATCTCTTAGCCATCTGAGATGTTCAGCCTTTGATTTAACTGAAAAAAAAAATGCAAAAGAAATATGTTTGTCTCTGATAATGCACTGCTAACCCATACTGACCTCAGAGAATGTAATATTCTGAAATCAAACATTCGTGCAATAGGTGTGCCCATAACAACATTGGCATGGAGTAGGTAGCATGAATCTGACTCAAAGGAAATATGTTACAATTACAGAGAATTTACCCAAATGTACTTAGTGACAAAGTAAAACCATAGTTCTGAGGTTTCTCTTATAAAAGCCCAGCGTAACTGCCCTATGCCTGTACCCTCAAGGAACAAATGAGAATTAATCCAACAATCAGTTAGACAGTATATGAAATGTAGTCAGGGATGTTAACATTGATTCAGTCAGGTGTAATGAAAGAGAAGAGCTACAGAAAATGAAGTGTTTGACCAAATAATCAGGTCTGCTTTGCCAGATTTTACAAAGCAGATTGAATCCAAAATAAATGTCATTCTATAATGAGAAGGGACAAAAATCTTAAAGGTGTGCCACTGAACTAAATATGTGGCATGCTGGTGTGTTATCATGAGCTGCAGCTGTCTGAAGCCCCCAGATTACATTGCAGGAAGGTTTGCAGGTGCATGTCTGTATGTAAAAACAGCTTCTATTTGCCATTTCGCTATGCAGTATTAAGTAAGCAATGTTCAGGGTTGGTCTACTCAATTGCCTGATTTGAAATGCAGAATAACATTTTTTTCTATTGTTTTTAACATCTGCATGCTTCTTAATAAAAGATTCAGATGAAAAAAAAATACCCAAGGAAAAAAATGCTTCTGTTTCTGTTCATGTTACATATACGACTGAGGAAATAGCACCATGATGGTCTTAATATTGCATCTATTACAACTGAAAACACCACTTGTGCTTTGGAAATAGTTACTTCTGGGTATATTGGCAATGCTATACAAGACTGAAAGGCTTAATAATGTCTTGTCACGGATTCATTAGTTTTTCTTGAAATTTTATGTTTGTGGAGGGGGAGAGAGGAAAATAAAACAACAAGAAATTCCAGAAAGCTTTCATTGAGTCAGCAGAAATATTCCCATTGGCTTTAAACTGGACTATATACTTCAAACTCTACAGGGTGCCTAATGCACACTCGATCCATGACTCATTTGATTGAAGACTAGGAAGCAATTCAGAACTAGCTACTGAACTAAGTCAAGAAGTTATACATTATGTATCTAAGACTCAAAATGGGAGCAAGAAGCTGCTAGACATCAAAGGGGAAAAAGAATCCAGTTATCTAATCATCTGAAAGATGAATTGGTGTCTTGCATGTCAAGTAGTCACTGAGAGATGCCACTGAAGTAGCACAGAAGTGCATTTTTGGTTTAGTTTTACATGACATTGCCTGAAATATCACTGACGTGAAATATTAATGAAGTTAACTTTATGATGTCCATTCTGGACAAGAGTGCAAGAGGATAGAATGCATTACCCTAGTGTTTCTAATCTGGAATTTTAGAGCAGCTACAACATAATACCCTTTGTGGATTTTTGAGTTTTCTGGCTCTTGAAAAGTCTGTAGTGAATTCTTTGTTATTCACAAGCAGAAGGAGCAGCCTGAAGACGGTCAAGGGCTGCACTATATGTGTGTGTATTCTACAAGTCAGAAGAAAGACGACTGTCCTTGTTCGTCAGCACAAACCCCTAGCAGATTGGGTTCCTGGGTTGACTGGGCACCTGTGTGGCCATTACCTCTGTCTGTGCTGGTGTTCATGGTTGGGAGAGACTTAAGACAGAGACATGGGGACAGGATAATATGAATGCCTGGGGAGAGAAACGATTACAGGCTTCACCCTCTTTTGGCCCTGTGTCTTGGGAGATCTTGAAAACCCTATTTTTACCGACTCTACACACCATATAACATAAGGATGTTGAAAATAAGTTTTTCACAGTGCTTAAAACTTATCTAAGCTTGATTAAACTTCTAAAACATCCAAATAGACATGGCATCCAGACTCCTGTAGAGCATGTAGAAATGCTAGCCTGATACCTGTCTGCCCATTTTCTGTAGTTTCAAAACACTTTTATTTTCTTCAGTCTACTTCTCCCCTGTGCCTAGTGAAAAAGCACCTAAAATGCCTTAGCATGTGTTCTGTATTTTCTCCATTTAAAGATTCCTTAGAATATTTACCTCCATGTAAGTATTCCTCAGAAATTAAATGAGGTATGACTCTAATTATCTTTCCCTAACTTTCACTGCAGTTAGTTTTCCACAGCACCATTTCATATATTGTAAATTGAGTGGTCTCAGTAGATTTTCAGGTCTTTCAGCCAACAACCTACCCAGCCCTCGATGGGGTCTTTTTTGTACATCCAACTCTTTCCATTTCCATTCTCTTGTCTTGAATCTGTGCAGTAGTCTGTGAGCAATAGTATTGTACAAGTTTGTGAGATTTCAGGTTTAAGACCTACAGACAGAAGAAATAAGAGTAACGGAGAGTGAAGCCAGGATAAAAGCCCCACAGGGTGACAGCTTGGAAACACTGCTAAATGACCTCATTATCTCTCATAGCTCTATCTAACCAGACAATTAGAAGCAGCCTCCATGGCAGCTTAAAATCAAGAAAAAAAGGGTTGACTGGTGAAGAGGATGGAGAATATTGCAGAGCAATTTCAAGCCTATAGAAGCAGTAATGTAGCTGGCCATCAGTAAGCAACCTACGGCACCCGTAAAGAAATGCATTCTGAAAACAGGAAGAAGACCTTATTTTCTTCTTCTAATGGAGAGATGGATACAAAATACCTAACAGGGAAGAAGCCCAGCCCAAAGCTGTCCACCGGCCTACTCAGTGCAGGGAATTTGACTTTCTACTACTAAGGGGAGCCAACTACATTAAAACAGAGGTTAAGCTTCATTAAAAGCACCTTCTCACCAAATGTACCCAAGGTCAGAGAAAACCAAGAGAGAGCCTTGCTGAGCTCCTTTAGCAGAGTAATTATCATTACAGGGTCCTCCTGGAGGAGTTTGCTCCTAGTGTGGACAGGGAAATATATAGAATGAACCCATAGCAGTGTAAATATGTGAAGATGAAAAGTACTGCATTAATATATCTCATATCCTTCAGCATTCTGTAATCAGATTTTTTTTCTCCAATTTCAGGACATCTCTATGTTGAGAATAAGCCACCTGTTCTGCATGGGACAGATCTGATTTTCTTCCTGGGACAACTGTAAGAACCATAATTTATGCTTAACATGTACCTCCCAGAGGATTTTCTACTTTAAATTTGCTGCTTTGCTTTTTTTTTTTTTTTTTTTCCCAAGTACTCAGCTAACAGAAAAATTGNCACATTTTAACATTTCTTGCTTTTTGAAATCCAATGCTATGATCATCTAAGTCTCTTTAGTAAGGAGAGCTACTGCAAACAGATGGATCACAAAAGCTTATGTGCCTTCTAATGAAACCAATCTTTCTAATTTACTTTTCCCTGCAGAATGTTTTTATGCTTTCCCTATTTCCTTAGAGTGCAACTCTCAAAATCATCTGTTTGACCATGTTCCCAAGGTGGTATTTGTGATATAATAAAATATAAACATAAAAGAAGATAGCCATGTTTAGTTTAAAAGTCAGGCAGGCTTCACAGGTGTTCCTGAAGAGGCTTTAATTACTTAGAAGTGACACAATATCATCACAATTACTGCTACCTTGAATGAATATTCATGAATGGATTAGATATTGTAGTAGCACTGAGTGAACTTCAAAAGGCTTAGAGCTAAGTTCTGATACAGAGAAGTATTCAAAGATTTGGATGCTTATCTGAAATGGCTAACTTGCCCCAAGTTATGACTGTCAGGCATGAATTTGAAAGGTTTGAAATCAGTGCAAGTTAGACCTCTGACACAAAGATCTAGAGCTAAGTCATTGATTTAACTCATTGTTCTGGTTTGAGGTAAAATGAACCAATTTTCTGTTTTACAGTTTCACTTTTTAGCTAGGCCTCTTCTAACTAGCTAAACTCTGAAATTAACAGCACATTGTTCAGAGCTGTTCCGTCTCACAGTGATAAGACCTGATTATACCAAGGGATGGTATGCAGAGAGGCCCTTGTTTAGACTTATTGCTGGAAGAACCAAGGTCAGATAATTTTCGTCGTTCGCACGTCGGAGGGTCCCACCTTCAAGGAGGAGTGGACAGGACAGGTGACCCAGAACGGACCAACAGGGGTATTCCATCCCATCCGCATCATGCCCCGTATAAAAGCTGAAGGATCAACAGGTCAACTCCCTTTTCGCCCCTTCTCGCCCCTTTTTCGATGTCTGACATCCAAGGAGGACTCTGCCTGTTCGTCTGCCTTTGGCCCTGATCCGAGCGTCCCTGACTCCAGATCTGGAATCCGGCTCCTGTCGATCACCGAGTCCAGTTTGGGACTTTTCCTGAAGCCTGCTGGTGACGTGGTCGTCATCCTGGGAGCTTGATACGGTTTTGTATATACTGTATACTCCCTTTTTTTTCCTAAATTTCCTTTTTATTATATTACTTATATTTTCATTAAAGTAGTTTAGTTTGTTCTAAACTCTTGAATCTCCTTAACTCCTTCCTCTCCTCTCTGACCAAAAGGGGGGAGGGGGAGACATCTGTCACTCAGGTTTCAGTAAATTTGGCTGAAACCACGACACTCATTAAAAAAAATTGGCTGTAAGGCATAGGTCCTCTAAAATAAGAAATCCTTGTGAGAAACACTACACTCATTTTCAACTCTTCACAGTACTATTATTCAAAGACATATCTACACCCTTCAAGTTGAATGAAGTTTCCCACCATGAAGATGATAGAGCTTTCTGAACCTCCTCTCTCCTGTCTCTTCTCAAGAAACTGTGTGTGTCCACTCCCTACTTTCTTGAAGAGACAAGGCAATAACCTACATTTTGACATCTACAGGCAGCGTTAAGTTACTTTTCTGGAGTTTATGGAACTGAATAATTTTATCCAGAAAAATCAGTTCAACAAAATACCTGCAACGGGATGACTAGAAAAAAATTAATTCAAATTCCATCTGTTGGATGCAACTTAATTGTAATGGCAAAGGCCAGCTTTTATTGGTTTTTGAAGGAATAGCAATAGAGATGTAATCCTCTTTAAACATCCTCATCTCAGACTTGCCTGAGAAGTATTGCAGAATGAATCCTGGTTCTGGTCAGTGCATTTCAATGTCAGTGCTCAAGGAGGATATGATATTTTTCTTCAACACAAGCCATCTCCAACAGAAACAGGAAAGCAGCTGTGCTTTCACTGAAAGCACATAACTGGTTAGGTTTCAAAATAGGAAGCTCAAGGAGATAACATAGATCAGTAGAGCTAAGTCCTTGCTGATGTTTCCTGTATTAATCAACCCTGTGTAGTGTGTTTCTGGGCCATGTCGGACTGCCATGAAGTTATTTAATTAATTCAGTAAACCTTGGTGACTGAACATTAGCCAAAGGTTTTTATCTCTGTTCTTAGATTGCAGTAATATTTCTTTGATTGTGTCCAGAACTTTTCTAGAAATTGCTGAATCTTCTTTTCTTACTCTGGACAGATATTAAAGAGGCACCAGCCTCTTCTAATACTGGTGGGTTTTTTTCCTAAAGAAATAACACATTATTTTTTTTTTCAGGTGGGACTTCATTATTGGTGTTTCCATTTTTTCACCCTGTGAGAGAAGACAACAATGGAATTTACCATACTTGATTAAGACTGTTGGTGTTGCTATCATGTTTCTGAGGATGGCTAGGAACTGATTCTTCAAAAAGCTGTGGAACAAAAAAAAAATATGTAATTATCTCAGCTTTGCAGCTTAGGAAAAGAGGAAGTTCAGAGATTTCCTATCTTTAAATAATTGACTTATATCCTAAAAAATTACTTAGAATTTTAGTCTCAAAAGTACCAGCTGACTCCTCTAGTGGCTAGGGTTAGACATGTAAAGAGGAATTGACTGCTAAAAGGAGTACCATAGACTTTCCAAAAGCACAGTAAAGGAATGGGGAACTGATTAGGGCTTTTTTTGCCATGTGAATCTGCAAGTGCATCCAAGTGCTTCCACTAAACAACAAGAAAAGTATCAAATTACCACTCCTGTGGCAATAATGCCTTCCTAGTCTTTTATCTATTAAAAAAAAAAAAAAAGAATAAAGAAAAAAAAAAGAAAAAAAAAAGGTTAAAATAAAAGTTCAGGCTTTTTTTCATGCACAGACAGGCAAACAAAAAATTTGTGCAAACTGTTGAGGATAGTCTGATTTTCCTTCCAGTAGCGCAGTGTCACAGTGGCTTCACCACAGACAAAAGAACAGCACTGAACTGGCATGTGGGGAAAGCAAGATATCACCCATGATGAATGATGCATTTTCAACCTGGAGAGCTGCAGTATAAATTGACAGCAGTTTTCCCAGATGAAAATAGATAAACTCATTGAACCTTCTGGCAAGGCTTCACTGTTTCATCAGTTACGCAAATCATTATTTTATTCATTGGAAAACAATGAGAAGCTCCAAAGTGAAAACATGCCAGCTCCCCAATGAAAATTTAATATGCTACACATGTATTCATAAGCAGTGGAATCATTATCAGGTTTTAGATTTTCTTTCAATGGCTTTTGCTGTTTTGATGAGGTGCTAGATTGACACAAACTGTCTGAAGTTTTATGCATTACAAGTCCAGTGAGGAATTTGAACCTTATGTCCTCATGGGTTACTGGATTCCTTATGAGAATTCCTCACATAAGGAGAGGCTGCATGTGTGACTCTCTTATGTGTCTTGTCCTAACAGGATTTTGTTATAATTTCCAGCCTGTATAACACTCTACTGAATCAGCCCTTCAAATAAGAGCCTTGATTTTTTCATGCCCTACCCTGGCTTCATTTTGTAGATATATTTTTCATCTGAATGCTCTATTTTACAGTTCCTTGGACACAGCAGCACTGGTTTCTACACATTTATGGTGTTATAGCTTTTTTTTTTTACCACTGGGAATAAGTACGTCTCTCCTATTCAATATTTTCATTGCACCCTCTCTCAAGCTGAGCCACTGTTTCCTACCATTCTTTATATTTCACCATCTTTCCACACCCTGTCTTGGGCAATGCATGTGTGGCATTGCACTGCTGGAGTGGGCTGTACAAAGAGCCCCTCTACTCCAGGGTTGAAGGTAAAGCCTCACAGCTCACATTGCATTTGTTGGAGTCCCCATGACAGAGCTCAGTTTGAAATCTATTGACAATTCACAAGACAGTGAAGTCTCCCTGTATCCTGTCAGGTAAGACAGCACAGAAGTGACACCAGCAGACTAATATTTTTCTTCCTTATGTGTGTTCAGTTTGAAGAGGGATGTGAAAAAGATTTGTGACTTACAGGCCATTCCAGAGGAAAAAGAGAATGGTAATGGTTTCATTTGAAAAGAAAATAACTGGAAGCTAAAGCTGAAATGACAATATCATCCCAGTGAGAGAGTATGATAGAAAATAATTCACGTGTAGTCTTTAGGAACTAAGGTTGTGTTTGGTTTGTAGCCATTTGTAAACCATTTCCTTTGGCTCTAAGAGGTTCATGATCTGCTTCTAAAAAACAATGAAGTAAAAAGAGCCCAAGTTAGTGAGCTTAAATTTACTATAGGAAAGTCTGCAATTTGACTGGAAATATTTTTTTAGGGAACTGAAGACTGAAAATCACTAGTTTAGTGACAGCTTTTTGAGTGTTAATACTACAGTGTTATGACAGTTTAGTACTAGAACCCAACCTTGAGGAAAAGCTGTGTAAATTGTGCCATTTCGATTGTATTATACAGCTGTACATCTCAGTACACACCCTGAACACTCTGCATCTCCTGGAGAAGAGTGTTGATGAAGAGTCCCTTTGGTGTCCATCCAGTACATATAAGAAAGTGTGTTCTTTTGAAGGGAAGGGGAGGTGAGGAGAGGGGAAGAGAAGGGGAAAGAAAGGGGAAGGGAAAACAAATAACAAGGGAGGAATTAGTGTTGTGGGGGTTTTGTAGGATTATTCCATTTGTTTTTTGTTAGCTTTTTTGGTGGTGGTGGTGGTGTTTTGGTTTTTTTTGCTTTGCTTTCTCCTGAACAATTTATAAGGTAGATGGAAATACTCTTTGGCTGAATTCACGGTTGTCTGTGAATAAGGAGTAAGAATCATTAAATGCATCGCTAGAAACATGCCTATTTGTTGTATTTCACCTGGAGTAATCTTGAAGTGATTTATAATTACTTCAAACCTGAAATTTCCTGGTGAAATCATAGATCTTTCTGCAGTGATTAGCAGACTGTGCACCCCTGATCTCAGATGGAGACCTTTAGGTATTCTAAGTTACATGCAAATTACTTATGTAGCTCTAGATGAAGATGCTATGGAGCACTGAAATGTTACTAGATGACACAGAGCAGATTTAGAATAGAGCTGTACATGCATACAGTGATTCTGCAGAAAGAACATTGTTTGCAGGGCTGGTTTGGGGAGGTTTGTTGGGGGAGGGGGGTGTTGATGTTTGTTTTTTCTCCTTTGAGAAGGAATAGAAATCAAGACAAGTCTTTGTCTTCCTATCAAAATATATACTGATAGGGATGACAGGGGATCAGGAGAGTGGGTCCACACCTAGATCTCCACAAGCTGTGGTTTTTTCCCTATCCAAAGTAAAATAGGGACCTTGAAAATCATACATCCAAACCAAACTAACCCCAAAACCAAGATACTAGAGCTAGAGAGTAGACAACTACTGTTTTGATCTGTGTGATGAATAGGGTACAGAACACGAATACGAGTTTCCTGTAATGTCACCATTTCTAGGCTATTGATAAGAGTGTAGTGCCTGTCTCCTCTCTCTCTAGGAACTCTGTTGTGATCTCAGGAACTCATTTGATGAAAACCCTATTTAAAAAAATAAAAAAATAAAAAAATCCTTTTCAATGCTACACAAAAATATAAATGGGAAAAAGCTGATTTATTTTGAAATAGTACCAAAGACTTCTATGCTAAAAATTCACAAAAAAACACTCAATCTCTGAACAGAGGTAATAGTAGAAAACTTCTTGGAATGACTTCATTTAATGCAGTGTTTTCAAAGTAGTTATTTAGGTTTCTAAGTTATATCTCTTCATATTCAGCAGAGAACACAAAATGTGACAAAACAGTTGTGTTTGTACACATACAACTTCAGTTTCTGGATACGGAAGAAGAGGAAGGGATGTAACACCAAGAACATAGCTCAGCATGACTCCAAAGACAAGTCAAGGAAATCTTTCTTTTACTTCAGGAATCAGCTATTCAAGGGACAGCTTTGGGGTGAGCTCATAGCATCAGCCACCACCCCACACTTCATAGCACTTGATTCTAACAAGGCACTGAAATGAAAATATTCCAGAGTGCCTAAATTCCTCAGATCTCATAGTCCTTTTGAAAATAAATGAGAGAGAGACTTTTAGGCTAAGTCTGCTTTAAACCCCAACTTTATGCCTAATGCTCTATAAATACAGGGTCATTATATATTTGTACACATATAGACATCTGTCCTTATATATACTTTAATGAAGAGCAATGAAACAAGGAGTATCAAGTAATAATGAGCCTC
This sequence comes from Pedionomus torquatus, assembly GCA_013398155.1. Lineage (NCBI taxonomy): Eukaryota > Metazoa > Chordata > Aves > Charadriiformes > Pedionomidae > Pedionomus > Pedionomus torquatus. The sequence goes on from VZRU01014267.1 coordinate 338,283, forward strand.
CAATCTTGAGGTTAAATATTAATTTTCTGCTCAAGAGAGAGAAGAACAAATATGGACATTCGTATTTGAATATTTGTCTTTTGTACTTCTGTATCCTCAGCCTGGTGCTGTTATGAGCTGCTTATGCAAGTGCATTAAATTTTAATGGTAATTGAGCCCTATTTTTCCTTTGTTACATGTTTTAAATGAATATGTAATTCCACTGGAGGCTAAGAAAATCTGTCTCTTCATGTACCTTGGTGCACCCAGGCTGAGAAGTAGGGCACACTAAACAGTAGTTGGGATAAATTTTCAGGAACAGAATCTAGTCCCTTGATCTGACTCCATTACAGATGCAATCCAATTTATTTCTTAGAAATAAATATCACCATTCTCATGAAATTAAATCAGGAAAGAAACTGTACTTGGAGAATATGTATATTTTCTGTATTGAGGTTCTTTTTAAAATTTCTGTTTCCAACCACATTACTATGTTTTCATGTGTGTTAATCCTGTATTAGGAAGCAGAAACTTCATTATAAATTCCTGTAGGAGAAATAGCAGAAGAAAACCTAGCAGACTCGCGGGTCAGAGTAAGGAAGGGGATGGGAGGGCAAAAAATTACTGGGTTTGGGGTCTTTTGCAAGACTTGGAATCAAGGACTGGGCAAATGTCTGGGAAGAAGGGGATTTTGGGAGCACTTCCACCCAGATGAAGTCCACATACAGAACCTCATTAATACTTCATCTTTCCTCTGTTTGCATGCAATAACCATGTGATACACAAAGTAAAACTTGGTTTATTTTGGTGCATATACTTGGCTAAACTTTCAATAAAATGTTGCTTAGATTATCCAGACAGGTCACAGTGGTTGTTTTTATGGGATCTGGTGGGAATGAAGTTGGTAACTAAGGTTGTGGAAGAGTTACAAATACCGAAACATTTCTAACATAAATATCTGCTTATTTCTCAAATAATCTTTAAACTCTGAATACTCCTGGACCTGTTTTCCTTTTTCTCAGAGCAGAAGGGAAAGAAAATCTATGCTTCAAATTTAGCAATATTTGGACACATAAATTGAAATATTTGTGATAGGTGAATGAAGTCCCTTTTCATCAGGTCTCTTATCATTTTGCAAACCATTTTCTTCAGATAAACATATAGTTGGAAACATAGCATCTATATTTACAAAAGAATGGACATTTATTTTGATGCTGATTAAAAACCCTATTGCTAATTTTTGAGGGCAAGCACTACCTAATAGGGTGGTTCAATTATATTGTCACTTCTATAGGGATAAGGAATCCTCCCAACATGGATAGAGTTCAGTTTGTCAGGGACATGATTACATACAACTCAACAGTTTTACAGCTGTGTAGGGGCTTATGTTAATTATTTGCATGAACAGTTTTTCAATAAGGTAGCCTACAAGCTTTACTGCAACTTCTTACGGTAATGTTTAAGAAATTTTTTTGCATTATTAATTTCAACAGTTATTAGTTAGTAATGCTTAATTTTGCTACAATTTTCTGGCAAAAGCAACACTTTGGACTGTAATTACATCATATATTTATCCAACTATTCTTTAACAGCATCTTCACAAAGAAAACTTGACAGGAGAAGGCTGTCTGTCTTTCAGGCTGCTCTGTGGAAGAGTATGCCTGAAAGGAGCCGGTTCAGAAATGTCTGGCTGTAAATCCAGCAGGCAGCTAAGCCCGACACACTCACTCACTCCCCTCAGAGTGGGATGAGGCAGAGAAACAGAAGAGTAAAAGTGAAAAAACTCAAAGTTTGAAATAAAGACAGTTTAATAGGTAAAGCAGAAGCTATGTGTGCAAGCAAAGCAAAATGAGGAATTCACTACTTCTCATCAGCAGGCAAATGTTCATCTCCAGGACAGTGGGGTTCTATCACCCATAACGGTTTCTTGGGAAGACAAACATCACCACTCCAAATGTCTCCCTCTACCTTCTTCTTTCCTCAGCTTTATATGCTGAACGTGTTGTCATATGGTATGGAATATCCCTTTGGCCTGTTGGGGTCAGCTGTCTTGGCAATGTCTTCTCCCAGCTTTTTGTGCCCACCTAGCCTGCTCACTGGTAGGGCGGGCAAGAAGTAGAAAAGGCCTTAAGTCTGTGTAAGCACTGCTCAGCAATAGAAAACAACTCTATCTCAGCCAAAATTAATACAAGGAAGCTACTTCTGGTTTGCTAAAAAGTTCCTCAGGAAACAGGAGATGAAATCCTGAAATCCTTGCTCCATTGAAATAAATTATAATATTTCCATTGACACCAGTGCTGTCATAATTTCACTCAAAACACTTTCTCATGCATACAAAAATGTCATAAGTTTGCTACTATTTTCTAGTGAAATTAAAGTGCTAAGGTGTATAGAGAACCAGACTGGTGTCTTTCAGATAGTATTTTTCATAAATATAAGTGGATGCTTTGCTCTTGTTGGCCGTCTTTTACAACTCTTGCAACACACTGAAGAGTACACATCAATAGCAGTAATTGGTGACAATCTGAGGATGGCATCCTGCTTTTCACTGTAAGCCTGTGGTTCTTTATTAGTAGTAGTATTAGTATTATTTTATTTAGCCACTTGAGACTGTAGCAACAAAATTCCACTTTTACACTTAAGTGTCATTTTTAAGTACTAAGAAGCCTTTGCAGCCATGGCACAGGGGAATGTGTTGCAATCCGGCACAGTAAATGCCTTCCACAAGAACTAATCTTTTTCTTGTCTTAAAAGAAACACTTCATGAGAGACAGGTAGAGAAAATCTTCCAGATGACATGATATTAATTCTTGAGCTCATTCAAACACAATACCATCTCACTTTTATAGAGTGAAATACAGAACAAATCTGCAAAAATCAAATTCAGAAACTTACCATGAGGCACCATTGATCTGTGCCACTGGGAGTATTCTTTAGATTACTCTAAACCAGCAACTTCTCACAATGACATGGGAAAGTAAAAGAAGGATAATAATGCTATACAGTCCCTCCCCACACCCAACAACCTACCACAGCCTCACCCATCCTTCACAAGTATTGGAATGAGGCAATGTATGCTAAAAATCATATATTACTGTTTCTTTAAAGCCAAAGAAAATAAGACACCTCTTCCCAAGCCATTCTGAGTTCTTACTCAGGATCTGAATTCTGTTGATTCATGATTCATGCCACCAGTGTTCCTCTGTGTTCTCCCTGAATGGAAGTACCTAGAATCATAGAATTGTCTTGGTTGAAAGAGACTCTTAAGATTCTTGAGTCTAACCATCGACCTAACACTGACAAAACCATGTCCCAAAATGCTACATCTATCCATCTTTTAAGTATTCCTCAGGAATGATGATTCCACCACTTCCCTGGGCACCCTGTTCCAATGCTTTAAAATTATTTCAGTGAAGAAATTTTTACTAATATCCAATCTAAACCTCCCCTGGCACAGCTTGAGGCTGTTTCCTCTCATCCTTTCAGCAATTACTTGGGAAAAGAGAACAACTCCCACCTAGTTACAACCAACTTTTAGATGGATGTAGATAGTGATAAAGTCTCCCCTCAGCCTCCTTTTCTCCAGGCTAAGCAACTTCAGTTCCCTCAGCCACTCCTCATAAGACTTTTTCTCCAGACTTCTCACCAGCTTTGTTGCCCTTCTTTGAAACTTTTTTTTGCCCTTCTTCCAACCTTTTTTGCCCTTCTTCCAGCATCTCAATACCTTTCTTATAATGAGGGGCCCAAAACCTTAATATGGTATTTGAGGTGCAACTTCACCAGTTCTGAGTACAGGGGGATGACCACTTCCCTAGCCTTGCTCACCACACTATTGTTGATACAAGGCAAGATGTTGTTTGTCTTCTTGGTGACCTGGGCACACTGCTGGCTCATATTCAGCTGGCTGTCAGCCAACACGCCCAGGTCCTTTTCTGCATCTGTAGAGGACCCAGCACTTAGCTTCAGAGGAAATAGATAACGCTTTCCTAGAGGATCATGGTCCTCACAGTCTGGTGGAGATTTATGGGACAATACGTGGTGCAGTAACCGTTGTCAAAGTCTCTGAGTGCTATATGTCTACCTTATAAACAACTGGATTTCCAGACCTGTAAATGAAGCTGCTCAATTCTTCTAAACACTTCTCCAGCCAGGGATTCGAGGTAGACTATGTCTAGCAATGTCCTTAGCAATGCAGTTATAAATTCAGTGCCATCTCACTTGGATTAAGCTGTGATTTACTTTTTTCTGCCTCACCTTTCCACAAATATTCTCCTACTATTATTTCCATTTTCCCAGATGTCTGTTCTTTCCCAGACATATCCTATCTCAAGCCTGCCCATCCCCCTTTACTCTGTGCACCCTTCTGCCTTCCCTCCTGCCTCCTCATCTATTTCTCTTTCTGTTGAGCCACTTGGAGAGGGTCACTTGGGCTGGGAAACCTCCCTTGTCTCAGACAATTTGCAACAACCTTAGAACTCTCCAATACCATGCTCTGCATGGGGGAAACTCTCACCAAAGAAGAAATGGGGAGAGCCTGGGACAATTTCCAGAAATAAGCCCCCATAGTCTTCTCGCAGAGATTTTCCACATGGGCAAAACCAGGTATTTTCAGCCCTTTACTCCCATTTCCCTGTGCACCATGCCAGTGTGGTTAATGAGCCTAGGTCTGAGGTAACCCATGGCAAACTTCAGTTTATTGTTTTTCTAATATTGAACATAATGAACTGTGTTTCCATGTGCTACATGAGAGTTTATTTTGTTTCTGCTGACACTCAATATCCATAAATATTAGAGAGCAGAGCTAGGATAATCTCTTGGGTAATTTACTCTATCTGCCTGCACTACTAAAATTTGATATTCATACATTCCTACACAATCCCCATTAGTTTACCCTGATTACATGCAATGATAGTGATTCGGTACCATCCTTCATCTGACTTTACTATAATGTATTATTTATAAGACTCCATGGCATGGTGTAATCAAAGCAGGGACACAGCACTGCCACAAAGCCCCCTAACAAATACAGCAGGCACTGATGGCACCTCAGTACAGCAGGAGAAACAGAAGGTGCTCGAATTCCATGCCAGTTTGGGTCCATTCCTGTCACAAGCTGTGTAAGTACCTGCACACAGCTTTGTGGTTTCAAGTAGCAGTTTGATAAATTAGCCCAGCTTTATTGTATTTTTTTTCCACATCTGCCTGATTTCACCCCCCAAACATCTCTTTTAATTTTGGGTTCAAACACAGACCATAGCCAAAAAGCAAAACCTACTGACAGTCCAAATCACAGGTGCACACAAGTCTGAAGATGACATAGACAGCTGGTGAAAAAATTCCCCTGAATTACTAGGTTGGGAATCCCCCATCAGATCCAAACTATCTCCACATATGCATTTTGAAGCCCAGCCTACCTCCCTCCCCAGATCTTGTGTGTCAGACTGGGCCTCAGCCTAGAGCTGGCTCAAATTTGGCCCAGGTGCCTCTCCAGATCTTGGATCCCATTTCTGATATGGAGCCAAGTGTCATGCTCTTGGTAAAATACCAAGAACCAATGTATGTTTTGTACAGATGTGTTATATACCTGATTAATTCCTAGGTGGCAAGAGCAAAATTCAGGGAATTCCCCTCTTACCAAATCATCTGAATTCCCCTACATATATCACTATTGCATTTTTCAACCCATTGTCTCAGTGAAAGGAAGGTTAATATTCCTTTCTTCAGCTCTTATATAGCAGTAATAAGTCTTATCACAGTGAAAATATGATGAAGGACTGCTGACAAGGCCAGGAACTTTTTTAAACTATTTGCTCAGGAATCTGTTTGAGACATGTGGAGACATGCTGAACATGTAAGTTTTGTTTCCAACTCGAGCAGCCCTAAGGTAGGCTTAAGGTATGCCTGTAGTGGAGAGCAAAGCAATAGGGACAGAAAGACAATCATACGTAATAGGAATTAAGGAAAACACAGCCCTATGTTTGGACCTGATCTAGAAATAACTTCATCATTGAGGCCAAATTTCATATTAAGGTCTTCATTCTTCAGATGAGTTACATTCACTAACTTCATCTAAGAATTTGTGCTTGCAGACACTGATTTACATGTGCATTGTGTACTGCCCATGAAGGCAATTTTGATACTCTAAGACTGGCTAAAAATCTCATTGCCATTATAAAACTTGTCTGGATTAACATCAGCAAAAAACTTGTTCTTGATTACCTTACAGAATTCCTCATTACCTTACAGAACCAGTAATCTCAAATGTAACATTAATTACCTTTTCCCCCTAGTTTTTAACAAATGAAATGTATAAGTAATAAGATTAGATGATGATTCCTTGTTTCTGACACCTCCCTCTGGCACTTCTTACCTCTTTCTAAGTGCTTTCTGGGTTTAACTGGTAATTATTCTAAATGCTTAAGAGTTTTTAAATGCCTGGGCTCAGCACTCCCTCAATTTATTTGCTCATCCAGACCTCACAAGCTGTATATTTTATAAACATTTAAATAATTAAGGCTTGAACCTGCAGGGCTTTCCTTACTGAATTTTGAAAAGGAGGCAAATTTAATGGGAAATCAACTTTAATTGCATTATCTTAACTGGAAAAATGATTTGTCAATGTGCATTACCAGATTTTATTTAGCAATACAAATTCTTTCAGTGAAAAGACTGTGTTGACTGATTTAACTAGGCATACTGCAGCAAACATTAATAACTTCAGAAGCAGATAATGCAATCATCTTGCATTATTGACACAACAGCTTTTCATGGTTCGTTGAGATTAAAGAGGCAAATGTAAATCCAGCACTCTCAACTGTCCTTAATCTGTAAAATTTTTGGCAGACAACTGCATTATTATTTTGGTATCACCTACGTCAACCTAATAATCCAGGTAATTAGACTTCTAATGTTTTTCACTGAAGTCTCAACTGCAAATCTAATCCTGTGGGCTTTTGTAAGAGCATTTTGTATTTTTTAACTTCATTGCTCAGTTTTACTAATGTCATCATACTTATAATAAAATGTAAACTAAAGCTTCTTTAGAGTTTGATTTACAAAGTGCTGTTTTCAGTCTGCCCTGTTTCTGAAAGGGAATGGTTGGACAGAAACTATTCTAGCAGACATTAACTCCTGGAAAATTAGTAGCCAAAGAGTTTCCCTATGTCTTTGTCATTGCAACAAAAGGCAAAACAAGTATTGTCATTCCACGATACAAGACAATATAAAAACAGAAAAAGATGCAATTCTATAAGTGCATATACAGGGGATTAAAGGAGGACACACAAAAAAAAATGCAGAAAACAGATCAAAGCTGGAAGATAACAGAATATCACGGCATTTTTTTTTAAAGCAAAGACAGGCACGATCATGTTAATTCTTCATATACATCATATATAGGAAATTGCCACAAGCTACTCTCCATTGTTATTTTCTATCAGTGAGAACTGGTTAAAAAAAAAAAAAAAAAAAAAAGCAAAGCTACAGCACTGTCATCAGATACACTCTGATTTGTGTCAGCCAAGAACATTGCCAGTTTATAACTACGTGACCATGTTTGTGACACTTGCTGGTTTCAAGTACTTCATTGTCTTTAATGAAGTTACTCTACTGAAGTGCATGGAATATCTCTTACGTTATTGTAACCGTCAAAGTAAAACCAATATTTAGACTTGATAGAAGAACCAATATTTAGAAAATACTTGTCCTTAGTAATGTTGCTGAACTTTTACTTGACAGTAAATCACATCTGCTGGCACAGAGTCTGTTTTTAACTGTACGTAAATGATTCACTCAAGTGCTTATGCTAGAAGATAACTTTCCTTAAGTTTGCAAATTGCCTGAAAGCTATATTATGAGGTGTTTTTTGTTGGCATAGACAGTTAGAAAATGTACAGCTATAAAATATACTGGCATATGTGATTCTGTATGAACGCTTTATATGAAATCACATCTGGCACAAATCAGATCTCAGTCGCATCAGAAGGGCACTTGTGCCCTGTCAATGATAAAAACACAACAGGAAAGAGATGTAGAGGATAGCTGTTCTTAGTTCACTGTGTGGTAGGACAAGGTGGTTAGGGAAATTTATAGGAAGCCTTTATTCTTACCAGTGTTGTTGAAAATATTGCAAATATGAAATGAGGGGACTTAAACCATTACTAAAGTACTAACTGTGGCTGTGGAGGTACTTTTATCAAAACCTGATTGAGCTCCTTTTATTTAATCAAACATTTTTATTTATGGAAGGGAATATCTTAGAAGAGAGTCAAGAGGTCTGAATAATTTTCCGTTCCAAAAGAGACAAAAAATTTGGAAAAAGCTGACTGACAAAATCCAAATGTGATACATTTTGCCATGTTGAAGAGTGATACAGGAAGCTAATACTGTATAATTCTTAGTGCCTAAAAAGTGGCATGAGAGCTTCCTAGGCACCTAGGTGTAGCTATTTATGTAGACTCAATCATATGTCATGCTTATGGTGCACAAGCCCTAAATTCAAGCCAAGCTTTGATGTGATCCAGAGTTCAGGTATCCCTATGTCTAAATTCTTTGAGGGTCCCAAGCTGGGTCCTATGCTACATCTGTTTATTCATAAACTATAACACGGTGGTAATTTCATACTCTCTCATGTGCATGCAAGCAAAGGATGAGTATAAGATGACTGTCTGCTCAGGGCATAAATTTCTTGGTATACCTTTCAGGGCAGCTTTGGGCAGCTTTGCTCTATCTGCTAAATGCACTGGGAATCCAAGTGATCAGCTCAGGCAGTCCAGATTCGCCCCATGAGATCAGTCATCTGTATTTTAGACCTTGTTACACCTAAACAGAGAGCCACTAATATATGGTTTTGTCTGAAATATTTGCTGTTGATATTACAAAATTGAGTGAAGGGTTAGAATGAATTTCTCTTTTTAAATGAATGTTAATTTACAGTTTAAAACCCCCTCATAATAATTTTTAGGATCCAATCCAAAAAAAATTTTAGATTGAAGAAGAAAAGATGCCTTGTTTACTAATGCAGTTTAGAGGAAAAACTGTGAAGGTGGATTATTAATGCAACATATTTTCACTGTTTCCCACGCGTTTGTATACACACTAGGAAGAACAAGACTTTATTGTAAACATGCATTGAACCCAATACTAGCCTATTGAGTCTTATTTAACACCAGTGATGCTCAGATGCATAGTACAAGTGCCATTACCCAGTGCTTTTGAGACACTTGTTTTGTAAACAAGGGGACAAAATTCCAGGACAACAGATTATACTGGATATACTTCTTATTTTAGAGCAGTCACCTTCACTCTGCATGAAACACCCTAAAACCAGAAAGTGCTAAACAACTCACAATATAAAACTAATGGGACAAAGGATCAAACTAAATAATTCACTCCAGTTACTCAGTTCCCTCTGGCCCTGGGCAGCATTTCAAATATCTATTTGGATTTCAGGCATGTACTTAAGAACCTACATTTGTGCTAAAGATTTGAGAAGCCAAACTGGGACAAGAACTTATACTGCCTGGTGAAAAGCTCATTAAAGAAAACTCAGAACTATTTTTACTTTTATCTCAAGGAAAGAACAATAATACTGCTTTAATGATGTTATTACCGTGCTGGTTAGATGCAACCAATAAGCAAAGCCAGTCTTCCACTCTTTCATTTAAACATATTAATTGCTTTGATTCAGTCTGTATTTCTGTGCTTTGGTCCAAAATTATTTCAAATTCACCACAAGTTTCAAATGCCAAATAATTTAGGCAAGACAGAACATATACAGGAAGCCAATCTGAAAAAGGACACATTATCTGTACTGTTTAATCCACATTTCCTGGCTTATTTGCTAAACTATATCATTTTAATCTTCAGCACATAATTTTCCACTGCCTTGATGTTTATCTCCAAAATCCAGGTGACAATGAGGAAGACACAAGAATTTTATAAATGTAGGATTTTCAGCTGGTATGTTTTCTGGAAATATCTCTCCATTGTGGAAATTCCCAGTTCAGGAATTCATAAAACACTTCTGCTATCTTCCTGCATCTGTCTGGGAAGTTCAAGTAAAAAATCCAGGCAATGTGGCATGATTCTTTTTTTCCTTTCCCCACCAAACTCAATGTTATACTGTAGTAATGTTTTTATACTTCTAGTGGAATAAAACACTAATTCCATGTAGGTTTCCAAAATAAGCAAAGAAAGGCAGAGTTATCCTTATTTCAAAATCATAATAATAATAATCATGATTTTTCTGTCTGCCTCTGACTTCATCTACCACAAATGCAAGAGCATTTGATGTGGCACTGCAAAGGACAAAAGGGTCTCTTAAAGGAAAGAGCTTGCATGCACTTCTGCCAGCTGCTTCACGAGCTTTGAAGTGGAGTTTTGCGTATGGGCAAAATGAATTTGAGAAATTTGTACACAGAGTTCACATGATCAGTCATGTTTGGTTCTCCGTGATGCCCCACTGAAACCTGCTGAGGCTAGCAAAGTGCTATTTACTTCACATTTAAGCAGTGACCTCATAGCAGCACTGGAGGTTACACAGTACTTGAAATAACTCTGCTGCTGAGCAGTGACAGTAGAAGAACGGATGACAAACATTATCTTGACAACTCTGCCAATACTTAGGCCAAAATATTGTTGACGGTGCCTCTTTACAAGGCTCCGTCTGAGTTGTGAGGACCAAGTCCTGTTCTCATTTACACCTCTGCAGCTTCCCTGAAGCTAGCAACCTGAAACTGTGTTTACTCAATATTTAATCACAACCTCACAGCAAGGGTTATACTCTCCTTGGTTGCAAATGAGCTGGTCTGCTGAGGAGTGACAGGAGCAGAAGGACTGCAGAGTAGTGTCTTGACACCCCTCAATATGGGGCTAACAAGAGTTGACTGCTTTGCTCCCAAAGACATCTTCTGTTTCTCAGGGCCAAATTCTGCTCTTGCATATATATATTGTATACCTCTTCACCCAGTGAAAGTAAACAGAGCAGAATTCAGTCTTTAATATACAGAGCAAGTGACTCAAATGGGAGTTGTCAACTCTGTTTTACCAAATGGAGTTAAAACTGTTCAACCAACAGAGTTATCATCTGGCTCCGCTGAGAAGAAAAGGAGAAGGCATCTGAGTGCTGATGAAACACAATAGTCATTCAGAGCACATCAGGAAATGGCAGCAAACTAGGCTGGTGCTGTTTGGGAGGAACCACGAGCCCCAGGCAACACATTTTCCAACTGGAGATAGAAGTAATAAGTATTAAATTGCGACAACAGAATTATAAGGTAGTTAAGATGTGCAGTTATCATTAAAGTAGTCCTTTTGTCTTTTGCCTTTAGAAAAATCATAAGATAAGGTGTCTAGGGAAGATACCTACATCAGTGTTAAGGGCTTAGTTTTATTCCTTCTGGTTTAAAATGCTCTAAGTAAAATCATCTATAATCTTGCATCAGTAGAGATGTAGAGATAGAAGGAGGAGTTTATGTTTTTAAGGTAAGTAGCACATATTTAACTAAGCTGTTTTAAACAGATTTCTTTATCTACTAAAGTAATAGTCACTCCCCTGAGTTTTGTGGATAATTTCTTCAGAATGTATCCCACAAATTTAAAGAGGCTGAATTACCACAGCAGTCAATGTCTTTCTGTAGCAATATATACCTGAACAAATGCTATTGAGAACAAGCCACTTTTCAAATCAAATAATATAAGCAAGTAGACCTTGAAAGCAAATGTACTCTTGTGAATACAAGAACAAGACTAAATAAAATTTCTATATATGTATATCATGTCCTTGCCTTATCTACTTTCTGAAATTTGTATGCTATGGTAATAGGTTTAATATTCAAAATTAGTAACTTCACCTTTAACTATCAATTACTAGTCAATTAAACATCATATAAGGCATAGCAGACTTCAGATAATGTGTTCAAGAAATTAAGATTAATCCCTTTTAGTTAAATTAATTTTAATTTCTAATTATTTTTTTTTTCCATATTGATTTCATTAAAAGATTGAAGGTCTAATCTAAAGAAAAACAGAAAGATGTATTTTGGAAAAGAAACAACTCTGACCCTTTGAATTTTAATGTTAAATCTCAGGACTCCTTGGCCAAATGAGTTTGGTTTTTTGGTTGGGTTTTATTGTGTGATTGCTTTTTTATTCCCTGTAAATGTTTGAACAGAGGTAAACATCAGATTTTTTCTAATAGTAGAAATTAAGAATTTCAAATTGTTTTGTAGCATGCATTCTATGAATTATCCTGATCCTGATTGACAGAAAAACACAAATTCTCATCAATATTTATTTAAAGAAGCATCAATAAATAACGCAAAAATGTAAAGCAAGTTTACCTTAGCAGACTTTCCAAAACAGCTCACAGAGATATTATCTGTGGTGCAATTCATACCAAATGCTCAGTGAGACTGTAACTCAGGGAATTCCTACAAACACTGAACAGAAGAGTGTGCATAGGAATTGCTTATTCTTTGAAAGGAACATGCCTTATTCTTTGAGATAAGTAAGTGATATTGTTTTCCTGTTGCTGAGTGGCTTGTTTGGTTGTAGCTTGAAGGTGCATGGTTTGGCAGTAGCTTACAAAGCTTGCTTCTGTCTGTGTCTTCTGAGTAGCCCAAGAACTTTACAGCTAAATGTATGACAAAAATTTCCTGTCTCTAACCACAGCAAACAGATAATTGCTAAATTGTACAGAGGATGGGACTTACAGAGTCAAAAGCCTTAGAAAGTTGAGTAGTACGAAACAGAACAATAAACAAGGGAGATTATAAGAAGAGAAGTATAAAGAAATCTATATAGCTTAAGATGGACTATTTGGGCTATTTTGTTAACAAAATGAAGGCTAAGAGAGTATCTAATGGCTTTATATGAAAAATCAGGGGGAGAGGAATGATTTAAGCTAAAAGTTGCTGTTCAGCACATGCACACCAACAGCCCATGAATACATTTGGACTAGAAACTCAGGCAAAGACCCTATCTGAATATTGGAGCAATCCTTCATGGTCTTAGCTGCCGTTGAGTAGCATTTCCATGTGCACTGAGAACAAGGGAATAACTGTAATTTTTAGTTGAAGTTTGAGCAGGTTGTGAAAGACATGATCTAGTTTGGTTGCATATAATAGCAAGATGCTGGGCTAGATGGCAAAGAGAGTCCCTTCTGGTTACAGGTTTCTATCAAGAAGACCACCATATCTGTATGTTTTATGCACACATGTACATCAGCCAGAGATTCTAGAGAGACATGCAGCTTAATTTATTCACAACATTGCTTCAGGGTCATATGTATTCTCTGTTAGCAGAGAATTTAAAACAGTGTATCTCTCTTTCAATAGAATATCTAAATTACTCATCCCGCCCTTAACCCATTTATGTGGCTAAAGGCATCAATGTATTTTTCTCTTAATGTCATTAAAAAGTTTCATTTGGCTTGTCAATTGCAAAGCAACTCACTAGTGACTATTTGTCTCTGCTACCTGAAAAGAGATTTTAATTTTATATGGGTAGTCCATCCCATTCAAAAGCAATCAAGTAAATAATGTACTTAATACATTTCATTCCTTCTCCATATTATTCACATTTAACTGTGGGTATAAGTGGCACAATCTGACTTTTTGGTGCATGAGTTTTATGCTGGAAACATCTACAGACAGACACATTCTGTAAAGAACAGACAAATATTCTTGCATGAGAAAGAAAAGTCAAAAAACTCCATGGATAGCAAAACTTCTAAAAACTATTATGATTTTTGTTGATCGTTCCTATTTTGGATTCATGGATATTTAGGGTAATATCAGAAGCTCCTCAAATATGTGGCTTCCACTTTGTGCCTTTCCTTGGATTGCATTTTCCACAAATTCACGAGCAGTTTTAGATCTAGTTACTGTGTCAAATTTGGTTAACCCTGGCTAATAGCTTCCAAATATATTTTTTCTCTGTTTCACATGCAGAGAAATTATCATGTAAGCTTTATTCCCTTATGAAACCAAACCTTGCAACTATAAAACTCTTGAGAAAGATTCTGTTTAGTTCTAATTTATCTAGTTAAAACCATATGACTTCAGAAAAATGAGAAGGGTAAACAGGATACTGTAATGGATAAAAAAAGAGAAAGAATACTTTAAAGTGCATAAGAGAATAAACAAGATCAATTTATTTCAGTACAGGTTTGAAAATAACCAGCTGTATGGTAGGCATAGCACAATATTTATAGTGGTTTCAGAGTTTTGTAAATAGACAAGGAAACAACAGAGATCAAAATATATTATAGGCCAAGGTCATAATCACCGTAAAATTCTCTTTGCCTCTGTAAATTTAATGCAGGTAATCCACAGCCTTGTCGCCAAGTGAACACTGAAATATAAAATATTTTCTGATCAGAGAGGCCCAAGTTCTTCTCTCAGGCACATAAATAAAGCACAGCAACTCCAGTTTTTGGGAATAAGGTATCAAGTACATTTCTACTGATGAAAGAGAGAAAACTTGATCCTAAACTTACTCTGAACAAAAAAGAATGAGGAAAATATTGCTTTGCTGGCTGTTTTTTTGGTTTTCCTTTTTTGTTTGTTTGGTTTTGTTTTTTATTTTTTGTTTGGTTAGTTGTTTTGGTTTTTTGTTTTGTTTTGTTTCGTTTTGTTTTTTTTTTTTTTTTTTTTTTTTTTTTTTTTTTTTTTTTTTTGTTTTTTTTTTTTTTTTTTTTTTTTCTCTTTAATATTTGTTTTGTGGATATAATCAATAAGAAGGTTGGTGTATTTCCTGGAGATACTTCGAGAGGAATAATCCCCCTGAAGCCCCTGTGATGTTCAGGGATTGTGCACATTAACTGCCCTATGACTTTTCAGCCTCATCTTTTCCTGACCACAAAATAGTTGGAGAGGAATTTGCAGAATGGATGGACTGCAATTATACCTGTTCTTTGCAAAGAGTAAAGCTCATAATCTCCTCCATGCCGAACTGCACACGACCTCAAAATCCAAGCAGGAAATAGCCCTTAGAAGAAATGCCATGATAAAATCTCCTGGAATAGAACTTGGGATGAGTACAGAAAAAGGAAAAGGAAAAAGAAAAAGGAAAATTTGGAAAAGGAGGGGCAATTAAGAATCCAAACGGAAATCTGAATCTAAATTTTACATCTCAGTTGTGACCTACGTGCTATATCTGGGATCCAGCACTGTAACAGGCAGCATGTTCCTTCCCCTCTGGGACACTGTCGTTAAGTCCTAGGCTACCCGAAGCTTTAGAGCTGACCTTAAATGCTAATCCCTACCCCCCTGATATAAATTCTGCACCTCTGACTCATCTGAGTATTAGGTCTGACAGTAGTACATAAGAAAATCACTGATGTTTTGAATAAAGAATGCAAAGGATAATTTCTTTGCAAAATCAAGCTTCTTCCATGTGAAAATAATACTCCTTATACTCCCATTAGATCAGGGAAGCTAATTTTGGGGTTTTTTAATGAAACTTCAAAATTACACATTAAAATAGTTGCAAATAGTCCAAGAAGCTTCACAAGACCAGAGACACCCCAGCTGATCCTCCTGTGATGCTACTATTGCTAAATTCAGCAGGTTTGCATTCCCAGCTGTAGGGCTCCCTGCACCATATCATCCCCTGCAGCTTTAGAAAGGTGGCAGGGGTGTGCTGTTACGAGCAGAGACATTGACAACTAAGAGCTTTGGTTTATTTTACTGTCATTCTTGCAGTTCTCAGGTTTGACAGAAATGAAGAGTAAGTGGAAACAACAATGAAACCTAATGCCAGGGCTCTTTAAAAGACAACCTGCTTTCACAAAATCCACAAAATGTCCAATGTAGTAAAGTTTGTTTCTTATCAATTCTTTTCCATGTTTGTTAGTAATTTTGTATGAATTATTATTTTCTTGCTCATCAGCTGTATGTCTGTGAAAGTAATTGCCCAAAGGAAATGTCTCTGGTTCCTAAGTGGATGCAGAATCTCAGACGATGACAGAGAACAAAGACAACAAGAACAAAATGAACAAAAACCTCACAGAATAACATGGAGAAGTGCTTTCCAGTCTACCAGTGGGTTCACTTCTCCTAAATAGTGAATGTCCCCACTGCTTAAAGAATCTATGTCCAGAGGTGCTTCAGGCTTTTATAATTCAGACACCGAGACAGGAGGATATACTGCATTTCTAGTACTCTTAAAAATAACTGGGTACTGAATATCTAAGTATTCAAGATGATGGATCCTGTTGTTTGGGTTCTGCAGTATGAGAGAAATCTGTTTTTCCACAACATATGCTTAAGAGAAAAGGAAGGAGACAAAAGGAAGAGAAAGCAGTTAAAATAAGAGTTTTGTTTCTTATCTGCAAATCCTTTCCAGTTTGGGGAAATAATTCTCCTATAGGCATTAGATCAAACTCAAATGTAAGCAAAAAAAATAGGAAGAATCTGTGCTGAAAGAATAAGTTTTAGACCATCAAATATGATTTCTGTTACCTGATGGGAAGATAGGGCTTTTGTTTGTTTATTTGCTGTTCCTTCTTAAATGAAAGAACAATTTAAACTAAGGGAATATTTTAAAGGAAAAGACTATCCCTTTC
Organism: Pedionomus torquatus; assembly: GCA_013398155.1. Lineage (NCBI taxonomy): Eukaryota > Metazoa > Chordata > Aves > Charadriiformes > Pedionomidae > Pedionomus > Pedionomus torquatus. Next base: position 354,832 of record VZRU01014267.1, read on the forward strand.
TTCTGGGGTAAATGCATACATTGCTTAGCAACCTTTTATGATCCAAACACCAAAATATCTTAATATATGAATTACCACTATGAAAAATGGTCAGTCTGAGAAAAGAGGCAGCAACCAAGTGGCTGGATGATTTGAACGATTCATTAGATTAAGATTTATTACCTGGCTTTCTTTTTTTGAAATCCAACTGCAAAATGAGTAATGAAGCAGAGCAATCATATAGGGATCATATAGGCAAATAAGCAATGATAGTTGTCTCTGAAAAGAGGAGGAATCAGCACTACAGGGGCTTTCTGTACATGAGATCAGAAGAAATTGCTGCGTAGCTATTATGTGATGAGGGTGCTAACTGTGCTTGAGACAGCCAGGGCAAGAATTACTGATGGGAGGAAAAGCAAAAGCATGAGGGAGCTCACTCTCCTTAATTCTAGCTTTCATCTATAAGGACCAGAGCCATCTCGAGGTCTGGCTGCATGGGGCCAGGCACAAATGTCATCTCCATTGGCTGTCAAAACCAAAGCTTTTCCATTTTCTTTAAAAAGGCATCATCCAGGGAACCAAAGAGGGCACAAAAGGGCAAGAAAGTTTAAACTGTGGACTTCTTGCCTTCTGGATGCATATCAAGGAACCGGACAGGTATGGGAAGGGAAAAAGCCTCATTTCTCTTGCCAGCTGAGAGATATTCAGGTCTTAAGCCTAGATAACATGACTCATGATGTGCTTAACACTTTCAAGGATGGGTAATATTTCATCAGGACAATCCAGGTACTTGCACGTGTGTAAATGTATCTTTCTTTATATTTTGAAAGTTACTTCCATTTATACGTTAAATTCTACATTCAGGTTACTTTGCTCTGTACAAAGGACATTCACATTTGTGACCTCCTGGAAGACATTGACCAAACCCCTGAAGTCTAAAAGTTAAGAAATGAGTGAAGGTGCAGACCTAAGTATCGATCGGTATGGTAAAAATGTGCCAAACCAAGGACAGCTTCAGCACACACCAAACACCACAAAAATTGTCTCAGCAGCCTCTGTGAGAAAGTAGCTATAGAAGAAGATCTGGCATTTCAAAGATCTTATTTGTCTCCTTCTAAAGATTGCTGTGCATAAAGGCAAAGTAGCTGCTTGGCCTTATGCCCTGGAGCTCCATGGGCTTTCTGAAGGAACTTGGATCCTGCTCCCCACTCTTCTTGAAATGGCAGGGGGATCCCTAATGCAATACACAAGGCTGTTTCAAATAATAGCTTTGATTTTTTTCCATTGGTTTCTTCACAGGACAAAACAATCAGGGACATACTTGCCTGCAAAACATTCAGATATTACCATGGTATTTTGATTTTTTCCTTTTTGTATGGGAAAAATCATCATCAGAACACCTTAACTTCTAATGAGCACTAAGATCATGGGGACATTGGTGGTACCCCTTAGCAACACTCCTATCTGATAATGAGACTGGACACTTCCTTGAGAAATTGCCAGATTCATCATATGAAAATTAAATTCTGTATCATTGCCTTGGGACTGCAGCAATGTTTCCAGATCTGTGTTTAGGGCTGGAGAATGCTAATCATGAGACAGATGTAAGCAGCACAGTACACACAAAAACTGAAAGCACAGTTAAGGTTTTAATTTACTTTCTGAGTAGCCTCCACTAAAATCACTGCTTCATCACCCCTGGGGCTAGCCTTCCCAGGAAAGTCATTGCAGGGAGCAGAAGCAGGGCAAGAATTAATTTAAAGGAATCCTTCATCTTCTTTTTTTGCCTTTAAAGACTGTTGAAAAGGTAGAATCTGGTGTTGAATTATCAAGAGTGTTTAAGACTAGATATGGAAAAGGAGAAAGAGGGCATTGTGGGGAATGGAGGGGTGAGTTTTGTGAGGATTTTAATTAATTTTTAATATCTTTTACTGGAGATTTTTCTCGTATCAGTGAGAGCTAAATCTGCTTGCCACAGTGCAGGATGAGCTGCCAGAGAAGTATCCAGTCCAAAGGGAAAAGTAAGGTGATTCACTCCTCACCTTTGATGATGAGCCTGTTTTATGAGTTCAGCTCAAGTACAGATCCTATTCTTTAAATAATCACAGTGTGCACAGTTTTTGTTGCATAACAAGGATCCATTATGAGATGTGTTCACTGCCACATGTTATTCTTAATATGTCATGGTTCACCTTCTTAGTGTGGTAAATACACTAACATCTATCAATATATTCTGGCAGTCCTTCACATCTACTTCCATATTAATCTTTCATTGAAGAAAGTCTGAAGGATACACAAAAATGGTTTAAAACTCTTCAAAATATTAATACCTAACTTGTGTGATGCATATGAACTTAATGCTTTCAGAAATGTAGTGAATCAGACACAGTGTCCTGTATTGAAAAAAATCTCTAAATTACATAGAAGTTCATCCAATGTGTAGAGAAATCATGAAGACTCTTTCTTTTGATTTTGATGTGTGTTCTGCTAGGTCTTCAGTTTAACAGACATAGCCTTTTTTCTCTGGTGTTTTTGCCAAGTCTATTTTCATTTTTTGACATCAACTGCAAGTGTCCAGACTTGTGAAATCAAAAGTGCACTGTGTATTATTTCAAGTACAAAATATTAAGTACGTGGCCAGATAACATCTTTATTTTTAAGGAAAGTATAGTGTTAGAATTAAAACCTTTAAAATAAAAACTGACACTGCTGCTGAATTAATAGGACTATATAAACAAAACAAACACAACCAATAACTTTTGGATTAACATTTGACACAGATTTAGATCAAAGATAGTTTTGTTATACCTTGGAATACCTTGTATACATCTTGAAAAATATAGTCTACCTTGAAATGAAGAGATTATTCATACTTTTGATTTTCACTTCCACCAGTACAAAACACTGACTAAAACAAGGAGGTCCTCAAAGCTTTTCTTTTGTAAGACTGACATGACTGACAGTAGGGCTGAAAGACCTAGAGTAGGTGTAAAAGGGAAATCACCAAGCAATAGAGTCTTTAGGACTCAAAAGTGTAATTACTGGGTTGTCAGATGATCTCTTAAAGATCATCTGACAAAAATATCATATGTTTATGATTGCCCAAGCTGGTTTTGAAAATTAGTCATATATTAATAATTTCCTACGTATGTTTCCACATACAGTGATTTATAAGAAAGCCTCATCTTTGAGTGTCGGAGTACCTAATTCACAGCAGAAATGTGGAAACCACCTAGTAAGTGTTCATTTAAATACTCCTGTGCATGTATATATATATATATTTATAGAAGCAGTACGCTTGGGAAAGTTCATATGTTTTCTTCTTTTATTTCACTTTTCTTTATCTCTTAAGTGAGTGCAGAAGGTATGAAATAAGTTGTAAGGAGACAGAATGAAGTGACCTATTGGCTTCCTCGGGGAGATCTACACTTCATAATTTCTACTCAGAAGATTAAACTGGTAATCTTTACTTTAACTGTCACTTTGTTCTAACAAAAAAACCAGTGATCCTGCTATTAACCTCCACAAGAATCTTATGTAAAGAAAAGTAATGCAATAAAATCTGCATTAAAAAGGTAAATAACAACAACATAAGAAAATAGCTGTTTCTGTGGTTAGTCATATAGAATATAGCTACTATGTCCCTGTTCTGCCAAATGGCTTTTTGTGCTTGCAAACATCTGAAGCATGTGAATCAGAGTATCCATATATCCTGTTCCAGTTAATAAAAAGATGGCACCAGTTGGTTTTGCACTATACCATATGAGCATGAGTTTTATGGCCTTTAGCTTTTATATCAAGTAATTTGCAAACACAGCTAGTGAAAGTTGCCAGGTGCTCTTTTCAAGACGTACATGGTCTTCATAAGAGAATAGGTGCATAGTGTAGATAATTGCATCTGAAACCTTCGGCAAATCTATTATATTTTCCCTCCTCTTTTGTTTAAAAGAAGCTGACTCTGAATGGCCAACCTGAGCAAAACCAAAAAAAAAGAAAGAATTCAATTTCTGCAATTTCTCTGTCTTGCTCATTTACCAACTCTCCTTCAAACTGCTGATACCTCATAGGTTTAACAAAGTTCTTGTCTGGGGCCTCGAACCTACTCCTACTGAGGTTAAATTGGAAGGCTGCTGATTCTTTAGTGGTGACTTAATTAGGTTCTGTAAGAGAAGTATTGATGCAACTAGATTTTTTTTTGTATGTAACTCACATTACTAGTTATAGCCACAAAGCAAAATCAGCATCAAAATCAAACTTCTAGTACAAGATACTAACTCAGATTTGGCAGTGATCATACCTAAAGAACAAAAGCTATTTCAACATACATCTACCAATTTGAATGCATTATTTGAAGAAATCATAATGTGTCACAGATCAGAAAAAAAGAAATAGTTCATAAGTAACCAGAGATATTTCAAAGGCAATGTGAATCAGAATGAAAAAAAACACCAAATGGTCAGGTCTGACAAATGAATTATATATAAGTGTAAATGGCAAGCAGTATGAAGAAAACTTAGAGTAACAAGTGTTGTAGTAAGCATACAATAAGTGTTGTAGTTCTTTTCTTCTAAAAGAACACACTCTCTAAGGCTATCACTCTATAGGTTATTACAACAAACACTGCTAAAAGAAAATTAAAATCCCACAGAGCTAAGGGAAAGCAGGAAAAGCCAACTAGTCCTCATGCACTATGAATACCTGAATAGCAAATTATCTTTCTTTTTTTTTTCTATTTTGGTTTTGGTTTTGGTTTGGTATTTGTTTTTTGTTGTTCTGGTGGTTTTTTTTCCTGCCTTGATGGGATTAAGATTGAATGCCTGGGAAAAAAACATTTTAACCAAATATGTCTCCTTCCTGGATTTCATAACAAGAGACATTTAATGGATGTCATTAAATTTGTAAGCACACTGTATCAGTGGAGCAAGGGGATTTTCTGTTTTTAAAGCATAGATTTTTACTGACATAGAACTACAGAAGGAATGTGTAAATACTTTTGAATAGCCTGAAGAAACAAAATCGGATAGGCAGTTCTAAGAGTTAAGGAGCAGAGACATATCCACAAGTGTTCACAGAGCAGCTTTATACTTTCTTTAACGTAACTAGCTTCATTTTCCTAATTTCAGTCTAGATGAGACATGTCTTGTGTACTTAACTGGGGTCAAACCATGGTATTACACATGGACCATTTCCAACAGGAATCTTTACACTGGCATCCTCTTCATAAACCTGGCCCTGATTAAACACAGCTCCTCCCTTCATCTAAACACTCTAAAACAACCAATTCTCCTCTCCCTCCTCAGACTGCTCAACTATCAAAAAGGACTTAAAAATAAATATTCACCTGTTTTCCATGATAAAGGATCAAACCAGATTATTAGCTCTTTTAAAGAATGCACTTAACTGTGATGAGTGGTAACTCTACCATGAAAAGTAACTAATAAATATTAAATTAGTTCCATCTAAAAGCTCAAGGCACAAAGTTATGTACTGTACTTGCTGAACCTTTTGCAAAGTAGAAAAGACTGCAGGTTAACTTTTAATGTGTGCATAAAATGAAAATTGGTTTTGGCCTTTATACTGCTTTTATTACAGCTACATGGCCAATCGAGTTATGTTGATACACTTACCAACTGAAGTTTAACTTCTCGTAAAAATAGCGCTCTTCCCCATAGACACTGAAAACAAGAACACTTAGCAAGAAAACAGGCATAACTTGCTCACAGCAGATTACCAAGATGCTCATTCCTTAGCATTCAGAACAGGGGTTTCTAACAGTAGCTGTAATAATTTGTGCAAATGTCTTTGAAAGTGTGTCCTCAAGTCTGACAAATTACACAAGTGCAGCATGAAGCTGGAAGTTTTATAGCTACATGGAAATTCAAAAATGAGACGCAACAGTATAGAGATTAAAAGATGAATGAAATAAGAATCAAATCTAAGTCCTCACTCTGCCATCTTAGGCCTCAGATCTTGGAGAGCTGCATATCCAGCTCAATTTGAATTGTTTAGAAGTGTTTTCCATAGACAAATACATTTTTTTCTAATTTTAATTATACATTAATATATTAATTTGTAACACCTCATGTTGCAGAAATGAAAGGTAAGCAGACAAAGAACCACTAGTGAGCCATACAGTTTCTTTCCTGTTACTTGAAAAAGCAATTTTCTGTCACTGGAAATTGTCCATTTGTTCAAAGGACCAAACTGGACTTTGAATCTTATTGCTTTGGTGGTGTGCCAAGTCTCCTCACACACTGTGGCTTTCTTGGCATTTGCAAATACTCAGTGATGGGAAAGTGAGGTATAATTGGCCTCATCTAGACAAGGTGATTGTTGTAGGTCCCTTCCAAGTGAACTGCTCAATTTTACTCTATACATTTCTTCCTACATCCACTTGGAAAACTTTGACTGAGCCTGCTCATGGAGATGAAGCAGCTGCACTGTCCTTCAGACAACATTTATTTTAGCAAAAACTTAAGCTGTAGAATAGCCAATTCACAGCCATCATTGCCATAGCCACTGAAAGGTGACTGGCAGAATTGCACTGGACCTTACCTATGTCAGGATTTTTATTCTTACCCGCTTCAAGTGACGATATTTCCTGCCTACAAACTTGTGAGCCAGCTTGACTAGCACATTCGTGATTTCCTTCCCAGGTAGGAGAACTACTGTAGAGAGTAGACTACCTATTAGGTAGGCAAGTCACATGCCTAGTGCACATGGGACTTTCCTCCAGCGGGGTAGGAACAGAACAAAGAAGGAAATTCACCATTCCCAGGAGGGCTGTGCAAGATTTCTTCCCCTCTCATACTCTCCAAACAGATCAGAACCTGATTGAAAGCTCTGCTGCAGAGGCCATTGCATGGTGGCAAATGTCGCTTTACATGACTGAGAGAGAATTTTTTTCTGGCCCATTAAACGGTGTAATCCTTTGTATTCCTTTTCATTAGCAAGTCCCAATAAATCTGTTTGTTAGGCAGAAATGTGTATTGCATATCAATAAAGTGAAAATCCTAAGGGAATGTGAAATAATTCTTTCAATGTCTGTTCTGGGAAGAAAGCTTTCAGATAACAACCCATCACTGAAATCACAGAAAATGTCTTTTTTGAGCTTCCTGTTTCTCAGACTGAAACGGTAAATATGCTTGACAACATTTTAATCAAATAAAAGCACATTTTTCTTCTTTCCCTTCAGCAATTAATCATATCCTAGCTGAAGGGAAATGTAAAAAAAAAAAAAAAAGAAAAAAAAGCAACCCCAAAAAACTCCCCACATCCCTGAAGCACTCAGGCTAAAGGAAGCAAACTCAGCTTTCAGAATCATAAGCTTCTTTGTTCAGGCTTGTTTTGCCTTAGTGAAATCTGAAGAAACATGTTTTTTCCCCTAGATATGAAATACTTCCTTTACACTTCCGGATTTCATTCATAATGTGGTCCTTATCACCATCTGAGAAAAACAGAAGGATTAGAAAATAACAAAGCCTGCTTCTTTGGGAAAAAATCTGCAGACAATAAAGATGGGAGTAAACTCTGTAAGCGATTCTAAATTTCACTGCTATCTGAAGTGACAGAGCAGGGGCTTCCTGCAGGTGAATTTTTTTCATATTAAAAGTGAAATATTGCCTTTCTAGTTTATTCAGATCCCAGTTGTAGATTTCAGGAAGATACAGTATTCAACTATTACATCTCTTAATATTTTATTTTCTCCTTATCTTTAATAAGATCTCTACTAAGACTTTTGGAGCATTCCACTTGGAACTATCATTTTCTCTCCTCAAAATATTTTCATATCCAGCTGCAGAAATTAGGGTTCCTCTGCACTTCCCAATGAGACACCTACTGTGCACACTTATGGTACTGGATGGCTCCATCATTGCTTTTGTTTGAAACATGACAACATGGAGAGCAGAGTGGTGAATCTGGGCCTTTAAAGAAGGAGACAATCATATATAATTTGGTTTGTTATCAAGAGCTGAGCCCAGAAATCTAGCTTGATGAAAACCCCTCTGCTACTGCAGCACTGACTGGTAGCCACCAGGACAGAATAAAAAGGCTTTCTATTTTTCCAAGTCCAAGATGAGAAGTTACTCAATAATTTAGAATATTAAAAACCCAATGCTAAGCAAAATTTAGCATAGAGGATTAATTTTAATGTTTGTTTATGTTCCTGGGGTAAAATAAGCCATGATTAATATGAGTTTTGATTTACATACTGTGGCTTTAATACACTGGACATTAAAGAGTAAAGCCATGCAGTTCATACTGCTCGGGGCATTCATGGGTTACTCAAAGCAAGCATAATTCATGCATGACAGTCATGATTTATTATTCCACTGCTTTTGCATTTAAGTCCATGTATTATAGCAAAGTTGCACTCAGTAGAAATCTAGAATGGCATGACAGTGAGTCAGTACTTATGGGAATTAGATAGTGAGACAGAACAGAAAAAGCTTAAATACCATCAGTGTGAGAGATGAATAACTAAGAGGAATGTTCGGGATAAAATGTATAATGAAGTGAAGCAATAGAGGTAACATTACATGTCTATACACACCTGGTTAATACATCCCGAAGAACAGTCACCTCCATTCGAATCACACAGCCATGTTGGAAAGAAAGCTTTGAATTAGAAGAAAGACTGCGGGGTTTAAAATACATTTGAGAACAACCCTAAACTTTTATCCATCTATACTGTGAAGAAGTGTATTGTGGCTCGGTTCTCCTGTGCCAGCATGATATTGGTGTAACTGCACCGAGGGGAATAGCCCATGCTGTAAAGCTAATACAATCCAGAGCTGCCAACCCAATGGACTTCAGTCATAAACTTGCTAACTGCTCTTTAATTGTTCCTAATGACTGCTGCTATGGTTTGGCATCTAATTTACATTTATGAAAATGTTAAAAAGGACAATTCATACCGGATTCAGGAATACAATGTCATTTTTTTAATGTAAAATTTATTTAAGGTGTTTTGCCTAAAGGCAAAGCCTGTGATATTCACATCTACAAAAGCTTCAACCTCTGCACAAAATATGCATTTTTTCATTTGTAAATGTATCAGGGCAGCCTCTGAAAACAATATTTCATGTTCAAATATAGCACTGGCCAAGGATAATAGAAAAGCATTGCCTTATATTCTTATAAGGAGTAGTCACAAAGACTTTCGCTCCTCCTCCACTTCCCCAGGGTTAGAAAACTTCTCATTTAGAAGTCACATGGATTTCAAAATGAATTTTCTGCTAGTTTAATGTTCAAAAGTACATTGTTTTGACTGGAAATGGTTAACAGGTCATAACTTGTTTGATTATGGATGCAATACATTTACAAATTCCTCTTCTTTTTTTCAGGGGCTCATGCATCAAGCACTCATTAAACACCCCCAGACCATAAATAATATATTTATTGACATTAGATCAACCAAAGTTGCCAAATTAGAGGAGGCTAAATTATTAAAGGTTAAAGTTCCTATAACAGTGTGATAATTTACACAAGTATTTGAATAGAAATTTAAGTATCTAGCTTTAGTTCCAAAGGTTGATTTTTTAAACACTTTTTTATAAAGCTTGTGCACAATAGCTGCAAAATCACTATAGTACATGAAGGCAAAATGCCTGCCACACTGAAGACGCCCACTTGGAGACTCATCTTGAATCTCTCTATATTAAAAAACATCTCCAATTTCTGGTTTTCTGCTCAGTGTCCCTCAATCTCTTCTTCCTTTTGAAGAATACCTGACAAGGTGATAGCATTATTCTCAGAATGGCATCCCAGAACAATAAAAGATAAGATGTTTCTCTTTCTCATATCTGAATACTCCTCTTGACAATTTGCCTCATTTTCAGATGTTCCCCAGTGCCATGGCACACTATATCTAACATCACATTTAACCATATATAGTGTGACCACTCCTACACTTAAAGAATTCAGTACCCATTAGATACTGGGAGTTGTTGAACACTTGTAGTAATTAGGTTTAGCATTTTTCAGCAAAATATTCATATTTATTATTCAGGTTATATTTGAAACATGAGGCTGGATGTGTGCACTCTGTTTCTGTCCTTCCAGAGGGTTTCTCTACATGTAAGTTCTTTGCTTCCTTATTGAGTAGTGTAATAAGTACAGACAAACAAAGTGCAGGGACCATTTACAGGGACTGCTTGGACTACTGCCAACCCATCAGTAGCTGACCTCTGTCAGCAGCAACCCCTCTTACTCTGAAATCTTAGAATCCCTTAAATGTCCGATAGGGGAACCTATTATAACTGTGTGCTTCTGTGTAAGCAGCAGACTTGGTGTTCAGCAATATCTTCCTGTATTGGAAAAACCACAAGCGATCATGGATCACAGATTATGTAACAAAGCTTCCAGAAACAGCTCAGAAATAAATGAATTCTGATTAGAATAATCATATTCATAATAATAATGTGTAATTTTAGTAATCTTAAAGGGGAAGGTGAGAAAGGGATCTCCTGGGTCAGCCCCTCAGTAGACTGACCTCAGAGAAAGAAAAGCATGGGTCTGAGTGAATTATCTGTGAGGAAATCTCAGTTTTTACCTGGAGTTTATTATGTACCCTACTTTTTTCTTTTCTTTTCTTTTTCTTTTTCAACACAATTCTGGAGAATAAATATCTTTTTTTTTTTGCTTTTATGGATTTATGTCTTTTAAACCAATGTAATTATATGATCCTTTGAACAAATTTTCTTTGCAGTCAGTTGGCAAAATGAAAGTTCCCTGCAAGAGATGATATTGTAATGCCTTCCTCATCACAACAGGCTACAGGGAAAATACAGACAAGCAGTTCCCCTGCTGCCTTAGATATACTAGGCTCACCAGAAACACTAAACAATCAACTAAATAATAAGTCAAAAAATGTGCTGCAATAGTCTGTATCTGTGTGTGTGTGTGTATAATAGAATCAATAGTGCCTGGAAAATAGCCTTCTGCGTTGGAAAAACAATGACAGTTTATTCATAGATCATGAAACAAAACCACAGGAAGAAGCACAGAAAAAAGATTACTTCCAGTTAAGGTAACCATATTGATATAAATTATGTCTAATTTGCTTAGCCTGAAAATAGGAAGGTAAGAAATGAGAGGGGGAGTTCTTTTTCTTATTTAATTGCCTTAATGAAGTCCCTGAAGATATATGAGAAATATAGATTAGATGGTGTAATTCTTTTAAATTAAAGGCTCTACCTTTTATGAAGACATTATTTACTGTTTGTTACTTGTGTCTTCTTCAAGACAACCACTGTGATCAGAAGATTTTGTCTGTACTGAGGCATGCATTTTCTGAATCTAAAACTGGTTGGTGCCCCTTAATTCCAACCATCAGTCAGGCTGTTTGTCCAACATTTGCAGTTTAGAATGAGAAACTTCATCTAAAATGCACAAGCAAAAAAAGTATTAAAGCATCTGTTGCATAGCAGAAGAAAAAAAAAGAGAAAGAAGGAAAAGGAAAAGGAAAAGGAAAAGGAAAAGGAAAAGGAAAAGGAAAAGGAAAAGGAAAAGGAAAAGGAAAAGGAAAAGGAAAAGGAAAAGGAAAAGGAAAAGGAAAAGGAAAAATATTTTCTGACCTCAAGTCCAGAAGTGTTGCAGAACATAAATAGGAGCTCTCTCATGGTGAAATATATGGCAGAAAGTCTTCCTTTTTCCTTAAAAAACAAGACAAAATATTTTTCTCTCTTTCCTAAGTCTCAGATTTAGGACCAAAGCATCCTTTTCCTTGTTTTTTTTTTTTTTTTTCTTATATGAGACTGTGAATTCAGAATAAAATGTTAAAATTACTAACACAGGAGTGATTGGATTACTTCTTATGATTTTGAATAGCATACATAATAGGAAACTATGAGGAAAGGCAATAGCTGATAATCAGACTTCAGGCCCACAGTAAACGTGTAGAAGATAAGAAAAGCATCATTTTGGCAGGACAATTTTGCTCTAAACTTTCTAAGAATCTTGCTTGCCTATCATTTTTAGTAACAGGAAAAAAAAAATTAGTCTTGTCTTGATAAAGTATATCCTGCTTCATCCACTGTTGCTCCAGCAATGTTTTCATTTTCTACCCTGTCAATTTTCTTAATTTAATTATGGAGTCTGTGATTTTCCTCCTATCTTGATATTAACTTCAGGGAATTGAATTTGCAATATAGGAAATATGCTTTTGTACTAGTGTTTCTATATATATTTAAATATGTTATTAAAAAAAACTAAATTAGATAAAAGTATACTTAATAGATGAGTACCACCCTAAAATAGATCATAGAATTTGGTGTTATTATAACAAGAATCGTGATGCATTTAGTCCCTGACCTATGAAGGTCATAAGCTACAGGTTTAGAAATTAATTTGTAACAAAAAATATTTAAAAATTATTTTTTTTTCTCAGTTTTTCTCACACATTGTTCAGAAGTGTCAGGATGTTTCTAATAAATGACTCAGTCACAGAGGGAATCAGAAATGTAATCTGGAACAGGTAGCTCAGGCAAGGTGCTGACTCATGGCAGGGGGAAGGAAGGAGGTGCCGAAGATAGTTTAATTAATGAGCAGGGGTGATTTGGGATACTTTTCTTCCAAGGAAGAGTTTGAAAAAAAAAATGAAACTATTTCCAAGGGATGATATGCAGAATCACTGTAACTACCCACCATCAGGTCCTTGAATTTTACATGAATTACTCACTTGGAGTACTCTTGGTATTAAAGACAATAAGCAGGCAAGAAAAAGTGAGAAGGAAACAAAGTTTAGAACCATTTTTTCATCATGGTTTCCTAGGTGCTGTACAGAGGTATATAATATCATCCCCATGGAAGAGGTGATCAGGTTAAGACATGTAAAGGTGAGAAACTTTCCAAAGGTCATCTGAAGGACCAGCATACCACTACAGAATATAAACTAAGTCTTCTGGTTCTCAAACTGATGTTTCACCAACCGGGTTATACATCATCCCATCAGATTACCTCTGCTAAATGCAGATTTAGAGACAAGAAACCACAGACAACATATACATGATTTTCCTAGAAAGAGTGAACTTTGAAACCTGAATAACAAAATAATTTGGTTTCATTAATAATTTTGCAGAGAATTTCCACTTTGGTGCAACGTTGGTAGAATCTCTCTTCTAACGATATCACACCTTCATAGAAATTAATCACATATCTTGGCATTGTTATTCTACTGGCAGAATTTGACATCCAATTTCTAGAGCTGATTGGCTGTTTATTAGTTGGTTTAATTCCACTTCCTGGGTCTTTTTTGTCCTTTTTTTTTGTGCTTTTTTTTTTTTTTCTCCCATATTACCTGAACTGTGATAAAATAAAGTATTTGTTAGAATTTCCCTGTGAACAGTTTCACAGCTAAAATACTTGGCTTTTTCTTCTGAAGAAAAAAAACCTATATTTTACCTGACATTAAGAACGGGTGAGTTAACTTGGAATGTTCCATTAAGTAATGGAGTCTTCCCCAGAAGAAAGATTAACTGAAGTGGAGAATGGGATGGCATTCATTGAAGAAGATTTAAGAGATTTCCTGAGTGCAATAAAAAGCAAGTTGGTTAATATACTCTGCTTTATAAAGAGCCATTACTAAATTAAAAAAAAAAAAAAAAGAAAATAAATTAATGTCATGGATTAATGGGTGACAGAAATAGGAGACTGGTTTGACCAATAAAAGGCATTATGAGCTGACCACTAAAAAACTGAAATTCACTGAAAAGAAAGAAAAAGCATTTGAGTTAAGGTATGAATCTCAAAACTGTGTAGGAAAAATTAAACACCACAGCAGGGATCAACTGAGAAAGAAGAGTGAGAGATAACACAAGGAGCTCTTTAAGCAGTATTTCAGAGAAGTTTATTTTAGGGCCTGCCTTAGATTAGCTGTTGCTCCAATGGCTGCAGAGCACAGGGAACCAGCAAAGAAGTTATTGTCAGATTTGTTCATGTCCTCTTGCCTTGGTCCTACAGAAGACTTTGCTTAGGGACACACATGGCATACAGAAGTGAAAACAGCTTTATCAAAACCCTTCTGGTGATAACCTTTCAGCAGCTGCTACCCAAAAAGGCTGGGCAGGGAAGCAGAGAGGGGTGCAGGCTCTTGAAGACCCTAGAAAGTCCAGGGGTCAAGCAGTCCCCAGGCCAAGGAGCCTGGGCTAACCAGCCCCACCAGCTTCTGCTTTGTTTGGGGCACTAAATGGTCTCGGGACACAGCCATCCCTCAGCAGCACAGCATGTGCCCACACATGCAGACCAGCCTGCAGCATGGGGTCAAACTGCTCTACCAAACAAGAGAAGTCCTCCCTTGAACAGAAAGCCCTCTTTGAATGAACTGAACCTGAAAGCAGGATATTGTTTCCTAGCAAGGAAAGGTGTTGATGAACTCTTCTGTCAGTAGTGACAAACACCATGACCTTTGTGAAGAGATTCTGAACCTTTGAGAAGCAAGAATTTATTTTAGTTTTCCAATGAAATTGAGCTCTTAATAGACCTGATGCAAGAAAATGATAGAAGCAATTAAGAATAAGTTACCCCAATATAGTATTTACTTGCATATGAAAAAAAAAAGATATATACATACTTTTATATATATATATATAAATATCTTGAGATGTTTCAAACAAGAAATTACCAACAGGGTAGTCCCAGGAGGGATTACCAATAACAAAGTATTGCATCCACCATCATCGTTCTGTAGAGTCTGCTACTTTATGTGTTCATGTAGAACAGTAGAAATCAAAGTGACAGTTCATAGAAACCTGTCAAATCCAAACTGTTATTCATTATTTACATTCTGCATGTAAAGTAGGTAAATCACTATGAAAGGTACTGCATTGCTAAATTTTCCATGTCAACTATGTTCTTGCTTAAACTGTTTTACCTGATAGTAGTTTGTGAAATTCATTGCATTTTTCATCAACATGGGCTCTTATATGCAATTACAGAAGAATCTGGGAGGTTCCAGAGGTTAATTTCAGACTAACTTTGCAGTTGAAATTCAACCTTCATACGTGTCCCATCTACCTGCTCCCACTCCATCCCCAACACAGGACATCGTTAAGGGCCATCCTTGAGATGTCATTTTTCATATCCATTTTTTTTCATGTCAACATCCTTCCTTCCTCCCATTCACAGAGGCTTTACATGGGACTTTGAGTCACTTCATTCTTTTTGTTACACGCTTCATCCACTGCCCAAGATTAGAAATTCCTCACACGGTTTAATTGGCCTGACAGCGTGCTCTCAGGGGCTTTTCCAACCAGACCACAATTTCGGTCTCATCTGTCTTGCAGGACTCTTCTCCTAAGAGCTGAATAACAGCTATTGGGATAAAAGTCCTGAAGTTTAATGAGGTTTCTTTCTATTTTTGGTAGGAAACATCTCTCAAGAGTAAAATTTGTTGAAAACATGACAGGTCTTTAGCTTAAAGCTGTTGGGTTTTGCCTTATACTAGTTTCCTCTGGCAAGACATTGCAATACTGATGAAAACACTCTGTCTGCATCAGTACTGTGCTGTCCATGGCTGGATCTGATCCACAATGTTAGAGACCCTTCTTGTTTCAGCAGAGTAGCAATCCTTCAGAGCCGAATAACTAACACAGGGAAGAATTTCCTGGATACCACTTTTATTTTTCAAAGCAACATATACATATATATGCCTGAAAGACTTGCTGACCCTTTTGGAGGGTTGGGGAGCTTCAGTCTGCTTGATAGGGTCTGAAATGCTCTATGAAGAAGTTGGCTTTTTTTTTTAATCACAACTTTTTTCACTCATATAGATACTTGGAGCATTGCACCTTTGCAGTGTTCGGATGTCACCACTCTTTTCTTCCTGATACATTTCTCTCACATCTTGAAAGCTGCAGGCTCTCCTCACCTTTCACATCTCCTGCAGCTCTTTTGGCCCTACCACAAACTGTTTTTTTAAAGGACCTGGACACAGGAGTCATTAGAGCAGGACATATAGCTACCCTGCCAACCCCGAGTCACAGCTTCTGTTGCTAGCCACCCAAGATATGACTTTATTGCCAACCCAGCTTCAGGGTATATTAAATTAACTGTGCATTGACTGTTAATGAGCAGTGATGGTGAAATACTTTATGGGATGGTGAAGCAAGGTATGATATTACCACAGGGCAGCCTGGGTGCCTGCAGCTTTTCCCAGGTCCTGGTGCTGTTCCTTGATAAGACTCTCTGTCTCTGTTCCCGTTTCTCCACTATCCTGTCCCCTACTCCCCTCCACAGGCTCCTCTGGACTCTGCAGAACTAATTTCTTCTGTTCGACCAAGTCAGTCACTTCAGTCTTCCTTCACCTTGCACATCTTCCTGCTTGCTGCATAACCAAAATTGCCTTAATATAGTTTATGTTATCACTCACTTCAATGCAAATAGCACATCCTTTGTTATAAAGTCAGTGTCTTCACATTTCTTTGCTTGCCATCTAAGCAGTCTGTGTGGGTGTAGGATGGAAAAGGTGTTAGTTTATACTTTCTAATTTATTTTACATTTTCCACCAAAACATTGAGATTCTTAATTTACATTAAGAAAAAATCTTGATATACATGAAGAAATATTTTAATTTACTTTCACTATAGCAATCTAGCTTTTTCTACCACAATGCTTATCTTTCCAGTCTTTATATTCTTGTGCACTAGAATTTAATTCTGGTGCAATTCTGTATAAAGACTTTAGTTGCATCATTTTGCATGTCTTTGTAGTCTGCTTTTTTTAGGGATAAAAACTGACTCACGTGAACATATTTACAGGAAAGTGGGAGGGTAGTGAGAAAGAAGCGTTGAATGGGCAACCTCAACAATGTTATCTTGTCCTTGAAAGACTGTGGGAACTGAGAAGGATCATAGCAGGTATTTTTAATCTAGCCATCAAATGTACCAGTGTGCATCCTCTGTCATCCTAGTGCCATGATGGCTGGTATCATTGTGTGGCCATTGCCCCTTCTGCCTTTGCTCCCTGTGCACTGTGTTGCGGCAGCCTGGGGATCCTGTGTTTTGGTCCACAGAGTAAAGAATTCACACGTGAAGGAAGCAGACAAAGCACAAAACTCTCAAAATGCCTTTTTGTTCACTTAAAAAACAAACAAATAAACAAACAAACAAACAAGTCTAGTTGCACAGCCCGCTCTTTCTTTCTTTGTTTCTGCCAACAATAGTCCCAAATTTAGTCAGAAGATGAGCTCCCAAGAGAGCAGGATACAAGCCTTTCTGCCTTTCATTCCCGAGCCCCATAGCTCTGGGAAGCATATGGAGATGACTTCAGAGACTGCAAATGTTGGTATCTGGATGACATCAATTCAATCCAGCTTTGGCAAAGCTGACTTTAATCTCTTGCTGGAGCCACCCTCCTTTGTGGCACTGTGAATCCCTCATGAGAGGGATGAAGTGCCCAGAGTTTTCAGCTCACACCTCCATGGTAGAGCATCTGGAAATTCAGAAAGCCCCTTCCTCCCTTCATCCGTTCTTCCTCCTCTTCTGCTCCACCAGGTTGCAGCAGCACGTTTCAACAGGGTGGTCCTGGCAGCTCTGTGGACCTTAAGCCCAAGATAACAAAAAAATCAGGCTGCCTCACAGCTCAGTGGTGGTCGCAGTCCCAGAACTGTAGAAAAAGCTGACTGCCTAAAGGAGAAGGCTCGACAGAAAAGAGGTAAAACCTGAAATCTTACTTGATCAAAAGTTTCATCAAAACCAATACAGTCTGGCATGGTTTTGACAAGTTGGCCCTTCAAACTAAAAATTTCCCAGGTGATTTTTTTCCCCCAATTTATTCTAATTTGCTGCACTGAGTCTTTGAAGGATAAGTCACCTAGAAAAGCTCAAAAAGAGGGAGTTCCTGAAAGCATGTATTGATGACCTAACTCCCTGCAACTGAGTGAACTCAGTCAGATAGGTCTTCTTCAAACATTAGCAACACTATAACAATAAGGGCAAGTAGAAAACTGTCATCACTGTGGATGTGTTGGATAGATAACTTTCCCCCTTTATTTCATTCTTCTTATTTTTGTTAGTGCATAAGTAATGTCATGACTACCAGAAAAAAAAACAAACCATAACATGAAAATAAAGTTTAAGCCTATCAAAAGTAAAGGTGATTTATGAAGGAAAACTGAAGTGTAAACTCGGCAGAGCTTGCTTAACTGACTTGGTAATAACTGACATGCAAAATTTCTGTAAAAGCAAAGGAAAGATAAGAATTGTTCAAGATATTATAAGAAGCTGCAAAATGAACCCCAGAATAGAATTATATAAAAGCAGATTTTGTGGAAATTGTCTTAATAATGCAGATTGATTAGACTGAGAAATAGCACCCTAGCAGAAGCAACACCAACCCTAATATTGGAGAACTTATTGTGGAACCCATCCTGCCTTGCCAGTGTGATAGCAAAGTGCCGTACCCAGAGAATTTGTGGATGTGCCATCCCTGGAAGTGTTCAAGGCCAAGCTGGATGTGACTTTGAGTAACCTGGTCTAATGGGAGGTGTCCCTGCCCATGGAAGGGGGTTTTGGAACTCAATGATCTTTAAGGTCCTTTCCAACCTAGACCATTCGATGATTCCATGAAAGGTTTGCCAGTAGCTATCTTTTTTCCTCTCTGCATCTTCAGTGATCCTGCTTCCTGTGAGCCTTTGATATATTAATTGATGTTTCTTACTGAGTGCAGTTTAAAAGGACTCTGAGGTTTCATCATACTGCCTTCAACATCTGCACAGATGTTCTCCACCTCACCAATTACATCTCAAGCTCACTTTCTAATCAAACAACACTGAGCTGGAGCCTTCTATCTGGACCAGCAGACACATGTACCTTGAGGGAGGCTCTCTCAGGAGTATCCTTAATGACTCTTTAACTCATGACCCAGACTTAATGGAGCAGTGGTCTTGGGGGCAGCAACAGGCGGTACAATAAATCAGTCCATATTCCAAGTATGTAATTTCATATTTGGAAGGGGTACTGGAGGATGAGTACGGTGAACAGAAATTCAATTAGATTGCCACGCAGAATACTTTATACGCAGATTTTTTATAGACAATTTCATTATAGAAAATTTCCTGGGGAGGGCTTTTTGACAGAAGCTGATGGGGTACTGCTTACCTAACTAAACTCTGCTCATTACAAGTTTTCTTAGGAAGGAGAGGTTGCAGGCTGGTTATGTAAAAACAACTACTTGGAAATAATAGCTATATAATTCCAGAAAAAAGGCGATTAATGGAGTCATGATTGCTCAAAATTAAAATAATTAATTTATACTTTGCTATATATCAGCACTGACTGCAGGAAGCAAAAGAACAGAATAGATAATATAACCCTTAAAGGAAAGCAAAAAGGGACAAAATATATAACTGAAAATATAAGATTAGCTCTATTGTGACATAAAAAGAGTTAGATTCAACATAATAAATAAGAATAGCGTTAACTATATGTTTTCTCCTCACAGAAACCAAAAACTGCATGCATTAACAAAATTCTGGTAGGATTTAAAGACTGTAATTTATTTGAACAAACTTTGTGCTAGGCTTATATATCACCAAATGAAAACAGAGATATTGTAGACATATAACTATGCCTCTTTGGTTAAGGCTTCCAACAATTTCTTTATTTCAGATAACCTTTAATGTTTGAATATACTCAGAATTATTTTGGAGGCCAAACTTCTTTAATTTTTTTTTCCTTAAAAATAGCTATTTCATGGGTATCAGTTGTAAAAAAGTTGTACAGGTTGTGACACATTCATAAGCTCGCTGTAACAATGTTTGTAACTGGACTTGCACTAATGCCATCATTTGAAACTGCCCCAGTAATGTAAAACTATTAGTAACTAGGGGGGGGNATTTTTCTGAGGATTTTCTCAGCATTTATGCTTGTTTGCTTTTACAGATGAGAAATGAAGGTTGAATTTCAATGGCCTTCTCCTTGTGAGAGCCCAGATCAGAGCAAGCCTACTCTGGCAGCCAAGACAGCATTACATCCAGTTGCATTCTCAACTTCCCTCTCCTGCTCCATCTTCAAATTAATGCCTAATAACTGGAAGGAAAAAGAGACTGTTTTAACCAAGTCCTTTAGCTGCAAGTAAAGACTCTCTTTGCCATTTGCTTGAAGTTCCTTTTTTGACATGTCCACATCACTTTTGTTTGAGGTGAACTTTGCAGCGGTGCCTTCATCCTGCACACCCTGGTTTGAAAATTGGACAATGACACCTATTACAGGAGCTGCTTGACACTTTCCATCCTATGACTCTGTTTTCCATTGCTCATAACTTCATAAAAATCACAGATGTAGACTGAACTTTCCATGCCTGTCATCTGTCTTAGGCTGTGTTTTGGTTTTGTTTTCTTTTTTTAAATGTTTCAACCAAAATTAAGTGGCTGCTCTGAAAAATACATTGAAAGAAAAAATACATCATTCTGTATGTATGAAAGAAAATAAAACCCAGACCAGCAAGAAAACAAACAAAAAATCCAAAACAGCAACAAAAAGCCCAAACCAAACCCCTGTAACTACTTTGTTGGTTGTATTTTGTTCACACTGGAAGAACAAACAGACAAAACACCATGCACAGGTGAAAACAGACCGTGCTTGTAACTATTTTGCTGAATTTAATTTCATCATTATATTTTGGAGAAGTGTCAGGCGTGTTTTTCTTTATAAGTTTTGTGGGTGAATCCACAATGAACAAAAATTAAGTCTTGCTTTTGAATGAAGACTTTTCGTTGTGCTCAAGCCAAAAGGTTTGAGCTTTTCCATACACTCCATCAATAAAATGACTGCAGAGTTAAGGGTATCCTGGAATCCATAAATATAGCCAGATGAACAGCAAATGGGGGAAACCCCAAACGGAGCATGGAACAAGGGTGGTTGGGTGGTTAAGCCTGACTGCCTGGGTACTGCCACACTGAGGTTAAACCTGAAGATTGCAGAGTTGGACAGGAGGCTGCTTTGTAGGCAAAGTGACTAGGCTGGGTCTGGCAGGTATATCTCTGTGGAGTCACTGACTGAGGATGGTGTGATGAGTCCAATGGTTCCTGCTGCAGTGGTGTCTGGGCAAGAGTTAAGGCAGTGTTTCAGGGCTCTTGTTGGATTTAAGGATTACATGGTCAAGGAGAAGCTTATTTGAAGACACAGTGTATGCACATATGCATGCATGAGTGGGTGTATGCACATGGACACACACAGTATCCAAGGCGGGGAGGCAGAGAGGGATGGAGGGAGGGTGAACCAGGGATGTGGTGCCAGCAGCAACCACATCTCCTGGACAGATGCTTGCTGTTCCCAGCTGGGAGCCCCTGCAGACAAAAAAGCTGGGCAGAGGGGTGGGAGTAGCAGCACCTTTCTGCCCAAACCTCATCAGGAGCTGTGTGTCTGTCGTGAGCTGCAGAGCATTCAGTTCCACACAGCCCAAATAAGTCTCGCAGCATGTAGGCAGCGTTTGCTGAGACCCACAGCCCTGGGGAGGGCACTCTCAGAGGACCAGACTCCTCCTGAAAGTCTAAGAGCAGCAATGCAACAGTATAGGGTGGGTCTGAGTGGGGAACATAGTGAATAAATACAAACTAAAGGGTTGCAAAGGAGAAGTCTCAAAAATTAGAAGTGGTCTGAACAAAGGTGGTCATTACATCCTTACATCCTTAATGCAGGTCTTTTATGCATACCAGTTCCTTGATGTAAGCAGTGTCACATCTAGCCACAACATGACAAAGACCATTCAGTTCTCCCAGGGCCCCAGGATCTCTCAGAAAAGCGTAATGCTGAAGTACAGCAAGTTCTTCACTTGAACACAGAGAACACAATTTATCATTTTGCAGTGGATTTGTCTGACAGTCTGAAAAATCCCACTCTGCATGCCTTAGAGGGGAGGTAAATGACAGAGAGGGAAGACGTTCAAGCCACTGCTTCCCCAGAAAACAACAAAGAGATCTAGTTTCAGTTCCCTTCTCCTCAGCCATAAACAGTGGGGCACTGACTTCACAGTGCTAATTAAAGACCTGGACCTCAGCTGCATTTTCAGACGTTGGGGATTCCTTCATTACATGGATCAGTCATTGCTGAGTTGCCCATGTTGTTGCTTCTTTTCATTGCACTCTCTGTCGGGTTTTCAGGCTCTTTGATCCAAATCTTCAACTGGTGTAAATTGGTACTGCTCCCTAGGGACTTAGTTTTTAAAGATGAAAGAAAGGTACTATTTAAAAGCACTGCTTTGTCAGTCTGACTGTGAAAAGATGAATAAAAATGGCTGCTGCTTGCAGTACACAACCGGTTGCCTTAGTAATACAGTCACAGTTTGGTTGAAGGGACCCTGTATAGGACAACTAATATCATTAGAGAAGTGGAAAGATAACCCTGGCAGAAAGGTTCACTGCAATTAGATTGAAAATGAGCATCGCAAGAACAATTAATGTGCTCTTTTGCTGCACTCCAATTATGACTGAACAAGCACAACCCTGGCATTCTTTATTTGGCTTGCTGAGTAAATTCACTTTACTTGTAACAAGAATCATCTGATCAGATAAAGCTACTGCCACTTAGTGCAGAAGAGAATGCAGTGTGGATGGGTTAATCTCAATATCCATGACAGCTAATACTGGAATTCCTTTTCTTTGTCATGGTGCATCCACAGTTCTTACCAGTGCCATAACAGCATGTTTCTCTCTGTTAGACATGAAAACACACTATGAATCATTTTTTGCAGGAAACAAAAAACAAACAAAACCAAACAAAAACCACCCCAGAAAGATGTGATTACATAGTCTCTGGTAGAATTGTTTACTTATTTATATTATGTCACTGATATATTTTTCCTCTGGTGTAAACTTTGTCATTTGCTATATACCTTCTATATATATTTAAGCAGTCAGGATTAGCCATGCTAGCTGTACAAATACACTTACGAATCCAGAAAGGATATGTAAGCCATGATACTGACATTGAGTATAGTAAAAAGTGACCTTTTCTGGCCTGGGGTGTTGCAGATTTACTAGATTCCCACGCAGAATATTTTTAGGGAATTTGTATTCCATGGAAAACGCATAGCCTAAATGAACACTTTCAGAGAGATTTAGTTTATCAATTTAAATATATGTGACTGTGAGAATTTTTTCTTTGTCCCCACATTTCACTGTTCATGGATTTCAGGGTCCCTGTGTGCCTGTGACTCTTTCTTCTCTAGTGAGGGTTCCAGTCCTTTCAAAGGCTTCCAAACACCATTTTTTCTTAATTAAAAAGAAAAATCTCTATCTCCACCTGAAGTCTCGATCTAAAACAGAAGCCATAGTGTGGTCTGACACTGTCCCCACCTGGAGTCATCCCTCTTCTCCTTACAGGTCAAGATGTTCCCTTAGAGAGTTCCTCCTGGAGCCACCCTGTCATTTCTTTCAGTAGCACAGTCACATGGCTAACCAGCAAAGAGATTCTGGAGAAAGAAAACTTGCACTGATCCATCCCAATGATGGGAAAAAGGGAGAATCCTGTCAGCAGCTTTGCTAAGGTTTAAATAATGAGCAGGGAACCCAAAGAGAGAATGAATGGGGGCAGGGCAGGGGAAGGATTTACATGAGCATGCGTGTGGATGGATGGAATATGACTGCCTCAACAGTACTAATGGTCTCAAGAGGTGGAGTGCTCCAGACTAACAGCAAACTTAACACTTCCATGAAAGGCATTTTTTCTCACCTTAGGTCACAGGGGTCACATTTTAGAACAGGTGATGGGTACACCTTGTGCAAGAGCAAACCCACAGGTATTATATGGCCTCCTTCAAAAATAAAAGCAATCTTTGCTAATTTTCTGTCTGAGTACTGATTTTTTTTTCCTTCTCCTATCGTGTCCGGCCAAGGGAATAGAAACTAGTAAAAATGAAAAATTGTATAAAAATAATCCCGACAGAGTTGCAAACACACAGTAGACATTTATACCCAACGTACCAGTGGAGAGTTTTTCCTGGCTTAGAGATGCTCTAGAAAGGGATCAAACCAAAGCAGTACTGAGGAGGTCCTTTTGATAAATCTTAATTAAACATATATCAATTGTTCAATTAAAAAACCATGTATCAATAAATAATATTTATACATTTATGCTAAAAATAGTGACTAAAATAAAAATTTTCCTGGTAGAATCCAGTATTTTGATCTGCTTTTGTGTGTCCTCTACAGCTGATCTTCAACTTTCTATCTCTCTCTTTGGTTTGGTGATGTTTTTACTTTCTTGGTCCAACCACAACATGGAAAGAGAGCATTCCCTTACCTTGCAGTGACATAGCCAGGGAGCTCATAAAACCTCTAGGTTTGACACCTAGAGGGTCTTCACATCCTAAGGACAGGTGCTTTCAATTTTATTACACATCATGAACTTACTGTTGTTTTGAAAAAGACCAAAAATAAAACTCTCTACTGAAGATCATAAATTACATATTTCAGTTGTCTTATGTGTTGGATCATAGCATTCTCTTACTATGCTAAATTTTGAATTCCTGTCTAGAAGCAGCAGCTTCTTCACAATAAACTGACCCAAACTGAAGTACATGTTCATTTAATTCACAAATTCCCTTCTGTCCTGTGCAGAATGAATCAACACATTCCCACATGTCTTCCTAATAGAGAATCTTATATTAGGAACTGATAATAAAGTACATCTGGGAAGATTTAGCCATATGGCTTGGCATAATTTGAATAAATATAAAAAAAACTGTGTACATTCTGGAATTTAATGGACACTATGTGTTTCCATTAAATAAAAACAGTATTCCCAGTTATCCTATTTTATTAATAAAGTTCTCTCTAGGTAGGAACTTTATTTTATAAATGAGCTATTTAAATAGATAAAGCCATTGTGCTTAAATATATGTGTTAGTTAAGCAATTCCTATATATGAACCCTGGAGGGGTTCAAGGCCAGGCTGGCTGGGGCTTTGAGCAACCTGGTCTGGTGGGAGGTGTCCCTGCCCAGGACGGGGGGGTTGGAATAAGATGATCCTTGAGGTCCCTTCCAACCCAAACCATTCTATGACTCTATGACTCTATGACTTCATATATTCTGTATGAAGAACATACATTGACTGGAATACATTATGACAGAAATATTCAGAAAGAAACAAATCTTATTTTTTACTAAAATTGTTTCCAAAAACAAATTCCAATAAAAATATATCAAAGAAAGCCTTCTTTAACAGCTGTTTTCTCTGCTTTATTTGGAAAGATTAACTCCTACACATTCCATTTTATTTCACTATCCTAACACATAGGAAAATGTATCAACTATTTTAACTGTAGTTATCATGAAATTAGCTCTCTAAGGAGCAGGTAATAGCCTTAAAATACCATGTTTAAAAATTATCTTCACTTTCTGCATTTATCCCAGAAACAATAATATCATATTAAATCTGTTTTTCAAGTATCCATTACAATCAGAACATCAAGTGAGTCATTCTTTCACCATAACGGGAAGATTTGGTTATTTTTATTTATTGAAATTATAATTATTTGCATATACAACTCTATCAGAAGTAGTTCAAGAAAAATTACTTAAGATGTGGTGGTGATTTTAAACAGACTGATTAAACACATCACTATAACAGAGTTAGTCAGAACAATGAAAAGATGATTGAAATCTTGTTCTAATTATGTAGTATTTTTGACAAGAAAAATCAATGGCATTGCTCATGACTCTGTACACAGGAATTTCAGTTTACAGATGGTTCAGTTTTATGAACCAGGTGACAGCTTCTCAGCAGGCCCACTGGATCCCCTGAGAAGTATCAGCGAAGCCCATACCATTTTTTTCCCAGTGCTTCTAAAGATTACTAATTCAAGTTAGAATATACTTGCCTCTGAAAGTGACAACAATACTCTAGCTGCTGACAATAAGAAACTCAGAAACACACACCTCACTATCCCCAGTCATTAAATTGATACCCAGCTGAGTTTACTACTGTAAGTGACCTCTGCTATACCTGCATGACAGGGACCTTATTAACTTCACACTTCTTTTTCAGTGCTTTTAATGTAAAGAAAAAATACTGTAATAAACTTGAATTATACCAAATTTTGTTAATATTTCTTTTTTAATGGAGCTATGGGACACGGTACATGTGGGTCCACACTCTCCAAGATCTGTTCTTCCTCCTCCTTTATAGAAGACTAAATTTTTCTATAGAAATAAAAGGCACAAAATCTTGTCGACATGCTTCTGGTTACATATGAGTTTTAGGTATCCATAGTCTATTAGAAAAAGTAAGCTAACGGCAATTCTTTTCCTGCGTTAGAGGTAACATGGCAACCATCACATATCAATTCCCTTCCCAGTGTTTGTGATTGTATTTGAAGATTAGGGGAGGATTTAAGCATCTTCTAGGAATTCATATATCATTAAATGTGTGTGCGTGATTGGCTAGTATGTTTTAGATTAGCATTTTTAGTCAAGATTGTGGTGAAAAACAACACTGGGATAGCTTAGAAGCAGAAGGCAGATGTATTACAAGTGTCTCCCTCAGACACAAGAAAAAACTTCCTTTTGTAATACATAATTTTAACAAACTTTACTCACCTGGGGGAAACCGTCTTGTCATTATTTAAGAAGGGGGAGAGAATTTGATCTCTTGCAGGTTGCATTAAAACACCAAAAAGAAAAATTCCCAAATGAAAAGTGTGTGTATGTGGCATAGTGTTGTGCAATGGAAAATGGTATTTTTGTCTTCCTCATGAGACTCAGGCTTCTCCCCTGTGCTTTGAGCCAGTGAACCTTCCCCTGCCCTCAGAGGCTGGTGTCCACAGAAGTGCAGCAGGCAGCAAGAGGGAGGTAAGCAGCAGCTTTGGCTTTCAGTCTTTGATTCACTCCTCCCTTGCTGCTTCAGGAGGTGGGCTAGCATGCCGTCATTCCCACCATGTTTCAAGGGGCAATTTCAAGGATTTAACACTCTGAATGTGGCTAGCTCACAAACCTGGACTTTGACCAGGGCTAAACATATCATCAAACTGAACTCAGGTCTGCAATTGCATGCTGCAGATATGGCAGGCTCCTGGGCAGTATTTATAGCCATGTCTCTGCAGCTGTAATCCTCTATGGTTGCCCACGAGTCATGTGGGGTCCCAAGGGGCTGGCAAAGTCAGACCCCTGTGAGACTTGTCGCAGGCAGCAAGAGAACCCCTAACAGTTGACCTGGTTGTGGATTCCTGCCTTACTTCTTGGCATTCAGATGAAGGGAGTGGCTTTATTTTTCTAACCTATTTTTTCCTGTCTTGAAGAAGTGCTCTGCAAGAGAATTCACTGGCTGCATCTTTAGCATGATAGCATCGTGTGGTGGTTGCGTTCACTTCCAAAGCACTTTGCAAGCAGTAGTTTAATTGATCTTTTACATGATTTGAGAAAAAAAAAAGTATTTTATCAGTGTTGCCTGAACATAACCAAAAATTCCTCTCAGATAAAATGTGAATATTTCAGAGATTTTCTGTTCTCTTTTCCTAGTTTGTGTACGTAATGACAGCTTTCAAGAACTTACTCAAAATATTAAAAACTTAAATATAAATTGCAGCTTGTATTGATTGTTCCTGGCTATTTGGTTTTCATAGCTCTGATGTTTGTTCTCAAAGCCTATTTATGGTCACATATTCATTCTTTGGGTACCTCAGGTGGGGTTGGAAATCATTTTTAAAGATATTCTTTTAAGAGATCATGCCCTAATGTCAGTTAGAGAGCATATAATCTAGCCTAAAGATTCTGTGACTGCTGAGCTATCAAATTACTTTGGCACATACTACCTATGTCAAAAAGTGAACTGTGTGTCCTTTGTTCAGGTGTAAACTTCAGTTACTCAGTGGGAGTATGCTTGCTAATCTTTAAGCACCCCAGATGAAACACAACAACATCTGTTCCCAACTTGATGAGCCTCTAGTAAAGGTGATGCTCTGCATAAGCATTTTAGAAATACCCATAATTTAAAAAAAAAAAAAAAAAAAAAAAAGGAGGATGAAATTACCATAATGAGTAGTTGATATCCATAAATTGGAAATTGAGATTACTCTATTATTTCCTAGTAAGGAGATACATTGTCCTATTTCTTATATCTAGGAGAAAATTCCTATGTCACTGCTGTTACTATCTGTGTTACTGTAGAATTTAAAGATTTGGGTTTCAGATCATAAATCTTCATCATATAAAAATACACACAATTAAGTTCTCTGCCCAAAATAATTTACCGTATGGAAAATAACAGGTAGATGAATCAAACTGTCAGAGACACAACACGACAGTAGGTGGTTAATACATCACAGTATGGTCCACAATGGTCATTGTATGTGCCAGCTTTTAGAAGAGTTATTAGATCTAGAAATTAATGTTATTGATAAAGTTCATATTCATATCATATTTCTCTACTAGTCTAATACTTCAGACCCTCAGCAAATTAATATTTCTCAATTAACTAAATATTTTGTTTTCTATTTAACTTCTTCAGAGTTTGAGAAAACAGACTAAGGAATTTTACAGAGAAGTGACTACACACATTTCCAATACCAATCTAATTTCTGATATTGAACTTCTTACTTTCACCTTCTTTCACTTTCCACTGAAGGACAGTGGAAATGAGCAAAAATATATCCTTTAGTGAATGTCAGCTTCACCACAATTCAGTAACAAGATTAAACTCAACTTTTTCTTTTTCCAGCATTATAGGTCTGCAGCTAAGTGAACATCTGCTGTTCAAAGTACAACCAACATCTCAACTCTACAGGAAAAAGTCTGCAAAATCCCAAGTAGACTTGATCCTGAAAGAAAACAAATAAATAAAAAAAAAAACTAGCACATTCTCATTTGACTTTTTTTAGAGCATATTTTATACTCTGTCCTGCAGAGTGTCAGCTTTCCTGGACTTACTGCCACAGTGTAGTTTCTTGAAGAGGCTTATCACTCAGTGTGAACATAATACAATTGAAATCAGTGGAGCTCTGCTCATATGCATCAGTTGAGCATATATACAACCTAGAGTATTAAAGGGAACGGACACTCTCTATTATTGAGTATGCTGCTCTGCAGTTTTCCTGAAAGCACTGTAGACAGATGGGTAAATAAGTAAATGAGAAATTTCTGATACCGTAGCTTTAGATCAAAATGTATTGGCACACAATTAGCAACACTGATATGAACACTGCAAAAATGGGTAGGCAATACTTCTACATGTCTATCCATTTTAAAAGTACATTCAAAAGGCAGCATCTAAAGGTATATTACCTTTTATACACACTTTTCTTATAATGGCATATAATATCTGCCAAAAAAAAAAAAAAAAAAAAAACCAANAAGGCAATGAAATGTTTCTGACAAATTTCTGCTATCCTAACTTACTTCATATGATTATTTTATAGAATTACATCCAATTTGGCTGTATTATTGTGTATGAGTTCTCCTAGTAACACAGTCAGTGATTCAGTGATATTTTAAATCATGGATCATACTGGAAACCATGGATCATACAAACATTCACATAAACTTCTTTTTCAAATCAATGATTGAGATGCATTCTGATACATCTTCTTCTACTATGGAATCTGAAGGAATGTTTATAATCTTTCCAGGTACTTTTTAATATAAATCTACTTGAAAGGTTTCTACAGTTCTCATAATATCTTATTTTTGTGTAAATTCTTATGTCACATCCCTTGCTTGAATACCTGAGTGCTTCTCAGCTGCACATAAAGCAACATAACTAGCATCAATACCATGCTACCTGTTCTCATGTGCTCTTTCCAGATGGAGAACAGTGTGCATTGGAGCATCTTATGTGGGTTTGTTTTTGAGTGCTGATGCTTTCTGATGTATTTGATGAAGTGCTGTGCAGTGAGAAAATAGATTCAACCTTATGGCATAGGAAGCTGCTGGGTGACATATCTAAGGGCTTTTTCATCCAAACTAGCCCCCTGTAGAAAGCACCTGTAAAAAAGCTGAAGTAAGAAATGGACTAATTTCATTCACAGGTGGCATATCCGAGCCTCTAGACCATGGGTTGAAATACAATACTGACAAGCGTCATTAGTTATTTTAGATAAAAAGGGTTATTTCCTTCCTCTTTCCCTCTACAACTATCTTTCAGGTTGGTGAAATAATCCCAGATGATATATTCTTTCTTACATTTATAATCATGGTTTGCAACTCAATTTATACACTCTGGAGATACCTGAATTGAAACATCCTGGAATACGTTCAGGGAATTATGAAATATCAGATTTGTTTCAAGAACAAGCTGTACAGTTGAAACTTCTTTCTTTGATGAACAATTAACTTGTGTTTTCACCCTTGAATCCTTGTCTACCCTGTAAACTGTCACATATTTCTGAAATTGGTTTTGTTTGTACCACAATTTGAAGTTTATCTTTTAATTCAAGGAGAGCATAAGATACCTTTCTCTAACAGTATGCCTAATTCTTTTAGACCCATGGCTTCTGAGCCAGCCTTGCCCCTGGTTTGGAGGTTTGCTAGGCACAAAGCAGAAGTATATAATGTAGTACATGGAATGTGTGAAAATCCAGTGCAATCCAAATTACACTTTACATCTGTTTAGCTTATCTCACATATTCCTTGCAGCTCTGGTAGCTCTTAGTCTTTACTCCGAATTTTTGATGGGCTTGAATCTTCTACTTTTTTATTCTTTATTCCCTTTCACTGGCCTTCTTTTATATGGTTCCTCAGGAGAAATTAGTAGTGATGATCAACAGCCGGATTGCTTTGAATAATTCTTCTGCATGCAAGTAATCAGATGTGGGATTTGAATAGGGTGCTTATTAGGCTAACATGAGTCAATTTAACAAAAAGTAAGAAATTTTAGTTACATACTTAGAGGACCTGGCAGATTTAAGTACTCCCTAGACAGAGGAGTGTGATTTTTCTGTGTGTCTTTGTGCACTAACAACAAAACTAAAGCTAGTGTTTTTGAAAGACTTAGGATCCACAGGAGTAATGAACGGCAAAATCTTAATAGGATCTTCTTTGTAGCCATCTGAAATGGTTGACAGAGTTTTGAGGTCTGATCCTCAAATGCTTACAAAATGAATCCTGCTTGTAACTAGAGACAAACTGGAATTTTTCTCTCTGTATTTTGTTCATGGTCAAAAGTTTTCCAATGGATAGCTAGAAACTTTCTGAATTTTCGGGGACATGGTCAGATATTCACAGCCTCATGATAAGAAACTCTGTTCCTGTTTCATTTAAATTTTCTCATAGAAGTAAAATAGTGCTTCCCTGTACCACAGATTTCTTTAGCATACACATGATCAGATAGATGGTTTTATCAAGAAGTTCTTTTCAACATAGTAAGAAGATTTTATAGTCTCTGTAGTTTTCCTGAATTAAGTTTCTTTCCATTAAGTTTTATATGGTAATGTTCCCATAATGGATTTCTCTAGAATCATTCAAAATCCTATTTACAAATTCAAGTATCAAGTGCAAGTCATAAAATATTATCTATTATGAGAGGAAAAGGAATAAGAGAGTCTGATGGGTCTTAAGTACTGTAAGCATGAGCTTCAGCATTTTGGTCTTCTATTTTGTTTTTCCTCTTAGTACCCCAGGAATATATATATGACACAAGTCCTACTTTTCCGGTCTTGAAGGTAAAATAGTCATTATTAATGAAATTAATAATCAATGGGTTTGGAGTTGTGGGTTTTTTTTCTGGTTTTTATTTGTTCTTCTGTTTTTATTTGTTTTTAAGTAGTACCCATCATCTAGTGTCTGTTTAAAAAAAAAAAAAGCAAAGTAAAAAACTTTGGTTTCCTGAAGTAGCTCTGTTCTGAGACTGAAATTACTGTTCAGCAGCAAAATCTAGGAACAAAACAAGTTTAAGATTTGAAGAGCTCCCAGGCTCACAAGCCACAACAAGGAACTATTCTCTTGCTAAATCAAACTCCTGGTTCTGCCTCAGGAGTCCACAAAGATCAGGCGTCTTTCACCTGTGGGGTGTCTGACACTGGAGCTGCCTCTGCACTGCCCAGGGTATTGGGAAGCAAGGATTACACCACAGTGCCCCAAAGACCTGCAGTGCCTTGTCCTGGGGAAGATGGCTCAGCCAGAAATTTCAAGGAGAATTGGGCAATTAAATCCCTAGATGCTCCTTCAGCCCTGGAGAAGAGGAAGGTAATAAAAAATAGTTATTTCCACTCTATGCATTAAAAAAAAAAAAATAAAAAAAAATCCTAATGGTTACTTAACACACTGCCATTTCAAACAAATTGGTATTGTTTCTAAAATACCATACACACAGATCTATAAAATGTCTCTATCTCCAGAACTATCACTGATCTTGATAGATTACCTGAAGAATAATGGAAAAAATAAAGGATATCAATGCACAGACTGCACTTGAAAATCTGTTGTTATTATCCACAAGGCATATGCTATTGTGAACCACAGACTCCATTCGTTCACCTCACCCTCAGTGCTCAGCAGTGGGGCTGGTCTGTACCCTAAAGAGAGCATTAAGATGCAGTCCAATCTGACTGGTGTTCAACCAGCAGGTGATACGTATCCACACCTTTATGATCTCTGGCCAGTTACTTCTTGGCCAAGCTTGCCAAGTGTCCTTGGCCAAGCTGGGCTGGAGGGACCTCACCTTCTCTGGGGCACCTTTGGATGTCACTCAGGGATGTGCTTTGGACTCACTGGAGAGCTGGCATGCATTATCCCTTCAGGAATGCTTTGGTCACATTTCCAAGTTCTCGCATGAGAACAGCAATTCCATGATCACTTTTCTTTTTAATGAGAATTTCACTCCTGAGCGAAGCAAATATTGCAAGGAATTTGAGACCCTAGGCATGGGCTTATAGTGCTTCCGCTGCAGTCCAGCCCTATGAACATTTGTAGATGCATTAACAACACACATTTTACCAAACCTTGCCCGGGGGCTCTCAATGAGATCCAAGCACAAAAAACCTGGTTTAATCTAAAGCCCAATTTATCAGAACTTCAGGGCACATAAGTCCATAAAATAGGCAAGCCATGAAGGAAAAAAAAAAAAATGCAAAACCAACACAAATCCAAACTACTTTTTCTAATGGGGAATAAAGATCTGTGAGCATATTAATCTGAATTTGGAAGGATTCATCTAACTTTAAAGGAGTAGAATTGTGCTTGTGCCTTCAGCTCTAGCAGAACTAAGCCTCATACCATTAATAACAAAAAACATAGCTTTAGTTCATTTTTCAATTGTTTATTTAAAAAGAGAAAGCCCTGCAACAAAGAGCAGAGGCCAAACAGCTTTGCCTTTTTATTCAGTTTTAATAGAGATTGTTACGTAGTGTAGCATTATTCTCTGTGCACACTGATGTTCCTGTTTTCTCTCCACTTCTCTCCTTAGTGTAAAAGCTGTCTCTTCTCTCTAATTAAATTTCATTACCTCCCACAGAAGTGGAGACAGAGATTGCTGTCTGACTGCCTTTGACACACTTAATCAATCCTTGGAGAACAAATAACGACCCTTTTTTTTTTTTGTTTCTTTTCAACTTGTAACCTTTTTTCCCATCCTGAGACACAGTTTCCCCAGTCATTTGAATTTTTGTGCATCTTCAGTTTCAGAACCCTAATGATAAGTAATTCTGTGGTCATGTAAGTAATCAGTAAGAAGACAGCTATTTGTCTTGTCTTTGGCATGAATATCAAACTTGCAATGTCAATTTGACCCTAAAAGCTTGCTTTAGTATTAATCATGGAAAATCCTGGAATGTTGCTATCTGGAGACACCACCAACACTGTATTCAAGCAGCCTTATCTAAAAAGTTATTTATATAAAAGTTAGACTTCTGTTATAGAGTTTCTATTAATTTTATCTCATTTTTTACTTATGAGGACAAGTCAATATACAGTGGAGCTCTACTGATTTACAAGTGACATCATGCACAGACTTTGCTATAATTCTCAATGTATGATTAACAGAGCTGGGTGCCAAGGACACTTGTTATGAGGTAGTAAATCTGACCAGTTCAGAAAGAATAAGTGATAGTTTCTATGGAAATCTGTATGCTAGAATTGATGGAGTTTTTTGATGGGTTTTTGGTTTTGTTTGGGTTTGTGGTGGGTTTTTTTGCTTGCTTAATGGATCAACTACCTACCTGCTGGTTTATGGAAGTCTGCGTTATGCAGCTCTTCCCATGGTTTAATGAGAAAAATATTGGCTTATTTTGATTTCCAGAGATGTCTAAATCCTCTTCTTACCACAACAGGTGTTATCCACACAGTATGAACCACACTCTAATTGATTGTAAGATGTTTATGTAACTTGATAATTGCAAGTGGCAAATATTAATTTAGAGGGTTTCAGAAGACAGAAACACTCAATTTCAAGTCTATGTAAAGTTCCAAAAATAAGAAGAAAAACCTGAAATCTTTCATCCACCACAAAAAGGTCTATGAATAAAAGTGTTGTTTTGTGGGTTTTTTTTAAATAAACTAATATGAAAAGATTGATGAAGTGAGCTATGAAATACTGGTTCTAGTATTTGGAATAACAACTTATATTATGCAATGAGTTAGATGAAATCATGTGAATCCTTTCTTTCAGACCCACAGTTATTGAAGACAGCACAAGATCATCCACAAGCAGTATTTTAGTTTCAGGTCTCTTCCACAGGGTTTCTAAATAAATTAAGTCAAATTTCTTAATGTTTCATTAGATCTTTTTTTTCATCTAAGCATGAATATTCAAAAGAAACAAACAAAAATCCCTTTCTCACAGGATATTGCAAGCATAAGAGACAATGTGATGTTAAATACCTTAGTTATTTGAGAGATATGCAGGTAGTGCTTGCCTAAAATAGAACTGAGTATTATTCCTCTCATGAAAATTCTTTTGTCCTCATAATCAGACCTCCCTGTGAAATCCACAGAATCTATTAATTTCATCTACCAACACAGAGGGTTAGCCTCAAGTGAGTTCTAACCTTACGCAAAGTGAGAACACAACTTCTCAATAGAATGCTGAAAGCTGCGTGTATATTTTTGCTTCTCCTATACATGCATGACTGGGTATTTTTTTATTGGTTTCTATCAAAGAATTCAAAAGTTAGTTTGGGTATGAAGCACTTTTGTTGGTTTGTTGGATCCCCATGTAACATAATTGGATTTATGTATTCAGGTGTTCAGGTATGTATACCACTTACATTTAGAGTTATAGAATCATTTAGGTTGGAAAAAACTTTTAAGATCATTGAGTCCAACAGTAAATGTCAAACTGTCAAGTTCACTACTAAACCATGTCCCTAAGCACCATACCTATATATCTTGTAATATCTCCAAGGGTGGTGGCTCAACGACTTCCCTGGGCAGCCTGTTCCAAAGCTTAATAACCTTTTCAGTGAAGAATTTTTTCCTAATATCCAACTAATCTGAACCTCCCCTGGCACAGTTTGAGGCCATTTCCTCCCATCCTATCACTCATTACTTGGGAGAAGACTGACACCTACCTCGCTGCAGCCTTCCTGAGAAGGTCTCCTGTGAGCCTCCTTTGCTCCAAACTAAAAAGCCCTAGTCCTCTCAACCACTCTTCATAAGCCTTGTTCTCTAGAACTTTCATTTATTTAAGAATTTGTGTTTTATATAAACTCTGAAGTGAATCAAGTCAGTTCAAGGTGATTTGTTTCCAGCATGAACAAGAAGAGCAATTATGCTGCTGACCTCTGTCTTGATAACCATAGAGCACTATGGAGGGAAGGGAAGGGACATTTTTCAGTGGTGCAAATCACTTTGGGTTTGTCATTGACTACAGGCAAAGGATGAAATGTTGTGGCAAAATATAAATGCTGAGCTCAGTTCCATGGTCCCAGTTCAGAGAAAAGATCCATTCGATTAATAAGAGATATTTGGTTGGGGAGGAATTGGGAAAGCACTACTCTGGCTTGTAATAGCTCCTGGTTGCAAACTCTAATTATGTATAGATCTGCAGAAGAGAGAGGAAACAAACGTACTGCAGAGCTGATGGATATAGTTACCTTGCTATCTTTTTTTCTCTTTTACGCTTACATTATTCAGTGCATTGCAGTTTTGTGTATATAGTTTTTAAGTCTTTTAGAACCCAAAGTGGGGACTCACTTAAATTAACTTCAAGCTTCTAAATACAGAGGTCAACAGCAGAGCTGCTTGTCTAGACTTTCTAGATGTCTGGCAGACCAAAAAGGCAATATTGACATATGAATCACCTCAACTTCAGGCAGATACCTGAATTAGATAATATCAATCACACATAAAATGCTTCTTTCTCTTCGCTCATCATAAAGAGTCTAGACCACAGTTTCAGATATAGACAAATGCATTATAAATTGGCCAGTTAAATCTCCCTCTTTCATGGAAATGGAAAACGTTTATTACCACAGCAGGTGACCAACTTTAACACTGCAGTCCCCTCCCCAGAAAAGGAAAGAAATAAAGTACTTAGCCTTTCGGACAGTAAATATTTCTATTGCTAACACCTCTTATTGCGTTTCCCAAGCTACAAAGGACAAAGCAAGGATAGAGAGACTACATGGTTAGATAATGTAAGCACTATGTGTGACAGCAGTGACTACTAAAAGCATCAAAAATAATTACAGCTGTTTCACTTTGTTGTACCTGGAACTCAGACATGGCACTGCACTCCTGGGACTGCTTATGTGAGTGCTTACCTGGAGAACAACTCCATCACAGCACCCGCATAACAGGCAGGCTGGGAATCCCTCTGCTCTGGGTGGTGAACAGCTAATGGCATACATGTAGGTACATGGTCAGAATTGGTTGTGGTGAGCAACACTGGAACAACTTGGTTTTCATTCTATTTTCAATTTCCAAAAGGATTATTCCCACTCTTGCAACTGTGGCACCACTAAGGATGACATTTCTTTCAACTATCCTCATAAACTTTAATCTTGACAGATGCAGACATTTCAAATAGGATTCCTAATTTCTTTCCTCTTGAGTTTGAAAAACAAAAATCTTCAAAGAAGCATATAAAATAAATATTAGCTTTAAATCCCTTAAAACACAGTATATACAAAATGAACCTTGTGACAAACATGGAATCACATGAGGTTATCTCAGGCCTGTCAGGTCATTTTATGTCAGTGGTGATGTAATACCTTTGAGCTACTATAATCCAGAACGATTTGAGAAAACATGACGCGTATCATGTCTGAACAACGTTATTAGGAAGAGAAGGGATTGGAATCAAACTATAGCTGTATTAGCATGTGACTAGCTCACATGTACTTGTATCACATAAACATTGAATGCTGTATATAAACTTCCTATGATTTCCCTCTCTGTTGCCTTAAAAAGTGACTGCTACTTGCCCACAGTCTGTCTGTCTACAAGTATTTACAAAACATCATCTTTAAATGTTGAAATACAGCTCTTGAACCACCAGTGGGTACGTAATATCTGTTTATGGCTCCTTATAGTCAGATCTTCTTTTGTAGTTTTTATTTCTTGTTGAAAGAGAGCAGGTTAACCCCCTGGCACTAAGATGCTGTCTAGTAAACCATTCTGTGAGAAGTTTTTTTTGTTAAGAGCTATTTTGAATGGGCTGAGACTCAACCCCTTTAGCTATCTCACATTTCTGGTTCTCAATTAATTCTAAAGACAAGGCTAAGACACAGTAAATCCAGTCTGGATGCAGTCAGTGCAAGAACTTGAGCCTTTGAGTTGCCTGTAGGTCTGGCTTCCAGTTATTCAGACTGTTGTTTCACCCTGTCTAAAATTATAATTTGTATTGATAAGATTTGTACACAGGCTAAATCCATTTCACCAGATTTTATGTTCAACCATGGACCCTAAAGCCAGTCATTAGCCCAAAGAGCTTACAGCTTTTTCTGTAGCACAAATGTGTCATGAAGAAAAAAAAGCTGTGTAACTTCCATAAACCATGGTAACAGCACAAATTTTCCCTCAGTAGATGCTCAAGTAGCACAAGCCATTGTAGCCATCATCATTGATGCAATGAGTTTGACACAAGTCAGCAGAAGCCCCAGTCTCTGTTCACAGCATGACCACAGCAGGATTGCAGCAGCCAGCCCCTGCTATAATAACCAGCCTTGCATATTCTTACATTACATAACGTCAGCTTCACAGAAAGATCGACGAGCAGAAGAAAGAGTGAAATGCTAAGGAACCATAGCGTGTTACATACTTTCGAAGTTTTCCTAACATTAAAAGTCTGAATCTGCCACATTCATATTATGTACAATTTTGAAACAACCTAATATAGAAGAGTTGGGCACACACTTAATTCTCTGCGGTTTCTGTGGAAATCCATCCATCAAGTACTTTACTCCGCTCTCAGTTTGAATATACAACTATATAATCTTTTTACACTGAAATGTATTATTCAGCACAAAATAAAGGTAACACCATCAAATCCATAGATTTGGCTATCTAAGTGGACCATGGAGTAAATACATTGCACTTTAATCCTTACCCAAGCCCTAGAGCCAATAATCACTTCTGTTAGCATAGAGGAACACAAAGTGTCCCTAGTGGTCAAACCCTAGGGTGTTCCTTGTCAAAAATTTGTCTCAGAAGCATTGAAAAATCGCAAGGGCAGTGCAATGTATGATGCTAAACACCTTGTCGTAAGGGCTTGATTTTGAGGTAGATACTTCAAGTTTCAGGTAGAGATAGAGATCTCAAGTTTATTGTAGATAGATAAAGACAAAGGTCAGTTCATGAATAAAGCAGCTTCTGTGTCTCCTTCCAAGTTCTGGCTATGCTCCATGTTTTTAAAACAAAACTTGTGAAAGCAACACTCCTTTGCATCTTTTCTGAAAAATGGGACATTTTTAACTAATTTTTATAAGTTACTACTAAAGATGTAGTTCTGAATGTGATGATCTAAAGCATGGAA
The DNA here is from genome assembly GCA_013398155.1 of Pedionomus torquatus. Taxonomy (NCBI): domain Eukaryota; kingdom Metazoa; phylum Chordata; class Aves; order Charadriiformes; family Pedionomidae; genus Pedionomus; species Pedionomus torquatus. Next base: position 393,651 of record VZRU01014267.1, read on the forward strand.
GGTTTTGATGCTAAAACAACTCACATTTTTATTTTAAGAATAACATATACGTGGATGTGGTGGACTGACCTTGGCTGGACGCCAGGTGCTCACCAAGCTGCTGTACTACTCCCTTCCTCAGGAATTTGTTGCAGGATGCCTCAACAATTGTGTCTGTCATTAACCTCTGCTAGGTAAAGTTATGTAATGTAACTCTTTTATTTTCTAAAATAAATGGCAGGGGGACCAGTCATAGAATCATAGAATCATAGATTGGTTAGAGTTGGAAGGGACTTTAAAGATCATCAAGTTCCAACTCCCCTGCTAGGGGCAGGGACACCTCCCACTAGACCAGGTTGCTCAAAGACCCATCCAACCTGGTCTTGAACACTGCCAGAGATGGGGTATCCACAACTACTCTGGGCAACCTGTTCTAGTGTCTCACCTCCCTCACAGTAAGAATTGCTTCCTAATATCTAATCTAATTCTCCCCTCTTTCAGTTTAAAACTGTTACCCCTCATTCTAATGTTGCACCCCCTCATAAAGAGTCCCTCCCATCTCTCCTGTAGGCCCGCTTTAGGTACTGGAAAGCTTCCACAAGGTATTCCTGGAGCCTTCTCTTATTCAGGCTGAATTACCCCAACTCTCTCGGAGTGTCTTATATAAGAGGTGCTCTAGCCCTCTGATCATCTTTGTGGCTCTCCTCTGGACCCATTCCAACAGGTTCATGTCCTTCCTGTGCTGAGGACTCCAGAGCTGGATGCAGTACTCCCCTACACCTGGCAACAGATAATTTTTAATGTGTATGATAATGATTTCAAAGTTAATGCTACAGGGAAGTCCTTTGGTCTATCTCCATTTTGGGTATCTACTCACTGTGCTTTTGTACGTTTAGAACAGTGTCAGTGGCAATTATTTGAAAAAGATCCAACAAAACTTTATATTCTCCTAAATGTCTAGAGGGTTAATGTGTAGGGTCACCGTTGATTCACCTGATCAGTATAATGAAAAAGGTCTCTGTTTAATTTCTGTTAGATTCAACTTTGTGCCAGTGTCATTATTAAGACATTCTCTGTGACAGTTGCACTGTCTTGTACATGCTTACAGTTTGCCTGTTCAGGCATTAATGAATCTTCCAGGTTTCAAGATTAATTATTCATTGTAAAAGATAATATCTGGGCGGGAGCAAGTGTTGCTGATATGCCAGACTGAACTTACTTCTTTAAGGGCAGAAAATATAGTAAACAAGTTTAATTGCCTGGAGTTCCTAAGCCTGGAATAGAAAACATGAAGTGGTTTCACAGTCAGTGGTACCGTACATGGTGAGAAGGATCTGACACCAGGAAATCTATCTGCAGATCTTAGTTTCTATACTGATCTCCATTATGACTAAATCTAGAGTAAGTTCTAATCATAGGCATTTAAAGTTGGCATATTAACTCATTTTAGCACATAAGTATTTAAACACAATACAAAAAAAATTTTCATGGTCATGACCATGAACACTACCCATGGTCAACAGTATATTTTTTTATTTTTTTGAGGACAAACTATGTCTGTATTAAACTATGCCCTCCATAGTGCAAAACTATATGGAGTGAAAGTTTACAAGGTATTTGTCCATTTATGGCTACTAGATAAAAGCTGGCATTCACTGTCCCTCTTGAGCCCCACCATACAACTCACCTGTGGAAGGCATCCTTCCTCCTTTAAGTGACATGAACATTACAGCTACACTGCAGAAGCATTTGCAGGGCAGAACCCAGCTCTCCAGTCTGTTTTACATTACCAGGTTGTCAGGTGGAGAAGAAGTGTGTGAATCCACTCTGGGCGAGGTGTGTAAATTTTTTCTGGTAGGCAGAACAAGCAAATTTGTATTGAAAATAAAATACTTTTCCATGACTTTGGAAGTGAAAAGACCATTAGTGGGGTTTCTGCTGTGAAGAGCTTTGCAAAAGGGTTGTAGGTGCCACAATCACTTGGACACTTCTGAAAACGTTTATCTTAATATGAAAAGTCTTTCTTCCTACTACTTAATGACATGCATTCATGCATGCATGAACCCATCTATCCTGCTCAAGAGTTGGAGATCTAATGGAAAAAGGTTCCTTGGGTAGTCAAACCAAAAAAATTTAAAGAAACGGAGAGAATAAACACACCCTCTGTGAGAGAAAGAAGCACTCACCCAGCTCTGCTCTCTGAGAAAGGTTATTTAGCAATGCCTTTAGAAGTAGGATAATCATAGCACCACTGCATAGGCATAGTCTCAAAACCATCCCATTCACAGAAACGCCTCCACAACAAGTGTCTCCTGTCTTTTCTGCTAAAGCTGACTGTTTTCTTGTTTTCTTCTTGAAGCAATTATCAATTCAGATGCCCTGGTATCAGATTTCTTTCTGAAAGGAAGCATCCCATGCCAAGGCCATCTCTCTCTGCAGTGCTCACGTACTACTTGGTGCCACCCCTGCTGAATTGGGTACAGAGATTGAAAAGCTGCCAACTCACCTTCCAGTCTTCCCTTGCCCACCAGTCCCTCTGAATTTTGCTAGTCTTGAGGACTAACTAGAAGGATGGGAGAAGACCTGAGGAACAACTGTGTTCCTGTAAAATGTCATAAAGCCAAAGGGAACTCACTCATTTGGTCTGCTTCTTGCAGAATGACTTGTTTCCATCTTTTTTATCCTCCCTCAGTTAGCTCCTGCTGTAAAGTATGGGGCTAACATGTTTTCTATGGTTGCACTGTTTATTCTGCTTCTTCCATTTCTGTATCTAACTGAAGTAGACTATGAGTCACTAAGGGCAAGGCCAATGTACACCTGGGCAGGTGTACAGTGAATAAGATATGCTTATCCTTAGGTATTGCATTAATGAGTAGTATATTATTAATTATGAAAACTATCTAGTTCATTATCCTACTTAAAATATGCCACAAAATTTGCATAAGCATCGTTCCAGATTCTTTACCTTCATACATGCCTTAGATTACATTCTTGAAACTAAGTTTTTAGAATAAATAAAATTATACAGAAAGGTGAAGTTTGTGTGCAAGCTAAGGAGAGAATATGAGTGTGGGCCTTATAGAATTATAGCATTCAAAATTCTCAATGTTATTGCTATACATCAACTGGAGAAAATGTAAACGTTAAGTGTATTTTCATCTTCTCAGAAAAGTCATACTAAAAATCATATTTAAAATCCACTGCTAGTTTGCAACAGGAGGAATATCTAGATTAGTCTGTTGAGCAGAGGTGTAATTATTCAGATTAATGCCATTTAGAGCTCTTCAGTTAGTTGTTTTCTATAAAACTAATTTCCACTTTTTTGATTAGGATAAAAAAAAAATCATACAGCATTTTTTCTGAACCTATTAAGGTTTTATGCTTTCTGAATAAATTTTACTATATTATACATTCTGCTCATAGGTGCAGTCAGGTTTCAAAAAATACAGATATTTTTGAGCACATACATATGACATAAGCTCCAAGAAAAAAATGTGCATTATTTTATTACAAATAATAAAATGGCTCATATAACAGAAATATTAACTGATTTCTCTGCAGTTTGAACTGGATTGGTCTTCAGTTGTGTAAGACACAAAATTGCATTTATGAAAGTAAATTGGCTCACCAAATCTGCATTTCAGAGAGTATGAAAACATGTTGTAAAACCTACCATTGAGATAATGATATTCTTTTTGACAGAAACCTTTCAGCTGCATTTCTCCAAAATCGGTAGTTAAAAATCAAATTCAGTGGGTTTGCTCAGTTACTGTTTGCCTGATATGGTATTTCCATAAAAATGGAACTGTGGGAAAACATTAATATCTAATAGAAAAATGCCTTAATGAAAATTTTCATGGATGAGTACATATACAAAGTATGGACTCAATAAAATGTATCAATAAAATATAAGTCATTCTGAAGGGACTGCACTAGTATTTTTAATTTTATTCTGGAAGCATAGAAAGCATGAATACTTTCAAATAATGTTATAAAATCTCTAAACAATGTTGCTTTTTTATGTTTAACACAAATTATCACTTGCCATGCAAATGAAAACGTTTATATCTGTAAGATTTTGATTTTAGCTTACATAGATTCCAGTCAGGCAAATAAATCTCAAGGATTATCTTTTAACGAATAAATTCATTGTATGCGTGGTTTCAGAAAGGCTTTTATGGTTAGCTCTTTACACACTGTAAGTGTTGCATGACTGAAATCTTTAAGCTCTACAGACAGTGGAAACAGAGGGTGATTTTGTATTTTGTGACAAAAAAAACAGGCAGTTTATTTCCTGTTTGTTTTACTCTGACCTTCATTAAGCTTTACATGAATTAGCCATTTGTTTCAGACACAGGATGCTATGTGAAAATCCAGTGCAGAATATATGAATATCAATGACTGGAAAAAACACAATGGTCTAACTTTTCATGTATAGTTATTGCCAATATATCTGCGCCATTCAGTTTTTATTACCATATAGCTCTAGCTTCTAGCAGATTACCCAGTTAGCTAAATTCCTGCTAAATATTTATTTTGATCCAAATCTTGTTTATATGTGAGAATCCTGACCATACAAAATTTTGCATATGGCACCTCTGCAGTATTTGGGAGATGACATCTCTGTGAGAGTCCAACAACTCATGGCCCCACAGCTGTTCTTCCCTGTAAGGGGGCAGCATGGTGGGTGCCCTTGGGTCTCTGGATTGCAAAGAGTTATCAACAACCACTGCCCTCGGGGAGAAGAGTTGCACATCAACAGCAGAAGCAGATGGGGGAAACTGAGAAGGGAAGTGGCTATCAGAAATTAGGACCTTTGATGTGCTCAAAAATCTCATTCCAGCTTTGTAGATTGCCGTTTTGATTCACCAGATCTACACTTGCTTATTACAGCCAGGAAGCTTGCCCCCAGCATGAAAATGACCTCTCATTTATTTTCTGACTATATCTCAGTCCAATAAGGGTTGCTGATATTATAGCAGCCAAGTGCTGCTGCAGGTGAAGCTCTCAGCCCTCTTTCAGCATTCACTTAGGCACTTAGGTTCTGGGCTGAGAACCATGGTATGGATCCGGATCTGCTTCACACAGAAATTTTCTGGATATAAAGACTGTCTAAAAGTCCATTGGTTGTTGTTCTTTAATGGAAAAATTAAAATTGTTATGAGAAAGCCAAATGGAAATTACTGGTGGAAAGTGAATATGTACAACGTGGTTGAGCTGCAGTGGGATTATGAGACTGAAGACCTTTTGTTCTACATAGGAGTGGGCTACTTTGTGTAATGTCAGAAGGAAAAATCAAGCCATGACTCTCAAAGTGATTTTTTTTAATATTTATTTCAGTTGTCTTCAGTTTTTTCTTTAATTGAAGCTGAGAAGAATAGAAACTAAGCAAATGTCAAATTCTATATGAAGCTGTTACAGCTAGTAGGCATAGCAGGAAAATTTGTAATAGTAATACTTTAAATAAAACTTAATGGCAGAAAGCAACCAAGCAGTATCATTTGACAACTTGCCATGAGAACCTTTTTCCAATGGAAAAATGCTTGTCTCACAAAAATGAAATTTTCCTAAGGAAAATTTTAGTTTTGTCCAAAAAAGCATGATTATCCTTCAGAAAAATTGAAATATCTGCATCCAGCCATGTATGTGGCCTTTCAAGTATCTCATGACTGTGAATGTTAGAGGCAGAAAAGTTGCCAGGTGCAAAATTACACACAAGTGTTGTTTACATCAGATTTTTCTGGGCTTTTTTTTTCTTGATTTTTCAAACTGATAACAGATGAAAATACATTTAAAACTTTGCAGATTTTGTGAGAAGAGTCTTACCCTCTAATCAGATATAGCTTTTTGTCTGGAAATGGTAGATTTCACAAAGATTATTATTCATTGGAATTTTTTTTTTATTGTGCACTTCAATATTTTTTCAATTTTAATACTTTCTCTCAAAAATATCTGCAAACATTTCAGCTCCATTTTAGTTTTTCTCTGTTTCTCCTTTTCCCATTCTGCCTTTACAAAACAAAAAGAGAAATCGGGGGGTAGGGGAGGAAGGGATGTTATCTTATGTGACATGTAAAGCAAAAAAAATACAAACAAACCCTAGAAATAAACATGCTTTCTGAAATGAGAATGAAAATGCAATCTTTAAAATTTTTGTAACACCTTTGCTCGTTGATGATTACATAGAATTTCAAGAAAAAACACTGTTTTCCAGAAGAATGGAAAAAGTGCAAAACCACACAAATTAAAAAAAAAAAAAAAATCAATCTTTTGCCATTTTTCCAGCCCCGCCTTGACTTGGAGAACTGTAATCCTATTTAAGTCTGTTTCTACCACAGCGAGAATTGCATTCTTGTTGTTTTAAATACCCAAGAACTTCTTTCCTGTCCCAGAGTTATTTCCTAGAAGGTGAGCCATTCATTGATTTAGATGGGGTCCAACATGTGCCTCACAAAGGTTCACTCAGCACACTTTCATCCTCAACAATAAAATACCTTTTTAGTGCTGAACAGCATAGTGAGACTTCATTATAAAATTTAGTGAAAAGCTGAACCTTTGAGCATCTTCAAAGGATTGCTCTTTTTCTATTCAGTAAACACTTCTATAACAAGCAGTCATCCTGCCTTTAGCACAAGCTTTACTGCAGAAATTAATATCTCAACAAATATGAGAGTCTGAGTGTACTTTGAGTTTTGTCATCCAAATGTGAACAAATGTGAATTTGGCAGTTGCCATCTGGTTAATCTGGTTACAATTGGTAATGAAATAATGTGCAAAAGTATGAAGAGGAAGAAACCTCTGAGCAGCTTGTCTAATGAAAGTCTGAATAGAAATTATATCAGCCATGTCCTTAGTTAAGTTGCAACATCTGCAGCATCTGTAAAGAGGATGCAATTTGGGTTTAAATCAGCATAAAAACAACTTCATTTTTAAAAAGAAGGCATAATAAACTAATTCCATTGCTTTTCTGGGTAGAAATGCAACATGGAGGAGACCTGCCCAGAGTTCAGAACAATTTTGGTAAAGCTTTTGCCATAGTATCTCATGAAATATTCCATGAAAGAGTTATTTAAATTGGGTTTGATACCAATGTGCAAGAAAAAAAGCAAAGCTGTGATTTCCTATGCATGCACAGGGTGTACTTTGTAATTTATTAAAAAATCTGTTGCTTGTGTATTGCCAACATTTTTCTAAAAACACTTTCTACCTAGACTGGTCCCTCCTTTGCCCTTGATAATGCGTTTGAAATAAATTCTTGCCACAGTTTGTAAAGTACTTTAGACCAAATATATACTGCCCTGCTAAGCTGATGGCAGCAGTTTTGTTGCTGTTTATAATGTCTGCTTTGGTTTCCTGCTTTGAATTAAGCATCACCATCTTTCCTAATTTCCTACATTTTCTGTCAACAGTGTGCAGGAAAGTATTGTGTGTGCTGACTATGAGTGCTAGCAAATTGATTATGAATTGGCCAAGGGATCAAACACTGAACACTAATGAAAACTGTGACACCAGCCTGAGCTGCCTGTGATTGTTCCATATTATTTATAAAGATGTTAAAGAAAACTGACTGCCTTTTGCAGCATTGCCCATGGGAGCACCACCACAAAGAGTGCTAGATCCAACCTGGCTGTTTCTATTAATTATCACATGCAGGAGAAACACAGAGCTCTTTTACCATAAAGGTGACAGCAAGGAAGGAAAATGTCACTGGATCTGGAGAAAGAGCAGCAACATTTACAGTTGCATTTATCTGCCTGCTTTTTCTCCCACCCCCTTTTTTCTGCCCAAACCTCCCTCAAGTTGATGTAGCTTCCCACACCCAGTCAGTGTCTGAGAGGATGGCAGGGGTCAGACACCACCAGTACCAACATCGTTGTGACCCTGGGACGTGCCCAGCTGCAGTGGCAGCACTCTCAAGGCTTCCTCATCTGTGCACCACCATCAGGCCAGGAGAGGCACAGGAATCTGCACAGCTATCCCTGTACATCATATATACACTCTGTAGAAGTTCTATTTCAGTTCTTTACTGTGAGTGTATAATTTTTGATGCTTCCTGAAACTATTTACTAAGAACTCATTAATTTATCTTTTCTCTGGCAAGAATGGTTTAATTCTTTATGCTGGTGGACTGCATGCAGCCTGGTGGAATAACATGGCCTGAAGTTAATTATATCTGTTAACAAACAAAAAAAGCAAAAATTTTTACAAGTCTTTTTTTAGCTTGAAAACATTTGAAATTGTCTACTGGCTGATTTCAGTTTACTGTGAAATTTTGGCATTTCTGTGAAGCTTGGAAACCTGAATTTTAGCCACTCCTTATGAATTGTGGAGATAACCTGTAATTATGCCAGCAGGTTCAGAGAAGAGATTATTCCACTATTAAAATGCTTTTCTTATCCTTTTCTTTATCCCTTGGCTATTACATTCTTTGCATCTTTTCACTTAAAGATTTCCACATAAAAGGAGGAAAAAAAAAACCCTCCCTTCTGCACTGGCAGATTTTCAGCTGAAGTAGTGATCAGGCGATTTTAGATGTAGATTTTCTTACAATATAAACTTTGGTACAAAATCTGTTCTTGATGATGACACTCTTAATCTGTCACCTTTCTTCATAGGAAGTCTAAATCTGGACCCTCATTAGGTGTACAGCAGTGAGCCAGACAGTGAAGACTAGCTTTGCACATATATAGACTAAATGTTGACAGTGTCCATCTCTGAGGCCCCCAACACAAAAAGGACATGGACCTGTTGGAATGGGTCCAGAGGAGGGTTACAAAGATGATCAGAGGGCTGGATCACCTCTCCTATAAGGAAAGGCTGAGAGAGTTGGAGTTGTTCAGCCTGGATGAGAGAAGGCTCTGAGGAGACCTTATAGCAGCTTAAGAGTACCTAAAGGAGGCCTACCCTACAGGAGAGATGGGGATGGACTCTTTATGAGGGAGTGTAGCGATAGGATGAGGGGTAACAGTTTTAAATTGAAAGAGGGTAGATTTAGATTAGATATTAGGAAGAAATTCTCTATTGTGAGGGTGGTGAGGTTAAAACACTGGAACAGGTTGCACAGAGAAGTAGTGGATGCCCCATCCCTGGGAGTGTTCAAGGCCAGGCTGGATGGGCCTTTGAGTAACCTGGTCTAGTGGGAGGTGTCCCTGCCCATGGCGGGGGGGGGTGGAACTTGATCTTTAAGGTCATTAAAACTATTCTATGATTCTATGACGTATGTTTTGTAATATTGTCAGTATCTTTCTTGGTCAAATTATTGAACTCACAGAGAGAAGGTAACCTTTGGGAAACATTTCTGTAAATTTTGTCTTCAGAGAAAAGTATCTTACTGGAGCAAATCAATATCTGCTTTGATTTTGGCAAAGCTTCACTTATGTAGCTGAGCCCTTTCACACACATACATACAAACCTTTGTTTGGATGTAGGATGCATTGCTACTGATTTAACTCTAAAAAAGCAGAACTCAGGACCTTCTGTATGTCAGATGTAATTTCCAAAAGGAATAAGTTTTGGGTATATAAATGTGTCCTTGATGTGGATTGGAAGTTCCTCCGCAGACCTCTGAATGGTGTAACTATGATCCTGTAGAGTTTCTGGTCAGGCACTAATCAACATTTCTTGATTTCTCTGTGTGTATTTACTCAGAGTACTTTTCCAAAACAGTCTTCATTAGGGTGTTTATTGGGAAAGAAATATCTCTGAAACTCTCAGTGCCACAGTGAAGTTTAGCAGAGGACATGATCCAGACCTTGGTCTTAGTAGCAATGCAGGAAATGCAATATTGCTTGTCACATTATTCTGGATTATATTGAGGGAGATCAAACAGAGAGTGAATGTCTTTAAATTCTTTCTTGCTTTTAGTCATTTTGCAGTAGCTCTGCATTAGGAAAAAAATAATGTATTAACCCTCAGGTTAGAAATCTTGGTACACAACAAATACCATTTTTTAAAGACTTGTCTTGGTGTGAGTTCGCCCAGGAGAAAGCTAAACTAAAATACACTTTAGAACTGAAATTCACAGGATTTTAGTCATTTAGTAAATATTTTCTTAGATATTGTAGATGTCTCTTACTAGGGCAATATTTTATATTCAGCCTGCATAAGAAGACTAAAAGCCACAGAAACATAGCTAAAAATTTCAGTTTTCACCTCTCATCCTCTTGCCCTTATCAGTTTATGATAAATGTGAGGCCACAACTTCATCACCCGGTCTGGGCAGATTCTGTTGACTTTGGCAGGCAGAGGGCAACAGGTCTGCTGAAGTACTGAGATCCTCCCCATATGTCACTAGCAACAGACCTAGCTCCTACCCTTTAATTTGCATTGCCCCTGGACAGAAGCCTCCAAAATACTTACTTGGGAAACAAATGATCTCCTACCATTGTGGAGAACAACCACCATTTCTTCATGAAAAAAAATTCTGTTTCTTGCTTTCAATATTTTGTGTTTGTCCAAGAAATCGAAGGACATCATTAAAATTCAAGACAGGACATAACTGGTGCCCTAACTTGAGCAGTTGTATAATAAAATGATGGAACCTTTGACCATAACTCCACTTCCTTCCCACTAACCCATCTCTTCTGGGATTGTCATGGTGCCCCAGATCTCAGGGCAGCTTTGCACAGCTGTAGCATCATAGTATATTATATTAAAAAATAATAACAAAAAAATCATGAAGAACAGCCTGCAAGGATACATTCTGAATTTTTTCCTAGGTGCAGTAGGTGCTTATGGAAAATTATGCAGGCCTGATGTCTGGGATAGGAAATACACTGGAGCTAAGTCTTTGAAATTTTACACCCCATGAAGGAAAGGGAAAACTATGTTTAGAAAAAGTGGAGAAACTCTTTTATTTCAGTGTGTTTTCTCTTTATTAGGAAGTGAATTGACTACAAAGTGTGTGAAATATTTTTGTATGTATATAAATACATACACACGTATACATAAATACACACACATATACATAGCCGTCTGCTCAGGAATGTCCTGCTGTTTTACAGCCATGGGACACACTTCTGGGATATCTGCCAGGTCACACTTTGTTTGCATACTTTCCTGAGGGAAAGCCTTGACACCTGGCTGCAAATTGCAAGCTGAGGAGCTTCCCTCTCTCCTGTCTGCTGGGGCTGTGGTGACACAAGGCTGTAGCTCTGGGCTTTGGGCCACAAACAAATGCATCCCCTCACACCGGCTGTGCTCACCCACCCTCTTCCCCATCTTTGTAGCACAATTTCAGTCCCTGTCACCACCTCCAACACATGCAGTGGCTACTCCTGAGGGTTACTTTATGAAGCACATTGTAGATCTCTGGTACTCTTACCTCCTCTGCTCACTCAGCTTGATTTTAGGCCTTTTATTTGGATGGTTTGAAGAGGGCCTGAGCTATTTTTTTTCTCAAAAGGTCAGCTGGGGGACTTCAAAGTGTGCATAAAGCCTCCGACTGGTGCAGAGTAACTACATCAAAGAGGAAGGACCCTCCTTCTATTCCTGCATGAGCAAAGGATGGTTATCATCAGGGAAAAAAAACCTGTTAGCAGCATTACTAAATGTATACCCATGACACTACTCAGCCTGATTTTTGGAAATGTGTTTGCTATTTGGAGGGACTGAATTAAGACTCTTTGGAAACCTGCTTCAAACTATGAGACACTTGCAAACCCTTCACTCCGGGTATTGCTTGCAGTGTTTCTCCTTTGTAACTGCTCCTTTCTTCATATTGTGCTATCCATTGCCGCAGTCATATACTCCTGTTTTCATCTCTGTGTGGACGGGCTTTGAAGATATCTCTGTGAACAATCTCAGAGGGAATCTGCATGGAAAAAAATATATTTTTTATTGCAGAGTATGCACACAGCTATCCCTTCACTGGAAAGTTCTCAAGAAAAAAAAAAAAAAATCCTTCCAGGAACATGTGCAAGGCATAAATAAAAGGGTCCAGAAATACCACTAGAGTGTATTTGATATTTTACATCTGAATGAGGTAATTCTTTTCAATGTTACCCTAGTTTCAACGTTTGTATCATTATGAAATGGTCCTCAAATTTTAGACAATCCTTTTTTTTTCAGACAGTTCTCCACTGTCTGAAACTGACACTCACTCTAGCCTTCCAGCATGCAAATTTCTGTCCTCCAAAGTGGCTAACTTAGGCTGCCTGCCCAAACTGTGTTGCTTATCTGCAACAGTATTTCTACAAAAATAAGCATTATGTGATTCCATGGTTTTTTTTTCCAGAGAAACTCTTCCACAAAATGAACACAAATTCCAGAAAAGGAACTTTCACTTTTGGGTTGTTTTTTTCGTTTGGTTGGTTTTGTTTTGTTTTGTTTTTTTGTTGTTGTTGTTTGTTTTTTGTTTGGTTGGTTGGTTTGTTATTCAATGTTTTTAAATCTTAAAATAGATGGCATGTAGTCTGTCCCCTATCTTTCCTCCTCTTAAATTAACAAAATACAGCAAAAGTTGCTGCTAAGTGATTAATCCTTGGCAGAGATTGAATTTTGTGCTCTGTACATGAAGAGCACATTCTATTATACCTCATAATTCTTTTCCTGCACTCATTGTCTGGAAACCCACATTCAATCAGACTTTTTCCAGAGGGACATGTACTGATGACTAATTCTACATGAGTGCCTACTGTAGTGTATATCTGTTATTTCATTTCCTTCTTGCTAATGCCTACAAATATGGCTCTCTCTATCTGCAGCTCTCTGGGAATGCTTGTGAAATTCAGCTTCTGAAAAGGATTTGTTGCATAATATCTCAGTTGGAGATATTGTAAGATAATACTTTTTCTATAGCAACATGGAAGAAATTAGTCCATATATCCTGTGGGATGGTGAAAGTAGTTGAGAGGGACAAACTAATTACACTATCTCCTCAGCAGAAAACAGACAGATTAGAAGAGCTACAGTTTAAAATTGTCTGGGAAAATCGCACATGATTACATTCCTCTTGTAAATATAATGTCTTCTGTTAAATTAATAAACCTAAATCACCATGCTTAGAATCAATAAACCAGGAAAGGACTCAGGTGGAATTTTTAAAAGTGATATAAATAATTTAGTCCACTTATTTGTGGACTAAGATTGGAAATCACTTAAAGGCTTCTTGGAATTTTCCAACCTAAATTATAAACACTACTGCCCAGGTTGTAGTATTCAGTAGATTCTTTCAGTTATGATTATACCGAGTATCTTCCAGTCTGATGTATTCACAATCACCAGATATGAAGTGACATCTGACAACAAGAGCTTGACAGAATTACTTAAAAGGCAAGTACCTGAAATATTGCAGAATAATTATTGGCACACATTGGATCTTATATGTATTTTCACTCTCCCATTAGACCTGCTTTCTTTCTGTGTGTGTAAATATATGTGTTTGCATAGATAGATGGATACAGATATTAGAAATGTGTTAAATTTGTTTACATATAAAGTTACAGGTATCTCCCTCTTGTAGTCCTCAGAAGTCTTAGAGAAGATTTTAATTTGGTGAAGTAAGTCTCTGCATGAGCTTCTAAGATCACTGGACTCCTCTTGGTTAAACACATGCAAAAAAAAATTTCAATAGACATGAAAAGTTAATCATGTCTATAAGCACTGCTACCTGTATCTGAATAACTGCTACAAAAAGGATATTTGAAAATTTCCTGCAGTTAATGCCACAGAATTCTGTCTAATTAGATGGAATATGTACATTTTCATGACTGTCTACATACCTGGTGTTACTTTAAAAATACTGCTATTTACTTCAATGAAACCCCAGCATTACTATGTATAAAGCTCAAAATATCAGTGGCAGAAATTGGGGTGCTTTGAGTGTCTCTGCTTCATGAGGTCTAGACTTCTGCATACCATAGGATCACAGATTAATCTGGAATGGGAGAGACCCATAGAGGTCATCTATGCCAACTTCCAAGTTATATCCAGCTCAGAAGTTAGAACAGCTTATAGAGTGTCTTTGGACCACGTGCAGATGAGAGGACCTTGTCCAGGCAAGAACCATTCAGGCTACTTTTACAGTTCTGTTCTCATTATTAAAACACAGGAGTACTTTGTCATCATCTATTTATCATAAATAAACACTATTAAGATTTGAAACTGCAGGTTAAAGAAGCAACTTTTCCAAGATAAACCAAGAAGCTACTTTTTAAAGAAGCTTTGAGATGATATAGTAAAGTTGAGCCAAAGCTTAGTCATTTAGATGTGTTATTTTACTTTAAATGTCTTAAAGATAGGAAGCTTTCTAAAGACAGGCCATATCTATGTTTAATTATTTTGCAGCAGATGAGAAGAGTTGTGGCATTGGAATGATTGGTGAGATAGAGACAGATCCACCCTGGTGCTGGGCAGCATGAGAGAAAGGTGCTCACATCTGCTAGAGAATTTCAGAAATGGTGGAAGTTGTAGTTGTCACAAATTGTTCTAGGCAATGATGAGTCCAGAAAGCAAGTAAAAAGTAAAGAAGGAGATATTGGACAGGGTATTAAAATTGAAGCCAAGCACTGCAGAAATCAGGAACAGAGACATAATGTGATCAGGATAAGATAGTGGTAAATTATGTTCCTTACTATTTCTTCAAGTGCATCACTAAACATTATGTTTTTCTGTATTCTCTCTACTTTCCATTCTTCCAAGAACAAAATTTTTGCTTTAAAATTACATGTGTTAAAAGCCTACTTATTCAACTTATCAGAACTTATTCAACTTATCAGAAGCTAGAGAAAATCAACGCAGTTATTTTTCCAATGTATGTTTGTTATACAGACTTCTTCCCCAGAGAAGAGAAAAATGATTCATCTCCTTCCATATCTCAGTCTCCTATGGGCTGAATCTGCCTGAAAGGAGCAATAGCAGTTTCCATTTCTTCCATGAATCCGGGAAAAGTCTGGATCTGTGAAACTGACAGATACTTCTTGATAACAGGAGCTTTGAAAACAGTCCAGGCCATTTGGGATTAATTTAAACAGTTTTAAGGAGGCATTTATCAACTAACACAAGCTGCTGTATAGAAGGCCAAGAGCAGAATAACTGCAGCTGGCTTCACAACTTTAGTTTAGGTGGTAGTTAAAATATACTCAGAATCTTTGGGTGGCTGCTGTAACAAGCTTTGAAGGTTTTGGTTTTGTTTCAGTTGTATTGTTCCTGAGATAGGAGAGAGACCACAAGGCAAGGTTCACAGTGGCCATTTTTATACTGCCCTTGAAACAGCATCCCTGGCGATGTTGTTAATTTCAAATTCCTTGATGGTACATATTGTCTGGTCCTACAAGTTCCCTACTGGGCATTCTGATCATGCTCAACTTGTAGTACCTGAGGAAAAACCTCACATTACCTGGGCTTCTGAGAGCCCCTCAAATCTACCATCACCCACCAGTTGAACAAACAATACTGCTTGGCATAGTTTTCTGCCAAAGATGCAACAACATTGTAGCTCATTTGTACAAAGAGTTAGTGCAAGAACTGCGGTGCGTGTGAGGAGTGTGACATATCTGCTCACACAGCCACCAGCAGGCTCCACCATGGGCTGCATCCTCTTGGCAGAGCATCATCCACTGGGATGGAACGTAGTGTAGTTCAGAAGAAGATAATCTCACAGTATGTCCTTTCCACAGATGTGGAGTGCATGGGAAGGATTTCTAAACTTCCTAAAGTTCCCAACTTCCAGACAAACAGGTTGTTCAAGCAATAAGAAATGGGAAACTCTGTGAAGTCCTATGCCAGGAGGTACTAAAATGCTCCCTGTCTTCACTGGAAATACAGGTTGTTTCAAAAATATTGAGAAAAGAAAACTGACTTCAGACAAAAGGCAGCTGTCAAACGTTACCTGCTATAAAGTGACAGTCTTTGTCACTTCAGGTGCCTGCACACCTCACTCTTGTCTGAGTAGTTGAGCACTACAGTTATTCCTATCTCAGTGTACTGCCATGGCCTGTCTTTCCCTATGGTCTAGCTCCCGCGTGCCTTAGCTAAAGCTGATCACGGGCCAGATGGACAGTGTCTATACACAGTTCACTGGGACTGGAGAAGGGCTGTGCCATGACATTGTCAAACTACAAAACCCTGGTGCTGCAGCAGGGGACCATGGTGCAGGAGTCAAAGTTATGAATCCCACTCAGTGGATCTGAGACATGGCAGACTAGGGCAAGCGTGGGCAGTTTTTGCAGAAAGGAAGACTGGACAGTCCCCACTGCTCTATAAATCAGTAAATATCAGCAGGGCAAGAATCCTTCTCACAACAGCTGTGCTACCTATTCGGGATCTGCTTAGAGGTACTGGTTAATATCTTCTCTGAACAGTGGGAAATGTTCTGTTTCACTTTATTGATTGAGCTCCCAAATATTCCAGATCCTTGATAACTGACTAATGAGTTTAAAACTGCAGAGAAAGCTTGGTTCTTTTACATTTAAGCAGCTCCTGCTGAGAAATCATCCCCTTTGGCATACAGGCACCAGCTGCTCTGACAATAAGCAGCCGTGGGAGAATCTGGATTTAAGGATACCAGTTTGTTAGATTAATTTCTCCCTTCATGGCACTCAGCATGCCTCAAAAAAACTGTTTGAAGCAATTCTATTTTGTCCGAGTTTTGGGTTTAGCAGTTTTTCTTCCTCATGCTCCTTGTATCACACTGCTGCCCAGTTAACTGGCAGTGTTCCTCCAGCCCCAGTGCTGCCTGCCCCATAACCCTGTGTTGAAAGGAGCCTTCACATCTGGAGGAGGTAGGAAACTCATTTCTGCTTCTGGCCTGCATCCTAATTTGTCAAAAACATCCATTCCTTCTGACCCCTCTATTCTTCTCCGAGGGCTGCTCTCTGGCACAGGGACCCAGCTGTCACTGCCCTGAAGCAAGCCTCCTTTGGCAGCTCTTCCCTGAGTACCACTTAGTAACACAGCTGTGTGATGACAGGCAAGAGAAGGAAAAGCATGTGCAAACACCCTGCTTAATGTAGGCACCAATAGTACAAGGAGATCCTAAATTCCAAGGAGAAAGACAATTCTTACCAAGAGAGCTGCAAGTGCTGGGCTTTTGGCAGATGTTTTGTGGAGCTTCTGCTGGAACCTATTGCATTTTTTCCCCATATCCTTGATGAAAGATCATCACAAACAAGAATATCATCTGTTCTGACTCTGATTGTTAATTGACTCTCTTGGAACAATAGGACCATTACAAAATTTCATATGAAAAGGAAACCAGTAAATGACAAGAAGGTGATCAAAATTGTTAAGTTCTGTTACTCTCTTCATTAATTAAAAAAAAGTGATATAAAAATATGAGCACATTTCAGTGACCAGCTTTCTCTGTCAACTAACTTTCACAAAGTAAAATGGGAAAAAGAGACAACATCTTTCTAGGACCTCTTCTGTTGTAATTTTACATTGCTATTTAATCTGAGTAATAGATAAAAGTGTTTAGACAATGTATAATTATTCAAAGCTTGCCAAGCTGAAACCCAAGACAGTTCCAGAAACAATATGCTTGTAAAAAATTGTGCAGGCAGATTTCAAGAATGCTGGTTTGATTTTGTACCTTACTGGTGTCCAAAGGTACTAACTCTGCTCCAGTATCTCAAAATTTAGAAGTGCAGAGACTTTTTTTCCCTGCATTCCCACTGACAATTTCCTTGACCCAACACAGAACCTTAGCATCTTCCTTTTCTCACTAAAATGTGCAGGAATTACATATGTCTGAACAGAGCTGTGATATAGTTTTTAACCATAGCTGACCAGAGTTACTTAACGTGATCTAAATAAAAATTACTTGCTCCGATTGGATAAATTCCAAAGCCATTCAAATCATTAAATCTTTAAAGCCAATTATTCTTTTAAAGTTCAATAATTTTAATCTGACCTTTTCATAAATATAATTTACTTTAGGAAAGATTGCATATCACCTTGTTTGCCTGAATGATTGAAAACTCTCCAGTGTTCTGAGATGACAACATTATAAAACTAGAAGAAGAATCTAGAGGACTAGTTGTCTGCAAATTTGCAGAGAGAAAATATTAAAAATAAATGTGTTGCATTGTAATGTGTTTATTCTCATGCCACTCATTCTGTTAGCCCAAAGACCAATTCCCATGCCATATTGATATTTTCCATTCTGAAATCCCACAGTAGTAATCAGGTTCCAGGAGACCTTTCTTGAGACTATCCATGTAAAGATTTAGAAATGTACTCACTTTTTCAAAAGTGTTTTCCTTTTTTATGTCTGTTTTGATGTGAAATGACCTTCCTGAAGATGAGAATTTGGCTTCTAGCATATAGGGTACCAGTCCTAATGCTCTTCTGTCAACCCCATCATGTACCATTAGAAGTTGTGAAAATCCATGGAGACTCCAAGGTCAAAGCCAAGGCAATAAGTTATTAGGTTCTGTATAAATCTGTAGAAAAAAAAATATATAAAAATGAATTTGCTCTGATTTGCTACTTTAAGCCTTCTCTTTTTGTCTTCTGCTTTGCTGTCGCAGCAGTGTTCAATCCTTACAGCACTGATCTGATGAATTTTTACGCAATTTTGCAGTTGCACCATATGTTTCACTGGCTTTGCCTATCAAGCCAATGTCATTATCCATCACTGGTCCTACTCACAGCTGCATTACTCTCTTCTAATAACAGGGTTAGAATAGGACCAGATTCATAACTGAAACCACCAACAAATTTCCTGGGAGCTTCTACCACACATTGCCTTATGGATATTTATTGACTGAAAAAAAAAATATCCTAATTACAGTATTTTTCTACTTTGCTGGAGTTAACGTAATGTGATGTAAAAAATAAAACTAGACAATCAGTTGTTCTTGTTTAATGTTTACAAGAAAAATTATAAATATAATCATAGAATCATCAAGGCTGGAAGGAACCTCCAAAGGTCATCTAGTCCGACCTCCCCGGAGTCACAGGGACACCCCCAACTAGACCAGGTTGCCCAGGGCCTCATCGAGCCTCATCTTGAATATCTCCGGGGAAGGGGCCTCAACTACTTCCCTGGACAAATTGTTCCAGTGTTCCACCACCCTCAGAGTAAAGAATTTGTTTCTAATATCCAATCCAAATCTGCTTTTCTCCAACTTAAAGCCATTGCCCCTCACCTTATCACTGCGGGTCTTGGTAAACAGCCCCTCCCCGGCCTTCCTGTAGGCCCCCTTCAGCTACTGGAAGGCTGCAATTAGGTCTCCTCAGAGCCTCCTCCTCTCCAGGCTGAACAACCCCAGCTCCTTCAGCCTATCCTCATAGCAGAGGTGCTCCAGCTCCTTCATCATTTTCATGGCCCTCCTCTGGACCTGCTACATTAGGTCCATGTCCTTCCGATATCAAGGGCTCCAGACCTGCACACAGTGCTCCAGCTGGGGTCTCGCCAGAGTAGAGTAAAGCAGCAGAATCACCTCTCTGGATCTGCTGGCAACACATCTTTTCATGCAACCCAGGTTGCAATTGGCCTTCTGGGCTGCAAGTGAGCACTGCCTGCTCATGTCCAGCCTCTCCTCCATCAGCACCCTCAAGTCCCTTTCTTCAGTGCTGCTGCATACTGTGGGGCAACACCTCAGCAGGCAGAAACTAATTTGGTATGTTCCTATTTGATTATGCTAACCACCTGATTATTTTTTTCTTTCATATTTCATTCTCATACTCTTTGATATCCTCTCTCTCTCTCTCATTGCCCTTGCTCAAGAGTGAAAATAACCTTGAGCAGAAAAGCCAGACTTATCATATGAACACTGGTACCAAGCAACCAGTTCCAAAGTATTTAATTTTGCTCAAATTTCTGCTAATCAGTATCTCTGCTCCTCAGCTGGGTTTTGATATGTGAAGTCATTTCTCCATCTGACAGAACAGTTTTCAGCTTTTCCTTCTTAAAAAACATGATTTCTCAACATCAGTCTTGGTGAGGATTATTTTCTTCTGCCAAAACACAAAAAACATTGCACATAACTGAAAAAAAAAGAAATTCACAGAATTTGTGCTGATGCCTGAACTACAAAAACCAATCATCTATGTTTTCAGCACTTTTGTGTTAACACCTGCTTAGACATCCTGCTACATTTTTACATTCTTGTTTTTGCTCTATGCAATCAACTGCAATGCAAAGAAATCTGTAATGAATATAAATACATATATCAAGAGAGATAAACAAATTTTAAATGATTTTGCAACCATGTCAACATACAAATTCAAATAATAGCAGAGCTCTATAAAGTGTTTACATCTCATTAACATGGGCACAAGAATATCACCAGTTCATAAGCATTATAAATTTTGCAGTTTGATCGGTGCCTTTACGTAATTTATTTGCATTTATAGATTGCATTTTTAAGACATAAGTATCTTATTTTTTCTTTTTCAAGGTGATCTGACAGTTCAAATCAAGAGTGTTTTGCTTTCAGTCTTGATAAAGGAATTTCCAACTAAACAATGATTGTAGGTTATTTCTGTGTAGGGTCATCAGAGAAGTTTACGAATTTATTTACGAATACATATTCCAACACTACAGGATATTTGACAAAATTCTTTAATTATGTCATCATAAAGTTAAGAGGTTAGGTATGAAAAAAATTCTGATAGAGTTACACCAGAAAGTTGTCCCTTTATGTCAAAATAAATAATCATTGGGGGTTTTTTATGGGAAGGTCTTTGGTGGTGACATTTCTTTCTGTGATGACATTACAATAAACTTGTGTCACTAGTGAGCAATACATTAATCTATAATATAAATATGATCTTTGTTTTTCCACCTGAGTATTACAGCTTTGTTCATTCCTGTATGTA
The DNA here is from genome assembly GCA_013398155.1 of Pedionomus torquatus. Lineage (NCBI taxonomy): Eukaryota > Metazoa > Chordata > Aves > Charadriiformes > Pedionomidae > Pedionomus > Pedionomus torquatus. The sequence continues at coordinate 414,396 of VZRU01014267.1, forward strand.
TCAGCATTCATTATTTTGTTCCTTTATGCATTATCCAATTTTCCAATAGAGCCTGGTATCTACAAAACACCACAATTTTATCATGAAATAATTAAAACACATAAATAATTCTAGATATACAGTTTCATTTTATAGTTAAATTAGTAATTTCTGGTCCATTCAGGGTTTTTTTTATGCCCATAGTTAAAATATAGATTTAAAGTCCTATTTTCTTGTCTCTTGATATCCTGCATCTCAGATTTTGCATTGTTATGAGTAATGAAGGTAACTTGCCTCTTCAAACTAGAATGGAACTTGAACACTTGTCAAAAAAAGCTTTCTTCAAAAAGCATTCTTATTTTTGGGGTTCATTTGAGTTTTGAGGAAATAAAAGGGGGAAGAGCTAAAAAAAAAAAAAAAAAAAAAAAAAAAATAT
>VZRU01014267.1:415518-443406 GCA_013398155.1 Pedionomus torquatus
CTAGGAGAGGCCTAGCTAAGAAAGCAAAACTGTAAAACAGAAAATTGGTTCATTTTACCTCAAACCAGGACACTATGTTACCGTCAGATGTTGTCTCTGTGCCAGCCCAGCAAGGAAAGCAAGATTAAGTCTTTCCAGAGAAGGCAATCAAAGCATGCTTTCCTGGGCAACTATAAAACAACAGGTTAACAGACAAATTAAACTTTAGGCAAATCAATTATTCAGGGAAGTCCTAAGCTTTCACCAGGAAAATTTCACTGATGCACCACACTTGAAGGATAAAGTTAGCTGTGCCTTGTGCTTCCAGATGAGAAAGCCATCTGTCTGCATCCACGCAGCCACCAGTGCGGAATGCAAAGGAGGCCCATTTCAAGACATGTGAGATCTGATCTCTTCCTACAGTTTGTGTATTTTAAAATTGATGCTGCAAGAATCACAGACCTATGTATGTTTGCACAATACTGTAGGACAGCTTTATCAAAGATGTGAGTTATAGTACGAACCAGTGGCTCCCTACCAGGGCTGTTTGGCTTGGGTCCTGTTCCATTCCTTCATGAGGTCTTTTGGGGACTTTGGGGAAGGCAGGACACTCTATGTGCCTTTCCAGCAGGAGGGTGAGGATCAGAGAATGTCAGTCATGCAAAATGGCAACTTGAAAATGTACCAACCCACAGCCTCCAACAAAAACAAACCTTGTTCACTGTAGGATTACCTTTTGTTTTCCTGCTTCTCAGAATTGTTGTTTTACATGTTATCAGCTCTAAAAATTTCACACTAGCCATGTTCAGGCTTGCTTGAATAGCAATTGCTATTCTACTCAGATTCCCCATCCATGGACACAGGTAAGAAACCCGATTAAGCTATGCAGGAGGGAAGGTATAAGAAGAATGCAACAGAGTTCATGTAGCCTTCATGGTTGTACAGAAAACCTTGGCTATCTCCACTTTAGTGGCTCGTAACTGAGACAACCCTAAAGAGTTTATTTTAAAAATTATATGTTCAAGACTTCTTCATGTTTCAGGGAGCCTGAGATCTGACATCTGAACAACAGTGATGAACCAGTGCTCCCAAGCACACGCTGCTGCTTTAAATTGCAGCTGTTGGTCTGACCGTTTCCTTCAGATTTCTCAATCTGTCATGGCACAAAACTGGAATAGGTGTGTGACAGAGGCCCCGATTAGAAATACAGATGGTGGCACAGGCAGAAAGCTTAAAACACAGTGGAATTCATTCCTCTCTGAAACCACCATGTAATTATTTATTTCTGCTGACATTGAGAGTTTTCTGTAATAATAGTAGTGATTACACCAAATATGTGAGGAAAAAATGGTCAGCTTTAAGTCTACAGTAAATGACTGATAACTTTTGCTACGGAAAAGCATTACTCATTTTTTAAAATGTAGCCTTTAGCATGTCCCTACGTTTTGGGTTTTGTTTTTTTTTTTTCCATTTCATTATAATCTCTATGCTTATCCCACTGTTGTCCAGTCTTCTTTAAGGCGGTGTCAGATCCTATCCCAAATATTGATGTTTATACCTCCTCACATTGCTTACAAGACACCAAAAGAATATTACTGTCAAGGGGAAATATAGCTTAAGGTCTGGTGAGCAGCTGCTAGAGCAACCCACAATGCATATAAATGTATATATTCCCACATATATATGCATATATTTCCACCAGCAGAACTTCAAGGTGAGCTGCCAAAGAGGAGAGGAAGATGAGATGCTGTTTGTATTCATGCGAGTGCTATGTGCATTTACCTGCATCGACCTGTGTGCATGTGTGTGTGTTGCACACCTGCATGCAAGTGCCTCTGCCTACTGGGATTATGTGGTCAGTCTTGCTACTTGCTGCATCTGGGGCACTGAGCTGCAGCAGCCTCACCTCTACCAGGAGGCTGTCTGATTTGGCCCTACTAGCACAACTAACTCTTTTTAAACTTACAAATTGAAAATATTTTAATGAAAGTTTTCATATATGAGTATAGTTATCAACAATATAAATATTTGTATAGAAAGAACTTCAAGCTTGTATTTAATGGAGTACTACTAAAAACAATATTATTTTTTTCATAAAATTCAGCAGTACAAATTTTATCCAGTCACTTTTTATTCAAATTTTTAAACACATTAATGAAAAGAGGCTGACAAATCAATGATCCAAGTAGGTAACAGGGAGAGAACAAAAGTTCAGCAGGCAGGTTTTGAAAAGGATATATTGCATTGATGCTTCTGTCCTTTCTTCTGCTCATGATGTATACTTGTGACTGAGGTGGATCAAGGAAAACTGGCTTTTGGTTTTAATTTGAGCTTAGAAGAAGAATAAAGGATAGGGAAACATGTGGCTGGATATTTGGGAAAACAGATTGTGTACACAGTATGGTGGTTTTTACATAATTAACATAAAAAAGCTTTCTGGCACCATGAGGGTTGTTGGCCAAGAATGAGTTCCTTACAACTGGCCAGTCAAAACAGAAATATTAAATACTCTGATGTGGTTCATCAGAGTAAAAGTACAAATTAATACAGTGTGTGCTCTAGAACACTTCGTGTGGCGTTATGTTAATACCTTAAAACACTGTCTTTGTGGTGTTCTGATACTTTGTCTTTTGGAAAAAAAATTATATGCATAATTGCACCAATGATTATCTAATGGTTCTCCAAATTTTCATCCTTAATTTGTTTCATAATGCTTTGCCCCAGCCCTCATCAAATATCCAGGTGATAATATGGGCTATGTCCTTAGCTTGTAGATACCGATACCCCACCAGTAAACTTTTCATACACCCCATAGGAGTGACTGGAGTTTCTGTGCACTCTCAGGTCTACTTTGTATTCTGTTGAATTTGCTTTTTCTTAGAATACTTCTTCATATTTGTTTTCGTCCCCTGCTTTTCCAGTCAGATGGTCTATAGTAGAGCAGGGGCTGATATAGTCTTAGCTTGATCTCATTACAAGGTTTTCAATACTCTTTACTTACACAGTTATAGTTCAAACACCAATTCACAGGCAACAACCTCCCTGCTGCCACTTTGAGCCTTACCCTTTCACTTTCAAGGGCTCTGGTTTTTCTTAGGGTGACTGTCCCAATTCCCAACAGCTGCTTGGCTAATGCCCCTTTGTCCAGCTTAAAATAGTTGGTGCTCCACTTGTTTTCAAGTTAATAATCAGGCCAGCTATTTTTCTGAGGATTAATTCCTCTGAGCTAAGAACTTTGCTGCTAGATTTCAATGCCTCACTGTGCACACACTGCTGGCGAGTGCACACATTCCAAGTGACGCCTTGAATTTTCACTCGTGTCTCTTTTCAAGTGCTCCCACTGGCATGTGCTTCTCCCTCCACTGTTTTCCTCAGACTCCAGCACCAAGCTCTGCGAGCATTCTTCCCCTAGGTCTCCCTCTATTGTGTTCTGGGTTCCCTGTCACAACTGTGGGTTTAGGGCACTATCTGCCTTTCCTCAGTGTCCATCTGGAGAGAGGACTCTGGTCAGTAGATGTTACTGGCTAAAATCCTGTGCCTGTGGCTCTTTGCCCCTCAAATGCTAGGAGCACACTTGGTTTTTTTGGAGGCTTCATTGCTGCCCCTCCCCATAACAGTGAGATTGCAGCTTTTCTTGCAACAGCAGCATTAAATTCTTCCAGGATTTCATTCATTTTGCACTTTGCTTAATAATGTATTCTAAGTACACATGCATTCTGCAGACATTGCTGTGTTTTTCAGATTGCAGTGATAGAGGTTCATAGTTCACCTGTTCTTCCAGAGTTAATTGAAAACCGTTATGTCCTTAGAGCTGGTCATTGTCAGGAATAAGAACACCTCTGAGGTTTTTCCACTCCACTGGCAGCCCCTGCTCATAGATACAATATGAAGCTCTGATTAAATCACATTTCTGGAGTTTAAGCTCTGCTGAGTGTTTTAGCTGTTCTATTTTTTCACTCAAGCTATTTTCATAGTTCATTTTACTTTTGGTACCAGGTGTAATTCAGTAACCACTAAAAAAGGAGGGCTGACTGTGTTCTGCTTCATTAGGTGCCTGGAGAAGCTCATGCCAGCTGCAGGAGCTCAGGGAGCCCCACACAACCACTTCCACAGTGCTAGCGCAGCAGTTCATGCAACCACCCAATTACCCAAACTGGGCAACTGACCCAGTTGAAAAAAAACTTTGCAAGAGAAAAAAGGTTTATTTGCAGCTGGATCAGTAACCTGAGCCTTTTTGTTTTTTTCCATAGTCTTCCGACATCTATGCAAGCAAAGTGGTACAGCATGGGGACAAGCAAGCATGAGAGGGACCTGCTTGAGAAAGAATTTCCTCCAAAGAAATCCCTGCAAGACTACAGCCTGAGGGCTAAGCTGTGCCCAGTCCGAAGCACTGCAAAATGAGAGAGTGAGCTACCATTGCATTGCCTTATGCTATGGCCTCTTCCCTACAGGAAAGAAGGCTTGGGGGATGCTCTAACGATGCATGACTTAAATACTGCATGTTTTGAATCCGAGGAGAGAGGCAGACTTAGGGGGCATTGACTAGGGAATACGTGCCAAGACTTTTGTGGTTGTGATTAAGCTTGCTAATTCTTAGGACCACACGATTTGAAGGTCTTATTTCCAGAAAGTAGCTCTTACCTAGGATCTTGGAAGCTTCATGAAATTGTTTGGGTAAACTTGCCTATTTCAGGGGATTTCTGTGTGGAACAGGAATGATCAGGCTTTATATTCCTTGCAAAAAGCCAGGTGCAGTATTTTACAAATACGTATACAATACAGAACTATTTCATGTTTTTACCTATGACTATGGTGTATTTTAACTTTCAGAAACTTTAAATGAGAAAGGTACAGTTGCTGAAAAAGCAATGAATCACTCAGGCTGAACTTTAACACCCATTCAACATCTAATTAGTTAAATTAGAGCCACTTTGCAAGAGAGTCAATCAATTCTCTAGCTTTAGCTGCCCCAATGGTTCTGAAATTTGATGATGTTATCATTACTTCAGAGGAGACACTCAGTTAGCATTTTAATAAGCACATTTTCCCCCAGTACTTTAACTTCGAACCAGGAACAACCGTAAGTTAAAATATTATCTGCAAAATGCAGACTCTCCTGGGCCAGCAATGTGTCCACATCTGAAAACTTTTCTGGTAAGGCTTTCTTATTACTTTCACGTGGATCAAGAGAATTACTATCAACCAGAGTGTCGTGATGTGCAGAATGAGAAGGTAATTAACAAGACAGAATTGGACCTGAAGTAATACCTTTGCAGAAGACACTCAAAAAGAATTATTAAAATTCACTATTCACATACAAATAAATGGTGAGAAGAAAGTAGCCCCACAAGGTTTGAACTAGCCTTTAAATAAAAAGCAGATGTATGCCATGCTACTGGCTTCCCCCAAATTAAGCAAATACATTTGATGTTTCACTGCACCACTGTCAAGCAAAAGCTGAAGATTTCTCTAAAGTTTGAAGCACATCAGGTAGAAGGATATACATACAGAAAGCCTTGAATGGCTTCAGTTTTTGTCTATTTTCACATTTTCACTATTTTCACATTCCCTTGGGGAAGGGATCCCTGAGCAACCGTAGCTCTAAAATTGCTCTATCTGACTTCTGGTCTATTTATCTTTCTGAGAAACAATATGTGGACTGCTGGAGCCCCGCTTCTGCTGTAGGACATTAAGAAATGGTTCAGAAGGTCACATCCTTCAAGAAGGTGCATGGTTTTATGTTGGAAGATATCTCATGATGCAGGCCAGTTCTAGGAGGAAGGAACATAGAAAGAGACGATGCTGATATCACCTCTGAGGCTCTGGATTAGCCATCTTTGAACAGTGTGCTTTTAAACAGAGGGAATGATTCTCCCAAGGCATCTTGTGAAAAAGCAGTAAATTGGGTGGCAGAAATGGAAAATGAGTGTTCCAGGTCTGTCACTTTCCTTTTGGCTGATGCTGCCCCTCTCATCACTCAGGTATGCTGGTGGCCTTCCAGATTGAGTTTACTCATTGTTACCTTCCTTTAAAATATTACCCTATTTCTTGTGCTTTCTTGCCAAAAGATGACATAGTTCAAAAGCACTTGAAAGCTTCTCCACAACATTTTCAAACCCTTTTAGTGCACAGTCACCATGAACAAACATACATTTTAAAGTGAAAGTTTCAGAAAAATTAAATGAATGGAAATTGTTGAGTGTGTGAGACCAACTTAAAATGTTGGACTGTTGCAGTGCTCTGCCTTCTATTTCATGTTTAGTTTTGATTTTTTTCATATGTGATATAGCATTGCATAAATTTCTGTACCACATTCGTTTCAATCACACTCTTTCTCTGGAAGTTTGTTTTCCACACAAATCTCACTAAACTTCAGAGCTCTTGGAAAAAAGAATCGACCCAGCATTTCACAACAGTGAAAATTATTACAGGATACCATCTTTCACCTCTATGGCATCCCCATCTGCTTTAGGAGTTCATTGTTTTTAGGTTTAAGCAGATGTTAAGAGAGGAGAGTGAGAATAAATAAGGAAAATGGAAACGTGATGGGCTATCGCTGAAACATCACAGTAGTGGAGAGAAAGTTTAGTTTTCAGCGGCTGCCTGTGAAGGGACAGATTAGGGCTGGTTTTGATGCGCATGCATTTCAGTTGCTGTTGGTGCAATTACTGAAGCAAAGCAGGAGTTACAGCTCTGTGGACACCAGGATAGCAAAACACAGTGGAAAATGGGCTAAATTTGCATGAAAATTTGAGTAAAAGAAAAAGAAAAACATATAGGTCATGCAGCCAGTAGGGAACTGTGCTTTTTCAGCAGGGTGGCCAGACAAGGACAGAGGTTGTAGCGTTTAAACCTCTTTTGAAAGTAATGGTATTATCTTAATTACTACAAAGCTATCATTAGCTTTTACCTCATTAATTAAGTTACTAACTTAATTATAATGTTCTTTATACATCCTGGAAGTGTTACTGTTTCCTCAGATGTCAGGATCACATTTTACACAGCTCATATTATGATTTTCATTAAATGGAAATGATGGACTATGTCTTTGATATGTCGGGATCCCCATGCAGGAGTCATGAAAATGATATTTCTGTTTTCATTTGTGAAATGGAACCTAAGCAAAATTTCCTGTTAAGTTTTTAGAAGTTTTAAGTCTACAGTTAGCAATTTAGGCTGAAGATGATGCCAGCAACCTAATGCAAAGCAGGTGTTTCAGTTTAGGACCCTGAATTTTTAAGTAACTCCCCTAAACTCTGGAGCCATGGGTCATTTTTATAGTGCTTATGCAAAAGGTTAAAAATTAATGTAAAAGGCATGATAAGGTTATACATGCTTGGTTTTTGCTCTCAAAAAAAGGTTAGGGCCCCTTCTCTGGATATATTCAAGGTGAGGCTTGATGAGGCCCTGAGCAACCTGGTCTAGTTGGGGGTGTCCCTGCAACTGCAGGGAGGTTGGACTAGATGACCTTTGGATGTCCCTTCCAGCCTGGATGATTCTATGATTATATTGATTAGCTGTACCCACCTCTGCTTTGCTGTGTGTCCCCTCAACGTTCTACAATCAATCATAGAATCATAGAATGGCTTGGGTTAGAAAGGGACCTGAAAGATCATCAAGTTCCAACCCCCCTGCCATGGGCAGGGACACCTCCCAGTAGACCAGGTTGTTCAAAGGCCCATCCAGCTTGGCCTTAAACACTTCCAGGTATGAGGCATCCACAGCTTCTCTGGACAACCTGTCAAGATCTATTTATATTGAGTAAGCCAGCCTATTCTGGCTTCTTAAAATTCTCAGAAGAGAATCCTAAAAGACAAACATGAAAACAGGAGATGAGGCCATGAAAATGAAGAGAGAGACATCTCTCACTACAAAATCAGCTCTTCAGTCACAGCTCTGGGCAAAATCATGCATGTAAATCTATTCTTCTACACAGATTTTTTGCTTCCTCTCCGAGGAAATGCTCTGATATCAGCACAGTGAGCTTGCACATCCAAAAACAGAATCCCAACTTTTACCTCATGATAAAATAAACTGATCTCTGGAGAGAAATGATGACAACACATGGCCATGGTGCAGAGGAAAATCTAATTCTCCAAGTTAAGCATCTTTATGAATTATGCCTCAGCTTAATACGTTTGTCCTTCACATTCATGGACACAACTTTTAAAAAGAAGAAAACCGAAAGAAAACAAATGAAAAAGTAATATGCAAGATACTAGGACATATCATCTCTTTTCTCTCTCAGTGTAGGTATGAGACTTAGAAGAAAGCAACATGACTGCACAAGTTAGTTTCCTTTCTCTTCTCTTCCTGTAAAAGAAATAGTGAATTATAAAACAGCACATTCATAATAGACTAAAATAACTTTTCATGCAGAAAATAGTAAGTGTGTTGAATAGTTTACTGTTTTAAAAGATTTAGATGTAACTCTGGAGAAAATACTTATACTTAAAGGTATAAGTAAAAGCAATTAAAGTAACAGGTTTTTACTCCCTTTTTACATTCCAGTCACTGTAGGAAGTTTCTATGCTGTGGCAGCCAGTCAGAAGTCAATGAGGCAGATCTAAAATTTGTAAGAATCAATGCAAAACTTGGCAAGATCAACCAACTTTAAACTTGCTGGACATTTGATGAAGGATCTGTTATGAATGTCCATATTTCCATTTCTTTATTTACAAAAATTTTAGGTCTGCTTTCTGCAGTTGTCCTGGTGTGCCTTGGCTGTTCCAGGTCTGTCTTTTTCTGGGGAGTTTGGCCCAGAGGCTTGTTGAACACAGCCTGCACTGAAACCTCAGCTGGTGTCTGTGACAATGGTACTCTAAGAAGAAGAACCATAGCCCTCAGGAACACCTGTGTTAGGCTCAGGATGTTTAAGTGCAGTTTTCCCAAGGGAGAGGTGAGGAGCAGTCACTCTGCACCAGCCCAGTGGCCTGAGCCTCTCTACTGAGGGAGCACATCTTTGACTTTGTTTAGTATGATATTTTGAGCCACCGGAACAGCCTTAAAAGCAGCAGAGACAGCTGTTCCCTAGATCACTCTCTCTCCCCACTCCAAACCCTACATAAGACCACTTTGTTCTGGTTCAAAACTCTTGCAGGTCCCTCTACTACTCACTCGGGTCCCTCCCTGACATCTTAAAAGGCTTATAGCTCCCTCCAAACCTTTTAAATAGTTTACCTGTACAAGTATAGGTCTGTATGCACTTCAGCCTTTAATGTATAAACCTATATATACATAGTACAATACAAAGCAGTGAAAAAAAGAAGCTATTTTTTATCAGTATGACTTCTGGAGATGTACAGACTTCAGAAACGAGTGTTATAAACTTGTCAGCAGGTGATATGTGGCTGCAGAATTACCCCAGTACTGCCGCTTGTGTCCTTTAGATGAAACATTAAGGAATAGAAGTTAACTATGCATGAGATGCACTAAAACTATATGCTTAAATAACACCCATCCACTGTATTTTCCTATTTCATTTCAGGTCACTTTTTTCCAGAATGGAAATTCATAACCCAGTGAACAAGTATTTTCTTCCTGATTATTTTATTTAAATGCTTGTACTGAGAGTCTTCTGAGCCTTGGAGGAGAGTGCCTTTTTATATGCTTGTAACAGGACCGAAACATGGAAAGGGCAACCATTTTATGCTTATATTGCACAAGACCATAAACTGCAAAATACTCTAGATAATGGAGAACATTTCCCTTCTGGGCTTAATTCAAATCTCATAGCAGTGACCTCCTTTCTTATGTCCCCACAATAACTCCATGACATTACACTAGCTTACCCAGGAGTATCTGAGACATATGCACAACCCCCTCAAACAATTGGAAAGCTGCCCTTATAGGAAGTTATCTGACGACAAATGAAAATACCAAATGTTTCTACTCAATTTTTATGGTTTATGACAATTCCACATATAATAAATGCAGAACTTTTCCCATTGAAAGAAAAAAAAAATATTAAAGATGATGGTTTCTATTCAATTAGCTGGAATATGCAGCAAAATGCAGAGTAACACAGGTTTCTGTTTTAGAGGGTTTCAATAATAAATATTAGATATAGTTTATAACTTTTCACTTATCTCCTTCAGTATTGCTTTAAAGTTACTGTAAAGAGACCTCATAATTTCAGGAAATATTTCTAGTCAGACTTTTGAAAACATATAGGTCTTTAGTGAGAAAATTAACCTTGATGGTAAAAAATAAAAACTTAAGCACCTTTATAATTTTGAGAATGGTGGTATGAAGATCATGGATGCCTCCTCTTTGGAGAACTGATTCACCTCTGTGACACTGTAGTTTTCATGATGGGGGGCAGGGGCCAGGGGGGAGGGCGGCGAATGATGCTTGAATTAGCATGTAAGGACTTTACAGCTAATAAAAAGTCATAGAAGGGATGAACCTTATGTTTCGAGACTCAAGTATCTTCAGCATTTACTGTATGCTATGTTGCCTTCCCTGCTCAACAGCAATGCAACAGTATACCTGCAGCATATATTTGTAGCAATTTAGTAAGATTACATGTACAAGTCAGAGCCAGGCAAAGCTGCAGAGGTGAATTCAGGCTGACAGCTGTCTCAAAGCTCTCCCTAGAGAAAACAAACACTGCATGTATGCTATTTAGAGTCGTACTGAACACCCTAGTGTAGGATAAGTGCAAAAGGCCAATTTTTGTTGCCAGGGCAGGGTCAAGAGATTTTCAGTGTAAATGAGCCTCAGGCTTATCCATTTAAAAACCTTTCTCAACCGGACAACACCACCTCTAATTGTCTGTCAACTGAGTCAGTCAAGAACCATCCCAAAAGGGCTGATAGTCATGCACCAAAGATGCGATACAACTGATAACAATGGGTAAATCAAACCTGAATCACTTGTTTGGAGCTACATGTGGGTCCGTTTTTACTCTAGAAAGGACAAGAAGTGGTGTGGAAAGGAGAGAAGCAATGGTAGCAGCTTGGTTTGTAAAAGGGAAAAAAACCAACCTGATCTGGTCTGATCTGAAATTAGTACAGAAGATGCATTCTTGGGTTTTTCTCATTTATTGTAAGTCTTTCAGAAAAGAATGTCATCTTGCAGCTGGAGGCAAAGGGAAATTACTTCTACAACTACTCTACCTTTCATGCCCAGGGGCACCATTTTCATATCTCCATAGTACTCATACATCATGGCAGAGATTCTTACCTGGTATAATTGGCATAAATCCATAATGTCCCCTTGATGCTGAGCATGATAGCTCTTTCTCTGCACGTTACAGCTTCTTGTGCTATGACAGATCAGTGTACATAACATTTATAGACTTACTTCAGTACCAACATTAATGACAATATATATCAAAAACCTCCTTAGAAACACTTTTTAATGTTTATTTGTCTACAGAAACAGAATGTCAGTTGGTCTTGTATTAAGTGGACACTATCTCCAAGGATGTTAGATGGATTAAAACAGCTTTCAGCTTTTCTTAATGCAGTCTATCAAATGCAAACACAAATTTGCTTTTCTGTAAACAAACTGTCATCCTGTTTTATGGTGATACCTACATGCATTGCCAGAACAAATGACAATAACATAAGTTCTACTGCTATCTGCTCACAGCTGTCAGCAGCACATTTTTGAAAGGATCCAAATATCTGCTCTGCAGATTTGCGGGAAAAACTAGAAAAGCACAATGCAAAATGGAAGACTTCACTCACAGTTTGGCTAGTGGAAAGAAAGAACTATTTGTTTAAAGTACTATTTTCACTCCACTCCTCTCTTATCCAGAACTGTGTCAAATTTTACTTCCATTGGGTTAATTGTCATTTTTAAATGTATATAACCTACTGTCAGCAGAATCTACCTTGAATGATACAGCTTACTATTATTATAGAAGAAGCATCCTGTCTACAAAGAAATCAACCATTTTGCCTATCAACCATCAAAAGGTGTTTGTTATATTCATAGACATCAAAGCCCAACACTTATTATAATTATTTTCTCGTCCTTTTTTTCTCCCAACATTAAACAATAAAAAATTGTTCCAAACATATTGGAGGGAGATGTGATGAAGTCCATGAACATTTCACATATCCATGGGTGTTAGTTGAGGTTTATTTGGGGAAGAACTGTAGATTTGGGTATCTGAATAAGAGTTACATTGTAAGCTATCTTGCTATCTGAAGTAAATTGGGGTTTTGTAGTTTGGAAGCAGAAGCCCATGGAGCTACAAGAATTGCCCACAGAAATGGAAACAGGACCAAAAGGAAAAATATACATATAAAAAAGATTACTTTGAAAACATAGCTATATTTTTTACCTTCAAATTTCTGGGGCATATGTAAATGACCTTAGTTCTGCTGTATCAGAAAGATCCTATACAAAATTGTAGCACTATAAGTCAAAGGACATGTTGCCATTTCATAATACAATACTGAATAGTTACGTTTTGTGCTACCAGAAATTCACAAAATAAATGTAAGTGGATTTTTAAGCCTGAGTTCTGGAAATAAAACAAATGTCTTTGGCAGTCCTCTAGATACCATTGTGTTTTGTCAAAGTTATCAGCCTAAATTCACCCTCAGAATAAGTCAGCTGAAGTCAGCAGCTTTGTAACAAAATGAACTTGCTTTAATGGAACTGAGGTCAGGGTAATATTTAGTTCACATTGTATGTGGTACAGCATAAAGCTGAAGTTTTTCAAATGTGTTTCAATCCTACTTGGCAAACACTGCCATTTCAGAAGGGGTTCCTTGTGGGTCATAAACTTGGACTTTTTCTTGACCAATTAAACCAAATTCTGCTTATTATTTAAGTTACTCACCTATAACACAATATATTAGAAATAGTTATGTCCCAAGATGATTCTGACTTAGCTTATATGTAGTAGTAATAGTTCAAGAAAATGATGAATGATAGCTTTCTTCTAAGTGAGTTTTTTTATTTGTTTATTTATTTATTTGTTTATTTTGGAAATAAACCCAAGACTTCCACTGAGTAGTAAATCAGTAGGTTTCTTATTGGTGCATCTCCATTAGTGTTTTAGATCAGAACAAGTGCGGATCTCACAAACATCTCCTGTTTACCACATTTTCATTGGCATTGTGGAGTAAGTTGAGAGTTAATTTTGACAAGGTAAACTGGAAAACATATACTAGGAGTGCACTTCAGCAGGCCCAGTCATTAACAGTCATTATTCCAGGAGCTCAGACTATGGTTACCACAATGTAAAACTCCCTGAATCTGTATAGTTTAAATACTATGTCCTAATCATGAAATATTTTATGCTATGAATATTCTCCTACTGATCATCATCATTTACTAAAGAAGGAAGAGCCTCTGATCACATTAACAACTTAGTAAAGATAGCTACAGAGGCAAGGCCCATACCTAATTTTCAATGACCTTAAAGGTTTCCATGTGAAGCATCACTTTGAAGAATTGTTTTCTATGGTTCTTGATCACTAGCAGAGAGACTGCAGAGAACAATTTTGATGTATGTTATCAAAATAATGAAAAGTAAGGATTTACTTCTGATAGTGCAGGGCATTCAGGAAATATTGTCTGACTTCAAGGCTAAAAATGTCCATCTTCAGAATATGAAATGCTTTTGGATTTGCCAGATTGTCCTGACACCCATGGGAAACACAGGTTCTCTCCCTCAAAACAAGCACGGCAGTAACAGGATAACTTTCAGTGGACTCAGCAGAAATTGTCTTACCTTTCTCCATTTCAGCAGATTTAGGCCTAAGCAATGTGGACCAATGCTCCTGTGTCACTGTCCTTGACCATAACCTCAGCTCTTCCTTCGATTCTCCTGTGGGGTTGTAAACTGCCTCCCTGGAGTTTTCCATATGATCAGTCTCATGGTCCCACTCATGGACGTTAAGTAGAATCCAGCCTTCCTAACCAATCTCAGCAGCATCTCATCTGTGTTCTAGTGAGGCACCCTTTCATGCAGCACAGGCTGCCCACTCTCCAGCATTGGTGAGAATCTCATAGGTCATATACATCCCTAAATCATAATGCAACACAGAAACAACCTATTGTGTCTGCTGTAGAGGAATAGATATGATTTCCTAAAGTGCCCTTGTGACTAAAGTGTCTCTGCTGCTGGAAAATCACCAGAGTTTATGTATCAGAGAAACAGCATTTCCGAAAGCGATCATTATGCAAGGTCAGTGCCTGGACAGGTTTATTGCAGGAATAGGATGGACCCTTGCACCCAGAAGTATTTAAACCTGAGATCTTATTTTAATCTATGAAGTAAGCCTGCTGTACAATTGTAATTCAGATTGAATTTGCCCCTATCTGTCACTTAGGCTCAGCTAACACATGAAATTTAAGAAGCAGTTGCATTATTTTGAATAAGCAATTCAACAAGAAATTATTGCAAAATACATCTGCTGCTTTTGCTTTCCAGAGATAGAGCATGCTAATGTGTTTAATCTTAAAGTCTGGCAAGGAGACGGGGAAAGAAGAGGATATAGTAGCATGTTGAAAAGTAAATGTTCATAACACTCTCTAAATGAAGTAACACCAACAAAAACTTTCATTCATTTTTTTGATTAATTAAAAATGTTTCATTCCTGCAACCTGATTGCTAATTTTTCATTAATAATATTCTATTGCTTAACCTTGTCTATTCCTTTCCATAATCTATCTTAACATTTGGGCCAAAGCACAGATTTTGGGGACTGTTAAGAAGTTATCTGATCCTAACCTTTTTGTAAAATGAGAGAAAATAGATTTTAAAAGTTCTACATCAGCTCCAAAAGTAGAACGCCTATCAGATATATAGAATACACCTGACACAAGGAGAAAATACTAGATGTGATATTGGTAACAACGTAAATGACTTTTAAGCAAAAAGAGTTCCTCATGAGGCTCTCCATGCTATTCTCTTATTAAATATATTTAAACATGCAACTCTAAAGCTCTAACTTAACATGTAATTTCTCATTTTAGTATTGAAAACTATTCCCTATGATCCTCTCTAGGAAACAGTTTATCGAACTTTATTATGCAAATTGTGTAGTGCTTTTCATTTGCTATTTGGGAACTTCTAGAGGGATGGCACAAGCTAGTAGCTCACGATGGGATTCATATAACTTATCTGAGCTGTTTAAAATCTAGAGGTCTAGCTGAAGCCCATTGACTGTGTGCTCTCTCTGACCATGTTTTTACATCAATAGGAGAGATCAAGTAATATCTTGGAAGTGTGTGGAGTCATTTGTTAGCTGGAAATGTCTCTTCTCTCTCCATTGACTATGAAGTGAGTTCAGATCACATTACAAATGTGGAGATTTTAAGTGGTAAGGCATATAAGACATGTCCTACATAAACGAATGAAGAGGAAAAAGTCAGACTAAGTGACTCATCAAACCTGTACTGTAGTTATTCCAACCCTGGTACTCTGGTATTTCAGCTTCAAAACTGTGCTGTACTTCATGTTATTTTAAAGTTATTATTTTATAATAAAATCTAACATTCTGTGTCCAGAATTAAAAGTGAGATAAGTAGAATTAAAAAAAAAAATGCAGTTTAAGTATAAAATTACCAAGAAATCCAGGCCCGGTTCCTTTATCCATTCTAATTTGAATAGTTTTTTGTCATGTGAATGAATTCCATAGTGCACAACAATATATTCAATCTGTCTTCATGCACACACTGTAGACTCTTCAACCTCCCAAACAAATGTGTAGCAATTTTGACAGGTTGATAAGTGAATTCTCATTCAAGTCCTCTAGGCAAGTTAACATTTTCTTCTGCCCCCAAGCTGCAAGGAAGATGCTCTTTAAATCACTTACCTGGGCAAAGTCAGCCCTTTACTTGATAGTCAAAATGTTGTATAATTCTAACCCCACAAGCTGACCAAGCTTTAGCTTCATATAGGGTTATAAACCTTTCCTCTGATGTATTGTCACCTATCACCAATACCAGTTTCTAGTTTCCTGGTGAAGGGTGCACTAATAGTTGTTCTTTATTAGCTGAAGGACACTAGAATTCCACTGCATCATTTTCTTATGCAAATATGTAAATTGAGCCACTGATAATGTCTTGATTGCCAATATATTGCCAAAAGCTGATGCAAACTCAAAATTACAAGGTGATTGGAAATCTTTGTAGTGAAGCTTAAAAGTAAAAGTATCGCTATTTCAGGTATTGAAATTGTTTAGCTGTCATAAAATATTGAACTTCTTGTTGCAGCTCCTTGTCATATTCAGAGATACATTGCTTTAATATACCTTTGTCAAATCAATTCTCTCTCTAGAAGGATGTAGCAAAGTTTTTATATTTAATTTGGGTAGCTGGTGAACCATAATATCCCGTAATTATAGTGTTTGCATATATGCGCTACATTATCCAAAATGTTTTGCTCAAGTGTATCATCTTGGCACAGAAACCTCAAGAAAGTAAAATCTCCATAGCAGAAAGTGATGGGTTTTCAGGTTTACCATAAATTGGTTTTCTGAGTTTTCTAACCGTGGGAAGACATTAAAACCATAAAACACCTTAAGGGAAGTCTTAAAAACTTACTTTGGCGATCTTTAATGTAAAGAAAACTGTAATAATGTTACTAACAAAAGATATTTACCTAACTATCTGGTAATCTTACTTCATCAGTATATCTGAAGAAGCTTCAAAATACCAAGAAATATAAACAATCTGAGACCGCAAACAATGTGTTTATTTACTTACAAAACCATTTCTTTAAGCATTTCATCCTTTTCTAACATGTCTGTCTGTTCATCTGTGCCTGTGGGAATTTCATAGAACATAAAAAGTCCCCTCTCAAGTGCTTGGAAGAAGTCTCATACAGTAGTTTGGGGAATAATGAAGAAAAAACTAACATAACAAAACTGTTGGAAAAATGGAGCCTTCGTGAAGGAATACTCACTTGCATCACCTTCAGTGAAATGAGGCCCCCTACATCTGATTTTTGATCTAGCTTGGTGAATAAACCACACAGTATCGAAATACCTTCCCAAGAAAAATACTTCTCTTTTTTCTTATTTGGAACTGTAAGAAGGAATACAGAAAGAACTTCTAAGAGTGGCAGGATCTGGCCATCACTCCCCAGCAGGGAAAGGAATCACTCTGCATGCTGATGGGTAGGCAACTACTGATTGTTATTTAGTGCTAAGTCCCAGAAATTTCTCTACCTTCTCCTGTTCTTATTCAAAATTTGAATGAACTTTTTATATTCATCTAAAATGTGAAGTAAAAACATCTGATGGTCCTTCAATGCACAGGCACCTCATGCAATGTGAATGCCCAGAGAAACCCAGACATTTGAAGGTTTTATGTACTGGAAGGAAGTTGAAATTAATTCCTGTTTCAGCTGGCTTAGATTAACTCTTTGATTCTGCTGCCATTTTGTATGGGTCTTGGAGGCAAAGCTCAAGGTAAGGACTCTGGATTGCTGGAAGTATTTACTGGATGGAACAGAAATAGTCTGACATCAAGCACAGTTTTCCTGTTTGGCCAAATGAGGAACTTTTGAGCTGTTTTTTAGCTGATCTTTATGGCTAAATATCAGCATATCTCTCTCAGCGGAACAGAAATAGAGGAATATGAGTAATCACTGCTAACAAAATTAAGTCTCCACACCAAGTTTCTTGTTCTCCTCACTTGATTTCTATCAGAATTAAGTTTCACTATAAGAATTGTTGCCAATACAACAGTGTCACAAGGCAGCAACTGCTGCTAAAGGAACTCATTAAGTATTCTGAAATAATACATGGGAGATCCCGTGTGGGAGACAAGATGAGTGTTCATGTGGATCTGTTTTATGGATGGATGGGCCAAAGGAGACAGCAAGAGCTGCTAAAGAGTTTGAGAGGGGTGGAGGGTGCAAGCTGTTTTACAGTATACAATGACTTCAGGCTGCCTAAGTGACAAATAGACATGGCCTTCTTTAATTCTGCCATGCTCCCAATAACAGAGGATGTTTTGTCAAGTATTCATATCTATTATAGGACAACTTCTTCAGTTGAAGTGTCAGTAGTTTTGGGAGTGAAGGATGTTTTATCCCCAGTTGTCTGAGAATGACCATCAGTGTTTATGATATAAATTCAAGACATCTACAGGAAATCTTAATAAGAACTCGATTTCCTGACAAAATGATCTTATTCTTGTGTGTGAGTTGAAAAACAACAGGAAAACTGCTTTTATTTGAGGGATCTTGGTCCTTTTTGTTGTCTAAATAGGTAAAGTTAGGAAGTACCCGGCATGTAAAAATTAAGATTGGTTTTAAAGAAATGGATATTGCAATGATAGGAATGAAGGCACATAACCTTAGATCTTCTCCAAGAAGCTGTGCTCTGGGACCCTGCTAGCTTCTTGTTCTGACTGAAATTAAAATGTTACCTGTGTGGATATGTATGTACTGTGCTCCATTTCATTTGAATTTCAGGCTAGGAGAACAAAATAATACAAATCAAACCTTTTATCCCTAAGATGTTCCCTCACTTTATCAAAATGACACCATGTTTTCAATGAACCCCAGCTTTACCCAGATAAAACACCTCATATTTGTCTTCATATTGGTTGCTTTTATAAGTGTTGCGGGCTTTTGCCTTGGAATCAAGGAAAATAATACAGTAATTGACCTCTGAGCTAGCTACATCCTAGAGCAGCAGAACAAATGTTACTCTGCACCTCTTTTGAGCTTTCTGAGAATTCCTTAATATACACAATTCTGCCTGGTGCACTTTCCATGTCATTCACTTTTTGGTTTTTTATAAGTTTCTTTTGCTTGAGTTAGTTATTCCAGAAGGCTCAGACTCAATATTTCCACCTGCTTGGTGACGATTTATGCATATTCTCTGTGTAGAATTTGAAATTACTTTTGTTTGCATTAATTTCATTGCACATCCTTCTACTGCAGTTTATAGTTTCTACTAAACAACATATTTCTAACATGTTCACTTTATCATTGCTGTAAGAGATGTCAGGAAAGTTCCTTGTTACATTTGCCTCATATTCCATTTTTTCTTTCAACAGTGCTTGCAACCTGAACATAAAAGAAAGCCTTTTCCATTAGTACCATATAATCCTTTTTCCTGTTGCCTCCAAGGCATGAAGCATGCACTCTCATACGATTTTCTCTCCTTTTGGTCTCTGCACATTCATAGTCCTGCTCTCCCCATCACTAAACCTGCTCTTGCATCTGCATTTCACAAGTTCTGGGGGGAAAAAACCTTTAAAGTATATCCTTAACTTAATGGTTATGTATAAAATTCGTTATACGTCTTAACAAAAACAAAGGAGAATCCTTTATAATGGAACAGCTATGAGAAAATTCCAGCATACCAAAGGCCTTGCTCCCATTTCTCTGAATGTGTTCAAGAGTGTTGCAAAAGACTAGCAGGACCATCAAAATGGAGGATGCTGCCTGGTAAAGGAAAACACCGAGAGGCACCAGTATCTAACAAAACCCATACACCGTCCACAGAAAGACTGCCCAGACTGCCACAGTCTAGTTTGGAAGTACTGACACACAATGAAGCAGACAATGTGAAAGGTCATCTGAGATTCAAAGGGGACATCTCACTGTCCACGTTCCACCATCATGCTATTCGAATGACTCCAGGCAGCCCACTCACTTTTAGTTTCCCACCTCACCTTCCAATCTTTCCTCATAATGATAAGAGCTCAGGATAGTTGAGAGATACCTTTTCATTATGACTTTCCTGGTTGTCTCACAATTTAATCCATGATTTTGCATGCAGTGAAATGGTGAGATCTCCAGCACTTTCCCCTGTCTGCCTCTCGCACTGGCTTTATTCTGCAACCTGCCAGTGTAGCAGATGGTATTGCTGCTAAGTACTGCCCCTGCCAGGGGCTGGCCAGTTTTAAAGAAGGCACCCACCAGAGTGGTATACGCTGAGTGCTCCAGCCTCATTGGGATATATGACTCCTGATGTATTAATAAAATCTGATTTATACAATTACAGGCCATTCTGCCCAGTAATGATCCCATCAAGCACAGAGGGAATGAGACTAACTCAGCAAAAGTAATTTAAGTTTTTGCTCTTAAGCCTCTCATCATCCATTGGAAAATTCTACCCTCTACCTTTCCAGAAAAACTGCTGAACACAAAAAACCTGCTAATGGTGTGTTTATACATGCATATTCATGAGTTCCTTCTGACAGGCCTTGTAGTCCTCAGGGTTTCTGAGGTGTACTGACTCTCTAGTCCTTAAACACTGAAGGTTTATTCTAAGCAACAAGGGAGGCAATGCAACTTCTCCTTACAGATACCCAACTAATTTCAATAGTAACAACTGCTTTAATTTTTAAATGACATTATTAACCTTCAAATTCCTTGGCAAATTTTTGGGGTTATCAAGAGAAGAACAGGTTGAAGTCTTATTTCTGCTTCCTCACACAAGAAAGTGTTAGCTGCATGTTAAGCTTCTGTGTGATCTGAAGAGGAAAATACATTGAGTGAACATTCCCTGGTGGGTCTGTCCCAGTACTGCTCACATTGTTGATCTGGCTGGTTTTGACAGGCTGGAGACTTGTCACAAGTGCTGTCTGGTTCCCACAGGAAATGGTCTTGCAAAAAAATGTCACAAGGAAATGTGTCTCTGTCCCTGTGCCATTATGTTAAACTGTCAGAAATTTCACAATTCAACCTGAAGATACACAAGAATCTGGAATTAAAATATTTGCCATGGTCTTTTTAACATGCACTTTTCACTAAGGACATGAATGAAGGATGTCATGTTTTTAACTGTGGCCAGACATGTTAGATACAGGAAACACTGTTATAGCTCAGCCATAATGCTGCAGCATCTCCCCTCACTTTCAGACCTGGATTTACCAAGGCACTATAAGGTCTGTAACTTCCCTTTCTTCTGCTACCACGATGCACAGTGTGCGCATTCCTGGTTATTTGGATCACACACATCTGTATCCATTCCTTTCCATCCTGCTATCTTTGAAGTCTTTCCTAGTTCTCCTAGCTCTATGGATGTGATGGAAAGCACTTGGCACTAGTTACAGCATCTGCCTTCTCACCTTGTAACTTTGTCTGAGTTTCACATTCCTGAGTTTCCCATTGGTTTTCCTCTGGTGCTGCTCCTCCCCTGGTTTCACCATGTTTTACCCCAATACTATGTACTTTGCATGGGAACCAGCTTAAACTCCTTATTGGTATTCTGGCTTTCATGCTATTAATGCTAGCTGGAACATGCTATTGAGGCATTGGAGATACCTATTGATCAGCTTTTAAATCTCCATGCACATGTATTTCTGTCTAGTATCTATCAAGTGTTTAAATGACTGTAACCTGCTTTGTTGTGCACTTTACTCGGTTTTCCCTAACAGAAACTAAAATTGGCACAACAAGAGTAAAGAAGGGTAAGTAGGGATGCCAGTGTCCAATGCCAGTGGCAGTTGCCTCCCATGAGAATCCGCATAGCAACAACACTGAGGTCTGCAGGTGCAGAGACATGAGACTAACAGCACCAGAATAAAAACAAGGGAAAACTGCCTATGAGGCTCCGGGCAGCTCGGGTGAAAGGCTACAGAGCTGCAAATAGCAGACCTCTAGTGTTACAGATCCTGAAGGACTAAGGCTTCTCAGGCATTACACAACTTCATTTTCTGTTTACCTTCTTCACCCCACATGTGATTTCACAGATGTCTGTCACACCATCCCTCTTCATCTTTCTTCAATCAGGGAAGTCTAGTTAGTTATTTTGTGCAGAGTCTGTCCTGTACCTGTGAACATCCCCATCACCCTTCTCAGTGCTATTTTCAATTCTACTTTCAATCTTTGGAGAAGGTTGCACTGAGATTATACACAATTTTCAAGACATGGTGCATGAAAGTATTATAGAGTGGTCTGGTGATTTTTTCTGTTTTGTTCTTCCTCTCCTAATGTATTTATTTTTTCACTGCAACAGAGTAACACAATGACCTTTTCAATTTTATAACTCCTGAATCTTGTTCACAGTGAGCAGGATCAGCCAAATAGCTGTGATACACTAAGAATCTTTATGTTTTGGAGGTTTGCTACATAAGTTATGCCAACTGAAGTGATCACTGAAAGAATGTGTTCACTCTGAAGGTCAAATTTCTATATGTATGCAGACATGCAAAAAGTCAGGTTGAAGAATGTTGTTCCAAGTAATTAGACATGATATTTTTGGATATTTTACATGGTTTGAGAGAGATATTGGCAATTTTGTACTTATTTACTCTGCCCGGGGAGAGTACTTTTCAGATTTTAGAATTCTAACACTCTTACTTGACTTTCAATAAAGCTCCTGAAAGGCTTCTCCTTAGAAATACCTAGAAGTGCTGTTTTGACATTGTAAGCAACCAACCCCATGTGCAAGTGACTTAGAGTCAATCATGAAAAGCATTTTCAAATGAATATTCATTATTGAATCTTTTTTTTTTTGGATCACTGCAGGACTAAATAGAGGCACAGGGTCAATGCCACTATTTGTCTATAAAGTGAATAACCACAGTCTGTTCATCACATCTGAACAGTGTTGATCCTTCTTGGGCTGCCATTTCTGATGTGGAAGCTAGAGAACTATGGCAAAAATTCAACTGTTCCTGTTTGGGTGTAGAGAATCACAGCATTAGCAACATCAGCCCAGTGCTAAGGAATTTTGCTTCCCAAAAGCCATTGAGGACCTGATCTGAAGGTCTGGCTCCCAGGCACTTCAGGGATTTGAATCTGCTTCTCAATGCAATGAGAAACTCATTTGCATGTAAATTCCCATTGTGGTAAAATGTATTATGCTTCTAATGCAGCTGAGATGGAGTAGAATGGAGACTGAGGAGAAAGAAATATATTTTAATCTTTTTGAGACTTTAGGATGACCCCCATCACCTCCTCCCCTGCTTCATTCACAAGCGGCACCTTGGAGTCCGAAGACCCCCTTTGCCTAAGGGGCAGTTTCTCATGGCAGGCTGCAGCACAGTAAGTGGGAATGGAGCACATAGACCCTGAAGCCCTCTTCTCTGATTCTACATGGCAAACTGTCCTCTATACAGCATACCAGCTGTTTGCTTGTCCTCAGCCACATGTTTTGTCCAACAGGACTAGCCACAAAGATCCTGCAATAAAGTCTTACCACAGTCAATCACAACTCATCAGTAATGTTTGCTTTCTTGATTTCAGAAGGAAATATCAGAGATTTAGCTGACAGAGAATGCAGGAATAGAATCAGTAATACCATTAAAGCAAGGGAATAAAAAAAAATCATAGGCTAGTGTTATGATAATGCAAGAGATCTATGCTAATCTGTTTTTAGCAAATTTTTGTATCTATAAATGTTTATTCTTTCTGATTCTTTTCTATTACTTCATAATCTGAAAAGGTTTTCTATTCTCATTCAGAAAAGGTTGAGTGCTTTCTGTTGAATAAAAAAAAATAAGGTTATTAAAATCATTGAGCAAATCTAGTTATCAGAAGTACATGGTTAATTTTTTACTGTAGCATAAAGCCATTCTAAATTGTTTGGGATTTTTTTTCATTAAAGCACTAGCTCAGCAGGGCTTTTTTGGCAGATATGTAAACCCTTTTTTTCATTCAGCAAAATCCTTAAAAATCTGCTTAAATAATAGCCTTTTTTTCTTAAAATTCAGTTAAAATCTATTTTAAAAATTTCACAATATGGAACACAAACAGGTAATTCACTTCACAGGTAATTCACTTCCTCAGAACTCTAAAGCTATTCTCTACTCATCTAAAATTAATGCATGCAGGGCAGAAACCTTAAACCTTTCATTTGTTGAAAAATGCATGGAAGGTGTGAATTTGGGCAAATGTAGCAAATGATTTTGTCAGTAAAAAAGCAATTGTTCCTTAAATTGGAATACTTTTTTTGGCTTATTTAAATAACATATTTCATAATTTTTATTTTGAGACAACCTTTTGTTTCAAACCTAACAGAGGCTAGGCTGGCAAAGATATTTGCCAGAGATGCTGTTCTTCTCTGTTAACTATGTGAGATTGGCTCACTGCAGCTCTCTGTTAAGACGGCTCTATCAGGTGGCTTATACTTGGTGACATGAACTTGCTATGCCCTTTCTTTGGAGATAAAATTGAAGAAAATCACAAAGTCCTTTGAAAAAGAAAATAAGGAAAAAACAGTCCAGTTAATAGCATAGCCACAGGGAATTATCTAGATAATTCCATAGAAGATGTCAGCCAGGACTTTGGGAGCATATGACAGCATCTTTATTTGCACTGCAGAAAAACAGCCTAATCTAACTAGTTGTACTGAGTGCTGAAAAAAACAGAGAGGTTGTGGTATTTCCATCCTTGGAGATATTAAAAATTCAAATTAATTAAGCCCTTACCAACCCAACATGAGGGTTTGCTGGGAGCCCAGGGTGGGAGGAGGGCGGATGACCCTGATGTCCCTACCAACCCTAGCTATTCTACAAATGTAATTCTCAAAAGAGTTCCACACTACCATAAAAACTAGAAGTAACAATTTGTACAAAGGCAAATTCCCTCTGCCCTTGCATCCTCCAGTCTGCTAAAATGCACTTGGGCAAAGTTATCCTCATTGGTGATCACTGTACCAGGTCAGGATTAACTGTGCTTGCTCCCTTAAATGGCATACCAAAGAAGACCACCTCTGAGACTAGCTATGACTGAAAAACTTGTCCTTTTTCTAAGCAAAGTACTGTTCTTCTGTTTCCCTGCCACAGAAACTTCCTCTTGAATNCAGGGAGTGCAAAACACCAGAGCATTTCATTGTCAAGGCATCTAGGAGCCTTCAAAAAACAGAAAACAGGCCGAGAAGACTAAACATTATTTGTATTTGTTTGATTGATTTTCATCATGTGATCAAAAGCTGATGGAGATCTTGATCCTGATTTCCATGTGTGCAACAGAGTTTAAATACAGAAGCATTAGCAGGAGAACAGAAATAGGTGATCAGCCCAACATCCAGGAAAGCCTTCTGGCTAAGGGGATAGACCAGAAGCTGTAATTAATCTAGAATATCACATTAAATTAAAGCAAGCATTAATAAAGGAACTGTTCAGAGATTTCTTTGCACAATTGCAGATAACAGAGAAATGAAGCAAAAGACTGTGTGAGAGAAGCTACATTTCAGTAGAAATAGCTGATGCGACAATCATACGAGGCACTGTGGAATCATAAATTATAAACTTGTTTAAAGCTACAGGCAGAAGGATTTTTGTAATCTTATAAGTACTGAGCATTAGAAGATCAACTGGTCTAGCAATTTGAAACTGTTGGAGCACATGACCAAGAAAAAATTGTTCCTTACTTAAAAAATTAGAACATACTGTACAAAATTTGCCACTTAAAGTGCAGTTGTATTTTGCAGAAACTATTTGGAATATTGATCTCCAATAGGGAGAACTTCTCATACTGAGTCAGATAATGTTTGTGAAGATAATGAGATGACATGTTGCTTTTAGACTTTGCAGAATCGTTCACAGAGTCACTTTTAATAGACATTGTAAGGACACTAATAATCAGAGAAATTCCTTTAATTCTGAGGAAATAGGACAAGATCATTGGATTTCTCTCATTAAATTTGCCAGAGCTATTGAGCCGCTGACTTTGTAAGCTGTCTGTGCAAATCACTCACTTTTCTTACAATATAGTCCAAAGTGGCATAACTGCATGTATTTTCCCACTTGTGTAAGTCATCATTATACCACTACATCAATACAAAAAAAAAAACCCTAAACCAGACCCAAAGACAATGACTATTATATCACTGTTATTAATTGTCAATAACTTATTTTTGTTCTATGCAAACAAAAGTCCTAAGATACCAACACAATCTTGTCTAGTAGACAAAGAAGTCTATGATAGAAATGCTAACTTCAAGATCATCCTATATCTATCCTGTAATCCCCTGCCATATTTATTCTATATTTTTCACAGAATCACAGAATCCTTACAGTTGGAAAGGACCTCTTAGATCACCAAGTCCAACCATATACAAAACCACAAACCACTCCCTACAATCTCAGCCACTAGAGCATGCCCTGAAGTGCCACATCTACACATTTCTTAAATACCTCCAGGAATGTTGACTCCCTGTACCTCCCTGGGCAGGCCATATCGGACCTGATAAATTCTTCCTAATATCCAGTCTAAATTGTGGAGTCCCCTTCTCTGGAGACCTTCAAGACCCACCTGGATGCAGTCCTAGGTAATGTGCTCTAGGCAATCCTGCTTTAGCAAAGGAATTGGACTTGATGATCTTCTAACTCTGACAATTCTGTCATTCCGTAAATCTCACCTGCTTCAGACGATTTCCTCTGGTCCTGTCATTTTTCACTAGGGAAAAGAGGTCAACACCCACCTCTCTAGTTGGAGAGGGCCTCCTTTCAGGTAGTTGGAGAGGGCAATGTGGTTGCTCCTCAACCTCCTCTTCCCCAAACTAAACATGCCCAGCTCCTTCAGCCTCTCCTTATATGATTTGTTCTCTAGATGTCTCACAAGCTTGGTAGATCTCCTCTGGACACACTCCAGCACTTCAACGTCTTTCTTGTAGTGAGGGGCTCAGAACTGAACACAGTACTGGAGGTGAGGCATCATCAGTGCCGAGTCCCATGGCACAATTACTTCCCTACCCCTGCTGGCCACACTGTCCCTGATACAGGCCAGGATGCTATTGGCCATCTTGGCCGCCTGGGCACACTGCTGGCTCATGTTAAACTGGCTGTCCACCAGCACCCCCAGATCCTTTTTCTCCTGAGCAGCTCTCCAGCCAGCCTCCCCCAAGCCTGTAGCACTGCATGGTGACCAAAATGCAGGACCCAGCATTTGGCCTTATTGAACCTCATATAGCCCGCCCATCAATTCAACCTGCCCAGATCCATCTGTAGAGTCTCCCTACCCTCAAACAGATCAAGACTCCCACGTAGTTTGATGCCGTATGCAAACTCAATCCCCTCATCCAGATTATCAATAAAGATATTAAACAAGACTAGGTAAAGATATTAAACACAATTTCAATTTGTGCAGCAAAATCTTCTTTCATCAATTAAATCTGATGTTTCATGAGAGCAAATATATCCAATATGTTAAATAAAAGGGTCAAAAAATATAATACAGCATTGTAATATATACACCTGAAGGTTCGTTTCCTGGTTTTGGTACTTCTATGCATCTGAGTGCTTGCTGTCATCAAAATGGGATTTTTATTGATTTGGGTTTTGGACATGTCTATTGTGGGTGTGTGTTTGGGAAGGGGGGTGGATGTACGTGTGTCCATCTGCATTCTCTTTGGCTT
Source organism: Pedionomus torquatus (assembly GCA_013398155.1). Taxonomy (NCBI): domain Eukaryota; kingdom Metazoa; phylum Chordata; class Aves; order Charadriiformes; family Pedionomidae; genus Pedionomus; species Pedionomus torquatus. The sequence goes on from VZRU01014267.1 coordinate 442,743, forward strand.
CTTTTACCTGACTCTTGTTCAAATCTTAATTCAGCCTCTTCTGAATATTTACGTAAGGCTTTGAAGTCACGACAATACACTATTTTTCTCAAGAATCCTGTCTCATTCAATGTGCTGGATGCAACCTTCCTCTGGGAAATGCTTCCTGCCTTTTATGAAGTACTGTAAAATGAATGTAGATAGAAAAAAAAAATTAAAGTGTAAAAAATGTAAAATCAAGTAAAAAGAAATCATTGATCTAGCAGCTTTGCAGCCTGGCACTCAACATAATCATGAATGAGCTATTAATTCACAGATACTATGACCCTACATGTGAAAAAGTGATGCCAAGAGAAACTGTGAACAACCCACCATAGAGTACCTTCAAATTTAGCCATAAAAGCTTCATAACCATGGTATCAGTTTTAAAATGTCCAAAAGAGAAGAAAGTTACACCTGAGTTTCCAACAGAATGAAGTACTAAGAGATGTAATAAAAGCAGAACATAAATGTCTCAGAAATCTAGACACTGAATTTCTGGTCTTGAAAAGACAGCTTTATACTTTGGATTAAGCGGGCCCAAAATATAAAATTGATTAATATCTTTTCTGTATCAAGCTCGAAGGTTTACTTTATGTCTTTGCTTCACTTAATTGTAAATTGAGGATCAAGTTCCTGTCTTACA
>VZRU01014267.1:444430-458665 GCA_013398155.1 Pedionomus torquatus
CCAAACTAAACATGCCCAGCTCCTTCAGCCTCTCCTTATATGATTTGTTCTCTAGATGTCTCACAAGCTTGGTAGATCTCCTCTGGACACACTCCAGCACTTCAACGTCTTTCTTGTAGTGAGGGGCTCAGAACTGAACACAGTACTGGAGGTGAGGCATCATCAGTGCCGAGTACCATGGCACAATTACTTCCCTACCCCTGCTGGCCACACTGTCCCTGATACAGGCCAGGATGCTATTGGCCATCTTGGCCGCCTGGGCACACTGCTGGCTCATGTTAAACTGGCTGTCCACCAGCACCCCCAGATCCTTTTTCTCCTGAGCAGCTCTCCAGCCAGCCTCCCCCAAGCCTGTAGCACTGCATGGTGACCAAAATGCAGGACCCAGCATTTGGCCTTATTGAACCTCATATAGCCCGCCCATCAATTCAACCTGCCCAGATCCATCTGTAGAGTCTCCCTACCCTCAAACAGATCAAGACTCCCACGTAGTTTGATGCCGTATGCAAACTCAATCCCCTCATCCAGATTATCAATAAAGATATTAAACAAGACTAGGTAAAGATATTAAACACAATTTCAATTTGTGCAGCAAAATCTTCTTTCATCAATTAAATCTGATGTTTCATGAGAGCAAATATATCCAATATGTTAAATAAAAGGGTCAAAAAATATAATACAGCATTGTAATATATACACCTGAAGGTTCGTTTCCTGGTTTTGGTACTTCTATGCATCTGAGTGCTTGCTGTCATCAAAATGGGATTTTTATTGATTTGGGTTTTGGACATGTCTATTGTGGGTGTGTGTTTGGGAAGGGGGGTGGATGTACGTGTGTCCATCTGCATTCTCTTTGGCTTCTTTTACCTGACTCTTGTTCAAATCTTAATTCAGCCTCTTCTGAATATTTACGTAAGGCTTTGAAGTCACGACAATACACTATTTTTCTCAAGAATCCTGTCTCATTCAATGTGCTGGATGCAACCTTCCTCTGGGAAATGCTTCCTGCCTTTTATGAAGTACTGTAAAATGAATGTAGATAGAAAAAAAAAATTAAAGTGTAAAAAATGTAAAATCAAGTAAAAAGAAATCATTGATCTAGCAGCTTTGCAGCCTGGCACTCAACATAATCATGAATGAGCTATTAATTCACAGATACTATGACCCTACATGTGAAAAAGTGATGCCAAGAGAAACTGTGAACAACCCACCATAGAGTACCTTCAAATTTAGCCATAAAAGCTTCATAACCATGGTATCAGTTTTAAAATGTCCAAAAGAGAAGAAAGTTACACCTGAGTTTCCAACAGAATGAAGTACTAAGAGATGTAATAAAAGCAGAACATAAATGTCTCAGAAATCTAGACACTGAATTTCTGGTCTTGAAAAGACAGCTTTATACTTTGGATTAAGCGGGCCCAAAATATAAAATTGATTAATATCTTTTCTGTATCAAGCTCGAAGGTTTACTTTATGTCTTTGCTTCACTTAATTGTAAATTGAGGATCAAGTTCCTGTCTTACATGCAAAAATGGAAATGCATATCCAAGGACAGAATTTGTCCATGTAATATCAATTTAATGTACAATTCTGGTATGTCACTTTTAAAGATTCTGACATGGAAAGATGCATTAAAAATTTGCAGAAATTTAAAAGAAGCAAAATTGGCTCCTCTCCGTTTTGTACAAATGAGACTAAAGCACTGAATCCAATATGAACAAACAAATTTTAGAATATATATTTTTACTGGGAGACCAGTCATACCCAGGGCAGCATGTGTGCTTCAATCTAAACCTAAGACTGAAGGTTTAGGACATCCTAAGCCTAAATCCAGGAAGGTTGATGGGGTTTAATCACTCAAAAGTAAAAAAAAAAAAAAAAAATTGTTTACAAATTTTCCTCTAAAAACTCTGAGTGATACAAAGGCAGGAACACACGCCTGAGCCAGATGGAACATCAAATATTCACTAAATGATTGCTACGGACATCCGTTTTAGAACAAAAAAAATCAAAGTATCTGGGAAGTCAATGGATGTGACAGATGTTCAGTTGCCATAGAAAATCAAATCCTCTTTACTAAGGTGATTAAATATGTCTGTGGGTGGCTGGTTTTATTGAAAATGTCTGCTTTAGAATCAATGAAGCTTATTTTGTGGTATTCTGTATTCGATGTAACCAGATTATTCAGCTTTGTTTACCTAAAATGTTCTTGCCATTTTCCTGGACATAACATGGCTTCCTTGAAGTACTATCAAAATACTGAAGAAAATGTGGTCAATATTATACGGAGACCCAAACTTACAAACTACTTGTAAAGGTTCTGGCAGTATCTCTTTAAATACAGTTACATGATGACACCTTTTCACGTCAGAATCAAGAACCTGACAATCAGAAAAAGTATATAGGTGCTCCACAAAAATCTTGGAAAAATCCACCTGAGTGCGGAATCAAGCACACTAGACGTAATTTATTGGAATTACCAACCTCATAACCTTGGAAGTTATGATGAATTTTTGTGCTGTTCTACTTGTTTTTTGTTCTCTCCTTAAATGAGAATTCTCAAATTAATGGCAAAGATTCATGTTTCACCAGAGGTGCTACTGTAGTGTGCTAACTGTAACTAGCTGCAATGCAAAAGTACTGGTGTATATAGAGAATATGGGTTCATAAAGAAAGGTTCATTTCATTTGGCCTCTGTGAGGGACATCAATATTTGTACACTTCTGATAAATAATTCCAACATTGTTCAGACTGTGTGCCTGCAATGTGGGATCAGAGCAATTCCTATCCTAAATTTATATCACAAAGTTGCCATAAAATCTATAGATTTGGGACATAAAGCATGGGCAAACTGAGCGGTAACAGAGTTTGCAATTTGTGAACAAATAGTCTCAGACTGTACCATTTGAAAATACATCAATACCTCTTGAGCCTGGAGAATAATTAATTCTTTAGTAGCTAAATGAACTGAATAAGCTAAAACCAGCTTGTTCTCCAAGGTAGACACCAGAGCACACCATGCATAACGGCGGATGAGAAAGCAGAAGGCACACAGCACTTCCCACAGGAAAAGTCTCCCTGAAATGTTCCTGTACGCTTTCCTTGAATTTCTGGGCAAATTTACTTTTTTCCTTATTGGTTACTGACAAAATCTAAACATAATTTTCTTTCGCTAATGGTCCTCATATTTTCATCTGCTCTCATTTCCTCTACTGCTGCTCATTTGGGGAAATGAGCAACAGGAATGTCAGTAAGTAGCTTCAGATCCTTTAGGTAAGTCATGACGTTTCTAAGAAATCTATTTTCCTGAAGTCTTATTTCAACAATACTCAGTAAAGCTCCTTACAGACCTCCCCATCTATGGCTATCTAAAATTTGTCACATTTTCTACTTTACAAAGAAAACTGTCTTACATTTAAACAGTTTTCAAAGGCTGTCTGCAACTCAGGAGCTCAAGTCATATTTTGAAAAAAGCTGTCTCTCTAAGTGCCTTTAGCCATGACTGAAAGGACGATTTAGATTTCTAACTCACTTAAGATTTTTTTTTTTAAATATGTCTGTCATCCATCTGAAACTAATTTACCTGATACTTTTCCTTGCTAACTCTGTAGGCATTCATTCCAAGATGTCATCACTCTGTTGTTAGTTTTAAAATAGCTCCATGTACAAATTTTCTTAGCGCTTCAAAATTTTCTTTCCAATTTTGAAATAAATGATTTGTCAGTGCTTCTTTCCTGTCTTTCTCTTTTCATGGCTTAAAACTTCAACAAGAAGAATAGAAAGCATTCATTTTATTTTTTTTTAAGCACATACATTTGCACTGTAAGACGTATTTTCTAGTGTGAGTATTAAAGACTTCTGTTTTCATGCCTAGTAGTGGTAACGCAGTAACATGCCTAATAGAAGCTGCTGTTGTCCAAGAAGCCCCATGCAGCTTGTCTTCAGGATCAGAGAGAGGGGTGAAGGGCCATGGAAGGCCTTTCTGCCTGTCTCTCAAGATCCGCACAAAGTCTAGTGGTGCCAGCAAAAGCAAGCAAAAGCAATCGGGAGAGAGGAACAGACTGCAGTCCATTCACCACCAGCATCATTTTTTTTGAAACATGTTGGTACCCCTTTAGCAAGTAGGGAAGAGGAGGAGAAAGCAAGTGTAGCCCAAGTGATACATTCAGATGTGCAGTGCTCATTCCAGCAGAGGTTTGGCTCGATCCCCTGATAGGCACCGGTGATGCTTTGCATTCTGCTTTCCAACACCAGCAGTAGGAAATGGGCCCAATCCTGGCCTCAGTCATGACCTTACTTCTATTTATTGACAAAATGGGGCTCCACCATATCTTCTCCTTGATTCACCAGTGCAAAAAAATGGTTCAAAGAGATCTCCCCATATTATGATTAACCACATAGACCCGAACATCTTCAAGATGATCTGTCTCTCTCCCGACACAATTTAAGGCTGTCAGGAGTCAGGCCTTATCCTTCCCTCTAAAACAGGTTGAGTTTAAACAGTGCGACGGAGTTCCTAAAGATGTAGCAAGTGCAGAAATAACAGAGCTGCTGTCTAAAGTTTACCTGAAATGCTTCTCCAGTAGATAACAGTTATTTCATGAGTACTGTGACCATGAAGATCACTGTTATTCAAAACACTTTGAAAAATAATGCAAAGCCCCATAGGTAAATTGCATGCAATTATCCATGTATTGGAAAAGTTTTGTTCTGCTTCAGCCGTGTAATCTTGCAGAGGTCTCACAGCAACTCATTCTAACTCCCAATTAACAGTCCCGAGCTTAGCCTCCAGTGCAAAGCTCAATTTCTTTTAAAGGAACAAAAGAAAAAAAACACTCCACATATATCTCAGATATACTATAAATCATTGTGACACTGTATTTTCACCCTTATCATCCAGTATACAGATGGTCTTCTACGCCGCATCTCTACCTTATCGCAAAAAGCACCTGAGGACATGCTGAAGACCTGTCTGTCCACAAGAAGTATTTTCATGGTTTGTAGAAGGATGTTTGAATGTAAAGTTTTTGGGATGAGAGACAGAAAGCACTCAAACCCTCATTCAAATTTGAACAATTAATCACTTTTGGCAAAATGTTTTTGAGTGTATGATGAAAGAATTTCATCCTTTTATTTTTTTTAGACAAATAATAATGGGCAAATTGGACAAAATAGTGATTTCCTATAACATTTCACTCTATGTTCCACTGATAACTTTTCAATTATCATGAAACTACTATGTAATTAGATAGCAAATATAGAAAAACTTTTACCAGGAAAATTATTTTCTAATAATAAGATAATTCTAATTTAATTAGACTCCACAGTCCACATTCCCACACATTCATAAACTGCTTTAGGAAATACTTCATAGAGTTAAGCAACAATACACTTTTTGCTCAGGTACCAAAGTAGGTAGTTTAGAAACAGATATGACGGACTGAGAGACAAGGACACAGAGTGAAAATTTCTTCAACAAAAATGTCTTATCCACATCAGACAAGACTTTTCTCATCAGTTGAATCCCTATGTGCTATATGGATATTGCCACTGCCAGAGTGACAACATAATTGAAAAATTAGTAAGAAAGACAAGTTATATTAGGGGAGGGGAGGAGGGAGGGGGTGTCCTCAGACTTCATTGGTGTCTCACTCCACCAGTGACAGCAGGCCTTTCCCTCTGTGATGGATGGCATTTAGAAGCAGGGAAGGAACTCAGCAGAGACTGACTTATTCATCTACTTCAGGGAGCACCTTTGTTTTTTTATCATGTCAGATTACGGTTGAAGGATTGAGGGCCAAGGATGTGCCTAGAAGAAGATAAGGATGTTGCTGTCACATCTGGTCTATGGGTCTGGTGGGTGCTGACTGTGGCAAATAGGCCAGCTCCCTCCATTACCCCTGAACGAGCACAGGTGGCTCCCTTATGTCTCTTTTCAGTGACTGCTCCAGTTCACACTGACTTTTTCCTATTTTGTTCTTCTCAGAATCACTTCCCTTATTTTCATTTTAATTTCCTTCACCATCTTTTTTTAAGATTTCTTCTCCTGTTTCTTTAGGTTCCTTCTTCCCCATGTGCAGTTCCATATCTGCCTTGTTTGTCTGTGTCTCTTTTCCTGTCTCTTTTTCTTGTCACCAACCAATTCCTCCTTGTTGTCCTTCCATTTTCCCATTTTCTGTTCCCTCTTGTGGGGACATGCCACTGTGCAGGATATAATACATTTTGCAGTGGAGTACTTTTCATCCTTAGCTGTTAAAATAATTTTTGCCCTCACTGTCAACAAGGTGATGATCCTTTCCAAATGCTGTCAGTAATATTTTATATCATCTAAATTTTGTATACAACTGGACAAAGTTGTCTATGATCAAAGCATCACACTGCAGACCAGAGGCATGGGCCTGAGTCTCCCTCTCAGTCTCTGCTTACAGCCAGCTCACTCACAAAGGGATCCCTTGCCCCCTTGGCCAGACAAATTTAACCAGCAGCACCAGAACTGGAGACCTGGCCTCCCGTCTGTCCCTGACTAACACCCAGCAGTCACCTGCTTCTGAATATGGCCACACCTGTGTAGACAATACTGTACACCTCTCCCAATATATTCTTATGGCAACTACTGCAATTAGATATGCAGAAATATAAAGTTATAAAAACATACATTGAATATTTAAGTATCATTCAACCCCTATGGAAACTTAAAAAAATTGTCCTGGCAGAGGACATCAACAAATCCCTGCAGACCACAGCTGGATGACTGCCACGTTTCTGAATCAAGGACAGGAGGATTGCAGAGGCTGAATAAGCTTGAATAAACCTGAAAAAAAAATTCAAGAGAAACTTTGCTGTTGCAGGGAAGATATCTATTTTAATAGTAACAGTTAAAAATGGGAGCCTGCATGAATTCTGTGAATACCTTCATGATAACCTACAGAAGAAAAAAAAAATAATTCTGTGAAAAACTGATGGAGAAACCTTGGAATGAAAATGTATGAGCTGGGAGTCTGTGGAAATACTCTGCTTTTTATGCTTTTTTTTTTTGCCTTTTTTTTTCTTTTTTTTTTTTCCTATAGTATTCCAGTTACTGGTTTTCTGAATGAACAACCAGCTACTAAGATCCACCAGTGATCATTTTCCCAAGCCATCTTAGATGAACAGTAGATTTCTCTGACTCCAGATATTTTACTCTTCACAGTAAAGCCAAAATAATTCTGTTAATTTTGGTAATAAACATTTTTCCCCTTACTGTCTCAAATATCAAGAAGGTGATTGATTGACCATGGACCATAGTAGCACCTAAGATCAATTGATCAGTTCAGGGCTCACTGATTTTATCTATACACTAGAAAATTAGGGACAGTTTATAATTTATTTTAATATTTAAAAATGCAGTATTTTTATAAACGTCATACAATTGTAATTAATTTTTTATAAAGTCTTCAAAAAATCACAGAATGATGTGTAGAATGTTTCAGTGCTGCAAAAGCTAAAACGGTCACTCAGATTCTGAGATCTTTAAAACTCACTGCAAGATCAATATAATATTTTAACATAAGATAGCTCTAGATGAAATATTCCACCTACATTTTGTACCAAGTCTGCCCACTGTACCAGGTTTTGCCTTTTAAACCCAGCTGTGTCTTCCCTGGACTGTCTTAATATAAGTTCTGTTCAAAGAGATATTAATCAGACTGGCTAGACTGCCGGGACCTAATGTTTCCACTACCTACTTTTTTATCTAGCCTTATAAACTTTATATTGAGATATAAATTAAGACTTCAAATGTTCTTATTTGCTTCTCTGACTCCTTGCCTGAGGCTCTCCTTAAAACTAAGCTGTCTGTTGAGCTATACAAATGATGCATGTGAGAATGCCATCAGCTTTGATATGATGTTTATTTCTTCCTATTAATGAAAAGATTTTCCATTTTTTATACATATTTCTGGTGGTTAAAGAAAATGCCATCTATGTAATGCTTTAAGGTTCACTATGATGGAAAGGCTTTTTATTAAAATAATATTTTTCTCTAGTTTCAAGATTGGCACTTGCATCCTCTAATTCTGACAGTTTACATTATTTCTTTGCATAGTAGGATTGAAGCAGTGGAAGATTAACAGGAGGCAATCTAATTTAATGGTTGCAATTATAGTTGATGAAGGAATGTGTTAATCAGGAAAAATATAACTCCGATGACTTTGTACGTGGAAAAAAAAACCAGAAAAGAAGGGAAAAATGGAGATGAGAAATCTCTGCTCGGTGAGCTTGCTCATTGTTTATCCACTTTTGCTTTATGATCATATTTTAACATAGGTATTCTGGCATACAATTGCATTCTGAAGTACATAGGCTGTGTCAGTCTGATGGCTCAGCCAACAGAAAATATTGAGGAGTTACTCAGACTTCACTAACACCTGGAGAGTTACTGATGGAAGAAAAACACTTTACTTACCAAATCTGCTTAGACAGGGCTCACCCCTGTGAAGCAGAAATGATCTGTGGAACCACTTCTGCGTCTCAGCTGCACTTTCACCCTTCAAGTGTATGTATGTACATAACAATTTGAGAAAATTGTACCAGGATGTTGTTGGCCATTATTTCCTAAATAGATATAAACTGCAATCTTCCTGCTGCTCTAATACATAATGTAGCACTCAGAAGGGTATTGCAGGGATTCACAGACCAGCCACTCAAAAAGAGTTCAGGGAACTGCTGTCACTCTCCCCTTCTTGGGAGTGGTTGAGGGTATGCATTTCCATATGATAATATATATGAGATTATTTAGTTATTATCAGTATGATGTGGCAAATAGTTTAAAGAAATATAGTAATTTAATCAAATAGGATTTAACACATGCAGAACACACTTCTTTATTTTTGTCTCATATTTCAGGAAATGAAGGAGAAGGGACTGCCCTTACCCAAAGGACGACTATTCCTTTCCAGATGTCCTCTGTGTCCCCAGCCATTTTCTCCATGCATACAAACAAAAAACACAGCACTAATGCTTCTGCATCTGCCACCCAGGGACAGCAAAGGCCTTGGTTTCTGCAGCCCTCCTGCAGGCACCTTAGTGGACTGCTGCCTGGTGGACCAACAGCTGCTGGCTTCATGTGAGACAGCAACCTTCATCTCCCAGGGCTGGGTCTGTGAATATGAGGTGACTCTTGACTTTAGAGTAAAAAAGAACTGCTCTAGATCAGTTCCTTCCACCCCCTACCCTACTCACCCCACGCCACCCCAAACCCTCAATAAAAAACAAACCCAAAGAAAACAAAACCAACCTTCATTCTGTTATCAGGTATATTTATACAAAGTCAAACTAACCAAAATTTGCACTTCTATCTCAGGGGAAATTTCAGTGAGTGACATAAGAAAAAGAGAAACACACTGTACACAAAATTAACACCTCATAAATATTTGCTGTAGAACTACATGTTTTTGAGTATTGATTTTACGACTATAAAAACATATTCTACATGTGTTATGTTTAGTCTGCTGCACATCTTCAGTGATGTATAATTCTTCAGAACTCTTTCACCAGCTAATGGTCCTTGAATCCTGCAAGCAGGAAGAGCATCCCCCACCAGTACCACTTCCAGTTTCAAGAGCAATGTCCTGTAGACTTTGGTTCTCCTCCAGTTGCCACCCTGTAGACAGAGCAGGGACATGCAGTAAGCACGAAAGCACTGCTTTGGCATTGTTTTGTCTCTCTGCCAGCCATGTGGAGTGGTGAACCCATAGGACTGCTAATGGGAAGCATGCCAGAAGAACAAAATGAGTCCAGAGCATTGTTCTTGTGAAGAAATTATCCCCACACACTACTTTTTCTGGCATCTTAGCTTGGAAGTAATACTGCTCTTCAGCATGAGAAGCCTGAAGACCAGAATTAACTTTTACTATTGCTTTGTGCATTATTATATTTATTATTGTTGTTGTTGTTTGTGGTTATTACTATTACTTTTATATTTTTAAGAACTTGGAATTAATGATCTTAATGCTATGAACAGTGAATAACTGCTAATTTTAGAAGTGCCAAGTACCCTTTGAGGAAGAACTTTGTCTCTTTATTACTCACCCTGCATATTTCTGTCAACTGGAGAAGCAAAACAAGGACTTTTGTTTCAAGTGAACAATCACTTATTACAAACAGCCAAGCTGCAGTGAAATGTTCACTGATAAAATATTTTTATTTGGTGATTTAGATATTATTTAGAATAGTTATGAATAACAGCTATCTCTGTATGTTTCACGCTCTGTTCACAAACAAGTTAAATTCAGTGAGTAATGTATTCACAACAGATAACTCTCATGTTACCTGTTTCTAAACATGATTATCTTCATTTCACAGAAGGAAAATCCTTGTGCATGAACAAGTAAGGCTTCAAGAGCTGCGATCTTGCATTAACATCAGTAACCAACAATTTTTTCCAATTTGCAGCACTTGAGTTCTTCCAGAAGAGAACAAAAAAGGCTCAGTCTTCTGAACTCGAGAATTACTGGAAGCAACAAGTTATCTCACTGTTTTCAGCATATGGTTAATTTTTGGAATATGAAGAAAAGAAATATGATGTAATTTCTAAACTTAGGCATAGAAATAAATAAACAATAAAGTAGAACCTGAAGCAAGATTTTCTTTGGCCTTTGGGTTTTGAAACAAGTATAATCATTAGCCTTTTCTTACAGATGCATTATATACATATGATTTATTATCGCTGGTGGGCAATCCATCATGCTCCTATCTGTCCTCCTCCCTTGAGGTCCTCTGTTTTTGAAATGTTCTCCCAGTACTTCCTCTTCTATGTTTGGCTCAGTCTTCTGCATTTGTTTAACATTTTTTTCTGAGGTAAGATCTTAATTGTTAAAATTGACTCTTAGAACAGTTAATGCTATGGCTCCTTAGAGTTTGAAATATTTGTTGTGTCTTCAGGATATCTCACTGAAAAGCAGACTTTGCAAATCCATTGTATTATAGTACCCATTTTCCCCTGTTCTCCCAGGAAAGCTGTAATTGTCCTTTCCAATTGGTCTAGAAATGAAACCTGAATATTAATTTATTAGATGTCCTGATCCATATTCATTCAAGATACAGCCTAAATACCAAAAGAATTAATTCAAAAATGAATTTTTATTTCAAGCTCAGTTAGGAAGCTGACATTTAAGATAAAATGGGCTGTGAATACCTCATTTTCATCCATGGAATAAGTTATCTTTAAAAATTCGCAGTAGTAGACGGTCAATAGACTGTTGTTCTCAGAAATTTTATGTTTGGAAATTCTTGATTATTTATCAGAAAAAGAAGAAAAAAGAATTTGTTTTGGAGAAAAACATAGTAAATTAATTACAGAAATCAAAGCACACTCTTACCTCCATAGTTCATTGACAAAAAAACCAAATGGGATGTAACCTGTGATTTGAAAGATAGTGCCACATCCAAATATTAATAATGACATGAAAAAAAGAAAGTAAAGACATGGAAATGAAAGAAATTAATAGAGAATATAAATGTAAAGAGCCATTTGGAATTTTAAAATGAGCTCACTGGAAACAGAAATGGAAAAACCATTGCACTGGAACATTGAATGACAGTGATGGAAAGAGGAAAGCGTGAAGGAAACCTTCCCTTGGTGTGTGCACAAATGAAGTGGTTTCAGAAACACTTAAGCAGGAGGATATTAGCTGGCTCAATTCAGGAATTATTTTGAGGTACTAAGGAGAACAGAAGAGGTGATTATAAAAAGGTTCAGCTTTGTGGGTAAAATTTAAAGGTTTTCCAGTTCTGTAATACACTGCAGGAAAATCTACTGCTGCTGTGTTAAACAGCACATAATAAGAGGAAAATTTTCAACAGCTAATGTGGATGGCAAGGGTAGGTACAAAAATCTCTTCAAGAAGAGGAAGAACTGTATATTATATCAAGATGTGAGCTCTGCAATTAGAAGTGACCAAAAACTAACACAGCTGTCCACACCTGCGATTTTCAGGGATGGGGCAGAGACAGGGAAGGAATAAAAAATAGACTTAAAAAAACCCAACCCAAACCAAACCAAACCAAACCCACACAAAACAAAAACAAAAACAAAAACAAAAACAAAAACAACTAAAAAAAACTAACAAAAACAAACAAACAAACAAACCACAGGACCAGATCCAAACCCACTTCTTACAGCTTGTTTGAGAATATTACTGAAGCTGCTGATTCCACCTCAGAAGCTCCTGTTTTCTGAGTCATCCCCTGTTGCAGCCTGGCTACAGACCCATATCTGTAAAAGCAACAAGAGAGCTGGTTGTTTCCCACCTGGCCAACTCTTTTTTCAATCCCACCTTCTCTCCTCGGCTTGGATTCCCACAGCCATTTCCCTGGTGTCCCTGAGACACCAGACCTGATGAACCTAGTCCAGGGTCAGATGAGCACCAGCATAAAAGCACAAGTAACAAGTAAAACCAGTTGAACCATATCTAGTTAAGTGTCAAGGTTTTTCTATGAGTCTAAAGAGGGAGATGTAACAAACAGGTAGGAACAGAAGTGAGCTTTTCTGACTAGCTAGTATTTCGCTTGCAGAAATTCATAAAGTGAGATTAATAAAGACATATCTTAAATTAAAAATATTTTATGCCATGTTTATGGTTTACAATTTTAGGCTATTTAATCTGTAGTTTGCTTAAACTTCCTATCCATTAACATATTATAAAATTTCTAGGCATCATTTAAAACAATACAGATTTCATAAAGTGTTGAGGCAAGGAGGAGAGGGGTATGTCTGTTTCTCCTGACCACAAGATCTGTTTTGAAGTGTACACAAGGACACTGCAATTTTCCCCTGTGGCTATCTCTGTTATCTTTGCACAGGGCTCCATGGTGTGACTTGGTTTTTTACCAACTCATGGCTGCCAGCATTGATAGCCTTTGAACCAACTGATTTTTGGAAAATCTATTGAAGAAATGGCCTGAGTGACACGCAACCTGGGGTAAGATGGTCAAAGTAATGTGGGTTTGGTGGCCCGGTGTGGTAAAGAAAGAAGCAGCCATCAGGCAAAGTCATTCTCTCTAGGAAATGAGAATAAAAATTTGCTTTTAATTATCATTTAGGAGTTCCACGCCCTGCTTTTTAGTGACTGGAAAGAATTTTTCCACTCTAAAATTGCAAAAATCACAAAACCCCACATCTTTTCGTCTTGCGCTTTTGCTTTAGAAAGTCATCAAAGGACTGAGATAGTATTTGCCTTTTTTGTCTGAACAGTGAATGATGGATAGAATGAAATTAATTGATGTGATATAGGTGGGAAACTGCTGGAGGGAAACTGAATTATGAAGGCTTTCAGAGTGACATAGGTAAAAGAGGACATATTTCCACTGTTTGTACAGACCTGAGGTACAGAAGGAACAGATACTCAGGCATAAAAGAGGCAGAGTGTGCCTGCCTTAAGATACACGAGCAGGACCCATATCATGATTTGAGATGATGCATTCCGCTGGGGTCCTGCTCCCCCATGACAGTTCCTTTCCTTTTGAGCTAGAAGTGCCTCCAGAGGAAGCTGATGTTTATGACTTAGCTCTTCCTGACAAACTTCCTGGAGGGATTTTTTTTATCACTTTGTGAGAAAATTGGGAGCCCCCGTAGGAAGCACTGGAAAGTGAGGAAAGATTAATGCTTCATTGCAGTTCTGGGTATCTGCAGGAGACATCTCTAAAATTACTTTACCTTATGAGAAGTATTTTTAAATGCTGTGTCAGTTGTGTTCATATCACCAGAGATCAGGAGCAATTTCATTCCTAGATCTCATTACTGATGATCAGATGCAGCAGAGTCTGTATCCCATAAAAGAGAAAATGCACTGGCAGAATCTAAGCATCAAGCAGTAACACGCTGGCTCAGTCAGCAACATTAACTCCTGTACCCTTCCCACAGCAGGTCAGCCTCACTTTACTTCTTTCCACCTTCCCCTTCCCCTGCTGAGATCAAGGAGATGGGGACCTGCACCACCTCTCCATAGTAGGAACCATCCTTTCCTCCAGCAACTCCCCTCCTGGGGACTCCACACCATACTGTGGGCAACCTTCCAAAAGGCCAGGTCTTGAGGCCAAATGAGATCAGATCATCTCAGTATCAGATGGAGTGAGATGAAAAAGGTCATCTCATCCACTCATCCACACCACAATGTTTTAGATGAAACTTGCTAAACTTGCTGGCCCTCTGATATCTCTTTTTTTTTTTTTTTTTTTTTTTTTTTTAATTATTGTTGA
>VZRU01014267.1:458798-474817 GCA_013398155.1 Pedionomus torquatus
TTTTTTTTTTTTTTTTTTTTTTTTTTTTTTTGCAAGTAATGCTGTGAAAAATTGAAATGCTCTTACTTATCACTACTGTGTGATCAGGATTTGTTTCCAGTTTTCTGAGGGGTATTTTTTTGTGGATCCTTTTTTCCTTAGAAAATTCCTTGCAACCTATATTTTTGTCCTTAAAAATAAGATAGAGGGAGCTGTCCGGCTGTGTCAGTACAATAGCCCATTTGTGTGAACATTGTACGTCAATTTGCCAGCCCATAAAACTTTAGAAATTTTTCCTTTTCTTTCTGATCTCCTGGCTACCCTTCTCTGTATCTTCTGTGTTTTACCTCATTGAGGTTAAGTGCTATTTTCAGGGCCCAGCTTGAATTGTTACAGTTAACATTTAAAATACTCAGGTTCTATTTAACTTTGAGGAACCCAGTTTAGTGGGAGGTGTCCCTGCTCGTGGCGGGGGGCTTGGAACTAGATGATCCTTAAGGTCCCTTCCAACTCTAACCATTCTATGGTTATTTGTGAAGTTGAAGAAGAAAAATCCTTAGATAAACTCAGTTAAACAATTTTTAACCTTAAAATACTATTTCCTATATGCTAGATATAATATCTTCAAGATAACAACACCTAAATGCAATAGATCAGTTGAGAAGTTTAATGTGTCAGAAAACTCAAAACGCTTGTTGTGATACCAAAAAGTATCCTAGCAAAAGATACACATTTCTAAATACATCTTTTTTTTTCTCTCACATTTCGTACATCAGCTGTCTACATGGCTTATCACATTCACTTACAAAACCTGAAACAATCTGTACCAATATATAAGTAAAGGAAAAGCTAGAAAGAGCAGATTAAAACTTATAAGTATTTCACATCTCTTGTCTCTAGTTAATTACAAATATTATCTTTTTCTTAAAATCATGACATGGAAGCCAATTCAGGATTTTGTTTGGATCAACTCTGAGTCCTACTCTAAATTTAAATTTTTTTCCTAAATTGTTTTAATCGGGGATTATCTTTTCCATATGAAATACTACAAACATTATGACGTACAAGAGCTATGAGATACTACCATACATCAACATATTTTTGCATTTCTGTTAAGCACCCTGACCAAAGTCTTGATAGGATTATGTGAAAAAATGATGAAATAAGAAGAAAAAGCTTAGTAGATCATTTTTATATAAAAAAAAAAAGCTTTTGTTCCTATTTAATTTTGAACAAACTAAGTTAATTAGGGTTTTTTTTAATTATTGTAACTTTCCAGTCTTTAGCAAAAGATTAAAATGGGAAAATGAGAAGTGTCTTTCATTCGCTTAGATTTTTTACTGAAAGTGCTGTGTGTTCATACTGGTGATATATAAATGTTGCCTCTAACAGGTCAAACTGCTGGAGATATTTGCAAACATTCAGTATTGGCCTAACTAGTGAATACAATAAAAGAATTTTCCAATAACTTTAATGCCTGTGGACCTGAGTCAATGCCAAGTACTTTAGAAATTCTTAATTTCACAATTTTCCCTTCTAACAATTAATGTTTACGACACTGGTACTTACCATGGCAACCAATGCTTCTGCTGCATATTCGGCTCAATGGCTTATTTAAATACATTTAAATTCATTAATTTATTTAAAACTTTTCAAGTCACTGCATCTCTGAAGTTTATTGGATTTATCTTCCACATAAACCATCAAATACCGTGACATCCACAGACATGAAAACA
This sequence comes from Pedionomus torquatus, assembly GCA_013398155.1. Classification (NCBI taxonomy): domain Eukaryota; kingdom Metazoa; phylum Chordata; class Aves; order Charadriiformes; family Pedionomidae; genus Pedionomus; species Pedionomus torquatus. Next base: position 460,514 of record VZRU01014267.1, read on the forward strand.
CTTTTCAGTCTCAAATCTGATGAAATGCTACCACCACTAGGCATGATGTCTGTCACATACCGACCAGAGCAATGGATTGCGTAAGTCACTGAGCTCCTGAGGACTCTCACACACCCAAATTCTTTTTTGCAATCATAGTTGAGTTTTCATGTTTTTGTTGAGTTTTCATGTTTTTGTGTACACAACTTTCAAAACACGCATTTCATATTCATATTTCAATGTTCATGCAAATTTTAAGAAATTTTACCCCTTACCAGAAAGAAAGCAAAACGTATTTTTCAAATACAGTGCAAAATGAAGTGCTGTCATTCTGCACAGCAGCACCCAAATGCTCTCAACTGAGACTTGATCCCTCCACTCAATTGCATAAATTTTCTATCAATATTGCTGATTTTAAGAAAATGAAGCATTCAACTGTTTTATATTTTCATTACAAATAAAAAAAAAATAAAATAAAACTATCTGTATTTTGCTGCTGCAAAAAAGTATATTTTTGAATAGAAATATGTTTCTAAAATTAACAAATCTTTTCTTAATCTTTCATGGAAACAAAATTTATTTACTTACAGCTTTCTATTAAATTCATCCCAGATGTGTACATGTCACAAATAGGGTAGCAGACAACAAGTGGAGTCCAGAGAGATGAGGTTATTACCTGCAATGAGAAATACATTTATGCCCTCCTACCCACCATTTATCTTTCAGAGACCTGACCACTGGTGACCTTCTTGTTTCTCAAAGCAACATGAAGTACTAAATTCCAAAAATATATAAGGCAAAATAAGGCTGCTTCTTCAAGAGAAGCCATAGAAGTTTCCAAACACTTTTCAGAAATGTGCTTTTCACACTATTTGATCCGCTGTGTTTCCAGGATGACACACAAGTATTTCCAGATCCCATTGAACACTTAAAGTGAAAATTGGAATGTCTTTTCTTTTCAGAGATTCCTACTAGGTAGGTGTTTTGCAGAAATGTTTTATTTTTGTACAATCAGGCAATACAGAAAAACAAAAGCTGATGTTTTGTGAAGGAGAATTAAAACAGGTAACAACCCTCATAATAAAGCAACGCCTTCAGTTACTGTTGTTTCACAGAATTGCATTGAAGTGCTACCAAATCTGCTCAGCCACTCAAAAAATATAATTACTATTTTCTTATAAGCCAGTCATTTGTTTTTCACATTAATATCAAGGACCTGAAATAATTTTATTTTTTTTTATGATCATTTAAACAACAATATTTGAGAAATGAGAAAACTTGAAAGAACTTTACAAATATAAGAGATGTTTAAAAAGAAATATATTTTTTTCTAGGGAGAGGCCAAATTTTCAAAAACTCAACAAGCCAAGGTAATGTGGTTGCTCTCTCTCCATTTCAAAGAACCTGTGCTGTCACAGATGCCCAATCCATGCCATGCAGTACCTGTCAGAAAGAGCACAATCCAACACGCTACAGTTAGTGTTGCTTTTATCAACTCGATGAAGAAATTCCCTGCCTACTTGATTCTTTGAGAGGGAGTCTGTGCTTTGAAATGTTGGTCTCTTCATTAGAAGAACTTGTTTGCTTGTGCTCCAGAAAAGGAAGGAGAGGCGAAAGTATTTGTATGTGCAAAGTTACAGACCAATCTAGCCAATAGCACCTGCAAAGTAAATTTACAGGGATTAAATGTATTTCTGTCAGGCCCTTCAAGCTCCTGGTCATTCATTTTATGCTCTGGGAGCAAGCATAGGACTGAAATAGGGGAAATGCTACACCAGGTTAAAAGGATGGAGAAAAGATCCTTGGCATCACTTGTTTTATTCAGCTAGAGATGCTGAAAGTTATTGTTAACAGCAAGACAGTGGAAAACAAGATTTTGTGGCTGTGGTTACTAAACCTTGAACAGGAAAAGGGTGAATATGTTCTTTGCTTCTTAAGTCTAAACACAGTAATTCCCTCCAATCTTTTTTTCTTTTCCCAGCTGGTAAAGCAAATGAAGTCTGTAAAGGATCTGATCACATTGGCCATACCTCAGATGTAATGTGCCCAAGGCTGCTGAACATAAGTAATGTAACAGAGAAAAAGAAGCCAAATTATTGTCACAGGGCACAGCAGGCCCTCTTCAGATAATAGAAAGGTACCTCTTCGGCTAATAGGATGATCCAAACAGAACAGCAACAGATAGACCTGCATGTGGATAAAGCACTACATTTTAAAACTACTCAAATCTTCCATTAATTTGCTGTGGGCTTTCCAGGCCTGGTCCTCACATTCTTTGTCTGAATTTTTTTCATATCACCACATTTGCTCTATTAAGCCGTGATCGTTGCCTGTTTCCAGAAGACAGAAAGACATCCCAATCTCTTATCCCATTCCCTCTCCCCATCTTCACTGGCACCATGATTCAAACAATAGCATTTTATTTTCCTTTTAAAGCTTTCTGCAAAGCACTGGAAGCTGCTCACTGCAAAACCAGCTCTATATAAGGCACAGGGCATTGATTCTCCACAGTCCTTAACCAATATATGGTGGCTGTTCATGAGCACAAATTAAACTAAGCACTGTGACTGTGTTTAGGACCAAGAAGAAAATGTTCTCTGTTCTCAGACACATAGGAAATATTAAAGAATTTTTGCTTCCCTTAAGAAAGAACAACCTGATTTGTGAAGGGGACCCATGAGTTTGGGGGGAAAAAATTCTCAACTACCTCAGACATCTTGGTTTCTAGCAATGTCCTCATGTTCTCCTGCTCTATGTCTGTAGTGCACTATGGGGGTGGGTTTGGCCCTGCCTTGTGACTTAAGCATTTATTGCAAAGTTAGGACAATTCTTGCAATCTATGTTGTTTCTGCAAGACATAATAGAGATGCTCTGTGCATCCTTCTGATTTAAACTTCAACTCGTTTCTGCCTGCACTTGCAGAGGAGTAGACTTATTAACATGTTGTCCCTTCTAGCTTAATATTCTTGTGTAAATAAGACAAGCTTTGGGTTTGGAACCTTGCTATTTTAATCAAAACATAAATTTCCATTAAATATACAGCAGAAAGGTATCTGAGGAGCAGGAGGATCTTTCTAATCAACGCAGCAGAAACAGAAAAATGGAAAACTGGAATGTATCATTTTCAGAACAGATGGTTCTGCACAGCTCCAATTTACATAACATTTTCTTTTCAGTGCTCAACTGAAACAAATTTTGAGGAAGTTATTGGGAATAAATAGTTGTTCTCCCTCAGCCTGCTCCATTTCTTGTCCTCCTGTTCATTCTTGCCATGAAAACAGTGAGGAAATCTTCCTTTTTTCTAACTCTACTAAATTCATGGGCTCATCCTGAGGCAGCTCCTGGAGCTGAAAAGTGCTAAGAAGGCCATACTCAGTAGTACAAGTTAGGGTGCTAGCTTTGCCCCAAAGGCCAGCTGTGTTTTCACCAGAGTAGGCTGCTGGAGCCCTTACTGGAATCTTTGAAGCGCTCTACTAATATGAAGCAACTTGCATTTTCTTCTGGACATACTTAGAAGGAAAAAAAAACAAAAAAAACCAACACAACCAAACAAGCTCAAAACAGACTTACCAACTCAAAGTATTCTGATGTGCTATTGCCAGACTACACGCTGCTCCAAGGGTCCCCAGCTGCTAGATCCTTAACAGTTTAATTCACTGGAGCCTGAAAAGACAACTACTGTCTTGGGGTCTTTCAGAGGTAAAAAACATTTATCCACCTTCTCTTGAAAACTAGAATCCAAAACTCAGCTGCCTGTTCCTAAAAGCCAGTTCTTGCTGTCATTGTATCTCATGGTTTACCACCTTAAGGGAAAATTACTGAATTCGTCATTGCTAGCCTATATATAAAGCAGAAGGAATTCATGTAGATTAAAGACAGGAAACTCACTCAAGTCAATATTCCCCAACCTCCTTTTCCATGCTACAGAAGAATAATTTGCCAGTGCTTCCTGAAAGTTTCTCTCTCACTTCTTTCCAGTAAATGACACCAAAATAGTTTCTTATACCTGACTTTTTTTTTCTCCTTCCTTCCTTCCTTCCTTCCTTCCTTCCTTCCTTTTAAAAAGTAGGAAAAATTCATTTGCAACAAACTTCACAAACCCTCTAAGAGCTATGTACATACATGTATGTTAATTATAATCCTATACAGATTAAGGGTAAAATCTTGCAATTCTTTGTGATATGTTTCTCTTTTTTCTTTACTTTATTTTCTGTTATTACTGATAATCCTGGACCTGTTTACCACAGCAACTCAATAAGTAAAATTTTCTTATTGTCACTGTACAAGACACCTATGGTACAGCACACACCTCTTATTTAGTAACTCAAATAAATTCTGTGTTAATGACAAAGAAGAGAAATAATTGCCTGCAAAAATCTTATGTAGTTTCCTCAAGTAAAAACTACTGCAAAAATTAAAAATACTAAGAAGAAGTTTATTATTCAGGAAAAGGACTTTTAAAAGCTTCTAATCTGATACATCTATGTCCTTATCTTGTTTTGTGCTTGACTCCTATTAAAGTTACATGCAAACTGTAAGAGGAGGTTATACTCCTAAAGAATTATTTTTATTAGATGTGCTCCAGAGTTTCATAAGCTTCAAGTCTCTTCATATTAGAATTGTGCAAAGATGTTTAAATTTATTTCATGTCCTTCTTTAAAACTTTCTTCATAAATTGAATGCTTGCAAATTCCTCTCTCTTCCTTTTTTGGGGCTACTAGTCTTTGAGCAAAATCCTGCTTTTACTGAAAGAGAACTGATGAAAGTGGAATTCTGCTTAGAATCTGAGTTAGAAAGCTTCTGTGAATTTGTGAAATGCCATTTTTATGAGAGGCAGAGAAGAATCTTAGATATTTTTCAGTACTGGAGGGACATGGAGGGAATAAAAGTCAGCTGTGGTTAGAAAAAGGATGTGATTAGTTTTAAATATGGGAAGAAAAAAAATATTTTGTTATTAAAAAGATATATTCCATACATATAGAATTGAACTGGATGGGTGAAAAAACTTTCTAATAAGTGCAGAGCACTGAAATCACTGTTCAAGGTCTTTAGGAAAGTTAGAAAAACATGCGAAAGAAATAAAGAATCTGCTTGGGTGGGAAACTTTTAATGTCCCTTCGGACATCATGATTTGTGGTGTTTATTTCACATAATATATTTATCTTACAAGCAAGCTCACTACCCTGGACTTCAGGAGAGGAGAATTTGGACTCCTGAGAGATCTGATTGGCAGGGTACTGTGGGAAAAAGTGCTGGAGGGGAGACAGGTCCAAGAAAGCTGGTTAGTGTTCAAGGATCACCTCCTCCAACCTCAGTAGAGGTGCATCCCAAAAAAGAAGTCGTCAGGCAAAATAGCCAGAAGGCCTGTGTGGATGAACAAGGCAGTGTTAGACAGGCTCAGAATCAAAAAGGAGGCTTATAGAAGGTGGAAACAAGGACAAGGGCAGAATATACAGAAACTGTGCAAGCAGCCAGGAAACACATCAGGCAGGCAAAAGCCCAGACAGAACTGAATCTGGCCAAAGATATCAAAGACAATAAGAAAAACTCCTATAGATTTGTCATGGAAAAAGGCAAGACTAGAGAGGCTGTGGGCCCTCTCCAGAAGGAAACGGAAGACCTAGCCACCCACGATATGGATAAGGCTGAAGCACTGAATGATTTCTTTGCCTCAGTCTTCACTGGCAAGGGCTCTAGCTGTACTGGCCAAGTCACAGAAGGCAAGACCAGCGGCTCTGAGAATGGAGAACTGTGCACAGTAGAAGAGAATCAAGTTCAAGACTACCTGAGGAACCTGAAGGTGCATAAGTCCATGGGACCTGATGAAATCCATCCATGGATTCATGGATGGTCCATGGGGTCCTGGGGTGCTGGAGGACCAAGTTGCCAAGCCGCTTTCCATTATCTTTGAGAAATTGTGGCAATCTGTGGCAAATTCCTGCTGGTTGGTAAAAGGGGAACATAACCCCGATATTAAAAAAAAAGGAAAAAAGACGACCCAGGAAACTACAGGCCAGTCTCACCTCTGTGCCTGGCAAGATGATGGAGCAGATCCTCCTGGAATCTCTGGTAAGGCACATTGAAAATAAGGACTTGATTTGGGACAGCCAACAGGGCTTCACCAAGGGCAAATCCTGCCTGACAAATTTGATGGCTTTTTTCTGTGATACTGCCACAGACTTGATTGACAAAGACAGAGTAATAGACGTCATCTTCCTGGACTTATGCAAAGCACTGTCCCACATGACATCCTAGTCTCGAAATTGGAAAGTCATGGGTTTGATGGATGGACTACTCAGTGGATAAAGAACTGGCTGGATGGCCGCACTCAAAGGGTTGTGGTCAACGGGTCAATGTGCAAGTGGCGGACAGTGTCGAGTAGTGTCCCACAAGGGTCAGTGCTCAGACCAATACTATTTACCATCTTTGTCGGGGACATGGATGGTGGGATAGAATGAACTCTCAACAAGTTTGCCAATGACACCAAGCTTGGTGGCGCAGTCGACACGCTAGAGGGAAGGGATGCCATCCAGAGGGACCTGGACAGGCTTGAGAGGTGGGCTACTGCAAATGGCATGAAGTTCAACCAAGCCAAGTGCATGGTCCTGCACCTGGGACGTGGCAATCCCAGGCACAAATACAGGTTGGGCAGAGAATGGCTGGAGAGCAGCCCTGAGGGGAAAGACTTAGGAGTGCTCATGGATGAGAAGCTCAACATGAGCCGGCAGTGTGTGCTTGCAGCCCAGAAAGACAACTGTATCCTGGGCTGCATCAGGAGAAGTGTGACCAGCAGGTCGTGGGAGGTGATTCTGCCCCCTCTCTGTGCTTATGAGACCCCACCTGGAGTACTGTGTCCAGCTCTGGAGTCCTCAACATAGAAAGGGCATGTTAGACATTGAAAGAACTGTTGGAAAGGGTACAGGGAAGGCCACAAAGATGATTAGAGGGATGGAGCACCTCTCCTATGAGGACAGACTGAAGGAGCTGGGGCTGTTCAGCCTGGAGAAGAGAAGGCTCTGGGGAGACCTTATAGCAGCCTTCCAGTATCTGAAGGGAGCCTACAGGAGAGCTGGAGATGGACTCTTTGTCAGAAAGCATAGTGATAGGACAAGGGGTAATGGTTTTAAACTGGAAGAAGGGAGATTTAGATTAGATATTAGGAAGAAATTCTTTCCTGTGAGGGTGATGAGACACTGGAACAGATTGCCCAGAGAAGTTGTGGATGCCCCATCCCTGGAAGTGTTTAAGGCCAGGCTGGATGGGGCTTTGAGTGACTCGCTCTAGTGGGAGACGTCCCTTCCCATGGCAGGCGGGTTGGAACTCAATGATCTTTGAGGTCCCTTCCAACTTTACTCATTCTATGATTACTATGTCCCTTTCATATTGCATGCAATATTGGTTACCTTTTGTCTTCTTTCAACAAACATCTCAAACTTCTCAGCTTTTCCAGAAAGCTGTTACCTTTTTATAAGTTTCTAATTCACAAAATCTCCCCTTCCCTTGTTCATCCATGATAACATATTTAAGAGCTTCATTTCTGTGTTAAAGGAGCCCATTTTCTCTTAAGATGCGCCACATGTATTTGTTTTGGTTGTGCCTGTATTCCAAACAAATAAGTCTTCCCTTCACTCATGCTGGTGAAAGTTACTTGCATCAAAAATAAAATCCAGCATGTCTGTGAAACTGAAATCACAGAGTTTCAGTTTTACTCTGGAGAGTTTTTTTATGCCATCCATCTCTAGTCTCTAGTCTATTTGTAAGGCATCTGTGAAAGATAATAAAAGCAAACAAACCTACTCATTGACTCATTAAATTCCCGATACCAGAATATACCAGGAATGTTTTATGGGACTTGCAAATTTAGTGTTTACTCTAATAATGCACCTGCAATTTTAAATTTTCTTTGTGAACACTTTTGTGTAACTTTTCATTCATCTTTAACCGTGACAGAACCTCATGATTTAGCAGGACAGGTACAGTCATGAGACACCAATAGGCTGGGGGAATTGGATGAGACCGTTGAATCTTGCAACCTGGATTGTGATCAGAAGGCAGCCTTATTTCACACAAGAAGTTCTGGTTTACGTCATATGACAGCCGGGAGAATTCTGTTTCCAGTAGTCTGAGTCATTGTCTCTAGCCTGAATCAAAAAATAAATGTAGCACTAAGATCCAATGCCTTTATGATTAACCAAATTTTAAAATAATTTTAAAAGAGGCAACATCTGTGTAGGTGTTTATAGCAGATCCATGTGAAGCCATAAAGCTGGATTCCTGAGGTTAAGTGAATTTTATTTAACTTTTACTGCTCATAGCCAGGACCCAGTCCCAGCAAGCCTTCCCAGCTCCCTTTGGGTCACGGAAGTTCAGCAGAGACAGGAAGGCAGGGATGGCTCTGACACCCGCCCCAGGGCAAGACAGATTGTTGGTCTTGTCCCTCCTAGACATGGTGCCTGACCTTCATGAGTTGAAGATATCAGAGGTGGAAGCAGCCCATAGCATTAAGAAAATCTGACTTTACAAGTAAACACGTGCCCAAAACAGTGCATCGCTACAACTATGGCTATAAGTCTGTGTTTCTGACTGCATAAGGAGATACTATGAAAGTCAGAAAACTGAAATTTTCAGTTCTATTGTCAATACTATTATTCATGCAAAACAAGAATGTAAATTCTTTCCCAAACTCTGGATATGCACTGAGCTCATTGAAACCTTCAAGAGCACACAAAGCAGCAAGATTTTTACATCTGCTGAGTTAAACATTAGTAATTTATATCTTCTGGGGCAACAGAACAATTTAATCTCCAAAAGCTCAGGTTTGAAGTTGAACTGTTAAAGTTTTCATGGCGTTTTCAAAGAGATAACTAACCACCATAACGGTTCTTGAAGAAAATAAATAATTCTTTCTTTGAAACCATATTCTTAAAATACACTGCCATCTCCAAGTCACAATTAAGAATTTTTAAGTGTGCCAATTAGACCGTGACTTGTTCTTAAGAGATTTTCATTGCACTCCTGAGCAAAATGATGTGGGAATCAAGTCAATTCTCAGAAGAGGATGAAAAAGCTTTTTAAATAATTTTTCTGATGCATGAAAGCATAATCTAAATGGAGCTGTGTTTTCACATGAGGTTTTCTTCCTTAATGTAAGATCTATTAAGCAATACTGCTAGTAGCAATAGTCCAAAGAGTTTTAAGAGACACCAAGAAGTTTGTTTAAGAGGTGGTAGGAAAAAAAAAATAAATTGCTAATTCTTTCTACAGAACAAACATCACTGTAAAACATTTTTTTTCTTTTCACTTTTCAGACAACAGTTTTTAATTGTTGGCCTTTTTGCTTTATGTTTCATACAAGCATAAGTGTATGTGAACATCTAAGCAATGCAAAGGGGAATAATTTCAAGGGCTGTTTCTATTTAACCTTTTGCTTTAAGGAAAAAGAGGATCAAGAAGGGGAGAAGGACTAATGGCATCAGCAGCTCAGCCTGTCAGGCTGCCTGGAGGATCAGCAGGTGTGAAGACCACTCTCTCCAGTAGCATGGGAAGTAGGAGGTAGCAGGGTTACAGGGAAATCTCACAGGGTTTTGTACCTTGAATCACAAACTATTTCCTAGGAACATGCATTATGGGAGAAAATTGCACACAGCTTATGTGCAAGGAACATTGCATGGAAAAGATGCTTATGATATTTCTACCCGCATTATATTTTAAATCGTTGTTCCTGAGTACATGGTTGTTCCTTACTAGGTCCTGTGAATAAAATTCACCAAATAGATTAAAGTGGGTGCAGAATTATAGTATGATATAAATGTCATGAGTCCCATAAAGATATAAAAAATTTTGCAGTGACATTGTAATAGGAGGAGGTCATAAAATCCTTACACTGCTATTCCCTTGTCCCACATGTTCTGCTTTGAAATGCAAAAGATCGCAGAATAATAAAACATACACACAAACCTATCCCCTTTGCAGACTTAGTCTAAAAAAACCCTTGCTTTTGACTAATTCTTGCCAACAGTTAATAACTTCCACTCACTGTAGAAGTCTCACTGACAGTTTGGGCCCACAAAACCTCCAGCTTTCACCATCTTTCCTCTCATTGTCTCCTCACTCACTTATGCCTTCTCAGCCCTACGTTGAGCAACATCAAGCCTGGAATTTGTTCTCCACCTCTATTTTCACCAATTCCTAGCCAATCTCTCAGAAAACTGTTATATTTAATATCAAAATAAATGTGAAAAGGAGAGTTAGCAAATATTTTGCATGTCATTCCTCCCAATGCTAAGGCTTCTCACTTAAACAGAATAGCCCTAAAAATTTAACACCTTATCCTCTGCAGGATCATCAGCAGATTTCCTCCAGTAAAACCCTAATTGTCAACTAGGCCATAATGCAGTCCTGAAGGATTACAGAAGTAATTTTATTATCTCATGCAAATATTCAGTTGATACTTGCATAAAATTTTAAATTAAACTGCCATTGCAAATTAAAAATTAATCTGAATGAATTACTGTGGTCTTAAATGAAGGAGACAAGAGAATACAGAAAATTCAAGCTGCATTCTGCTGAGGGTGAGTTTCTGGAATAAAATATCCAGTACCTTGCCCCAGGGTGATAAAAAGGACAGCAAAGCAGGCAGGAGAATGCTACAGCACAAACACCAGGTTCTATTCAAATCTATCTTATGCTGAGTTTCAACACAGAAACCTACTTTTTTAAAAAAGAGGAGAAATATGAAGCTCATGGTATGGGGAAATGAAGTCACAAACTGCTTGCAGTGTCTTAAAAAAATCATTCCATAGAAGCCTTCTCTTTTTTCATATATTTAATATATTTTCCATATATTTCATACATAAACTGATTAGCACATGTACCTTGAAATAATTAAACACATTTGAAATAAGTATTGGAACTAAAGACCAGCATAGCTTTAAATTGATCAGATAATTTAGTTAACAGTTAGTTGATATTATAGTTATATATGCACTACGAGAGTCTTGATATCTTCCCACTTGTGGCAAAAATATGTCCATGTAAATATCTTTTATGTAAGTTGTACATTTCTTTCCTGTTCTATTAATCATCTACTCTGCTTCCACTCTGAATATGCTTTTCCAGTTAAAAATATACCATGTTTATATTTGTCTTTGTTACAGACCATAGGTTGATACTTCACCGCTCTCATCAACTTTCAGATCTTTATAAGGAATATAAACCTTTGGGTTTTTTTGTCGAGACCACATTTAATTATAGATGTAATTTTACCTCATTATTCTGGAACTTGGGTTTTTGGAAAGAGCCTTTTAGGTTTTATCCTTCTCCAGGATATTTTCATGTGATTATGATTTACGTATTTTCCACAACTCTGACCAACAGCATTTTCTTGGAGGTTAATAAAAAACCAAAATTTGTACAACGGAACTAGCTTTTTACATGCAAATGTGAACAGCACCCCACCACTTCACAACAGAAACAACAAGATTGGTGCCTCTGTTGATACCTTTTCCCAGTTTATTTGGGAAGGACTGATTTGTCCCTCTTAAGGTTTGCATCAGTGAGTGGCCATGTGGGATGTGCAGAATTTATTAAGCATTGAAAGAAAGACCAGTTAAAAAAAAAAATGTTACTTGTTCTAAGTGCTGGTAATGGCTGAAGACAGGACTATTTTTTTATCTCCTGTGAGTTCCACCACAGGACTAGTTTCTAGGAATTTCATTTCCTTAGTCTTGAGTTTCCTTCTAGTTACCTGATTTCAGTGTTCTGGAGGAATATAATGGTGCCAAAGCAATCTAAGAATTGGGTTGAGCCAGCCTGGGCTATGGATCCAGGCACGCTGGGAAGCTGCACTTCTTGACAAAATCTCCTTTGGACATGAGGTTTAAACCTAAAAAAACCTAATAGCAGCAACTTAAATTAGTTCAGTGACTTTTTGGAAATCACAAATGAGAGCTGTATTTGTAGGATGAAGACAGAGGTATTTCATAACCAGGAAAGGCAGAGCACCTGCCTGTTTCAGATGTGCTTGATTCAGGCAGAAGAGCATACCACCGTTTGCTACGCTCTTTAAAAGTTACAACATCTGCTCTCCAGACGTGTTGCCAGTGCATGCTGCAGGGAAGTGGAGCCCATCCTGGGTCTCTGAATCAAGAGCAGGTGCTGCCATCAGCTGTAGCAGGGTTTCAGAGAACATGGCAGGGGATCAAAGCACAAACACCTCCCTCCTGTAAATACCTACAGGAGCCCAGAGCTCTTTCTGATGGAGAAATGTATCTTCTCTGATCTGTGCTATAAGAGAGAACATGGTGAGAAATGATTTTATTTTATGTTCTATAAGTTACTTTGTCTGTAAGCTTATTAGAAGCTGTGAACATCTTCATTTTCTTCTAAGGGAAGTAAGGAAAGGACCATTTGTTGCCTTTTATTTGCAGGCATTTCAAAAGTGCTCAGCTTTACCTGTGTGAGCAGTCACACTACCCTTAGCATTTTGCAGTAAGTGGCAAGTGTCAAAATCTTATGGATTGAAATGATTTTCTAAAAAGAGGTAGAGCTTATTTTCTGTGTTTTTCTGATTCGTAGCATTTACTGACTGTCTGTCCTTAAAATTAACTGCAACAAAGCAATTAGCCTGAGCAAGAACTAGCTGTACGATTCACATTTCTTAGGATAAGGACATGATTTTCTATATTGTTGTATCTAATGAAGCTATTTATAGACATCTCTGATTAAGCGTGAGATATGTATAGGGGTAATAAACCTGATCAGATACTCACCTCAAATATTAGTTTCAATCCAAAGTTTATCTAGATCAGACAACATATTTTCTTGAGATTTCCACTGAGTACTTCCTGTAGCTGCTAATCCTTCTCAGGAGATCCTGCAAGAATTTCTTCTCATGAGACTGAAGTGATATAACATGAACAAACATAACAATGTATTCTCTGGTACCCAATAATTTTTCTATTACATAGAATACCACGTGTTACATTTCTTCATGGTTAATAATTAAATACATATATAAACTCGTTTCATCTTGTGAAAAAAGTATTTCTTATTCATCAGTGGGCCCTGAGTAACTCAGATTTAAAATAGTCCCACTATAGAGTTAGAAGACAACTTTTGACATCAATTTTGGTTGTGTAACTCATGGAGTTTGCTGCACTTTGAAGCATTTGAAAACAGAATTATTAAGACACAGAAGTACCTACGTGTAAACAGTTTCTGTGTTAAACTACTGTTTTAGATCAAAGAGCATTTTCAAGTCTTTTGTATTAGTAGAAATAGCTATGATACGAAGTGATCTTTTGGTACTACGAACCAATAAGTGTGAGGGGGGAAAAAAACCCAATGATTTAATTAGCTACAGTTATCTATACTATCTCGAATCAGACATATGTTGTTATTCAAATATGAGTAAAGATTAGATGAATGCTCACTTGATGTGCATTGTTTCATCTGTTCTTAATAGGGAGACTTGTTTTCAGTGCAATTCATACTTTTTTCTTTTTAAGATTTTAAGGGTAGATAAGATAATGCAACAAAAAGATATCATTCTGCAAGAATGCTGTGGCACATTTGAATTCAACAGCTGTGTAGCGCACATGTTCAGGCAGCAGCAACATGTTAATAAATCCCATTATTTCCCTTCTCCCTGAGGTCTTTGCTGACTATTTTACTGACAAAGTTCTGCCTTTATTAGTTATGACAGATCAGACTTTGGTTTTCACATCTCTAGGGAAACATTACACTTGTTTTAAGGTGAATTGCTCAGTTCAAGTAAAGAAACTGCCTTAAACTCTCAAGCCAGTTAATGCAGGGCAGCTTTTTTAGTCAAATGGTTTCATGCTTTCTCTGACAGCAGGAATATATTGATTATGAAGAAATTGGAAGAGGGCAGATGGGATGGACAAGGATCCTCCTGGAGTTTCAGTCCAAAAGGCTTAGAACAGGCAAGTGAACATGTTGTTTCCCTGGGCTCTAAAAACATGCACCTCAGAAAGATGGGTGAAGTATTTTGCTTTTCCCTTTCTCTTTTAACTTGCTTATTTTTTATTGTTTTAACATCATTCCTCTGCTAATGGTTAGACATCCAGCCACTATAATGCAGACCAGCACAGCTGGGAAGTCCCAAAGCTCATGATGTGTACATGTCTACGTATAGGGTCATCCAAAGAGCTGAGCTAGAATATGGAGTTGGAGAATAAAAAAAAATAACCTTATCTAATTGTGGCTTTCTGAAAACTCATCTCTCCAAATAAAAAGTATATATTGTGTTTAGATTTGTATTAGGTCGCAACAACCCCAGGCAGCTCTACGTGCTTGGGGGGG